>CM046882.1:436757431-437357431 GCA_025667525.1 Glebionis coronaria | reverse complement strand
TCCCATCAAGTCTCTATTATTATTGCTAGGGTTTCATACCTTGTTTGTATCGTTCATTCATCTGTGTGTTTCTCTCACACATTTACACTCTCCATTGTTCTAATCTTGAACCCCTAGTTTGATCTCTTCTTTTTATGTTTTAACCTGTAAAACTATTATCATGTAGATAATAGGACTACACGCGATTAACACTGGTAGTCTTTAGCTTTATTTATTTAGTCTTTAATCTTTAAATCTTGCTTAATATAATCAAAAGTTGTTTAGGATATCCTGAATCATGTTTTTCTACATGGTATCAGAGTCTGGTTACTAAAAATCGATGAAATTTTTTTAAGGTTTGATAAATTTTGGGGGTTTTTGTTCATACTTACTTTTTTGGTTAGATCTGCTATTGAGATAACTGGATCTGTTAATATTACTCCTAGATCTTCTGTTTTTCTACTTTAATTTTTTTGAGAAAAAATTAGGGTTTCGGAGATCTGGTTTCTATTATCAATTTTGTTATCCAATTGGTGGTTTTACTCTTCGATTGAGGTGATTTTTCCCTGATTTTCTTAAAAAAATGGGGTTTCACTTTTTTTGGAATATTGTTTGATTGGTGGTGGTTACTGTGGAGGATTTGTTGATTCTTTAGTTGATCTATTCGTTTTGGTTACTTCCCCTAATTTTTCCTGAGAAGAAAAAATAGGGTTTGTTCCTTGGAGGTTCTGTTACTTCCTATACTAAGTGAATCTATGAGTAACAGTTCGATCGTGCTTTGTCGTGTGCACTGTAACACCTCTCTTCACTCTCTCTTTAATTGCTAATTGATTTTGTCTTTATTCGCCTTTAATATCTGTTATTATTTGTTCAGTTTGGTTGTCTTTACTCTTTTACCCTATTATTTGGATCCCCACCTTCTGCCTTGCCCTTCACCTACCACATTGAGTGGTTTGGAAGCCTGAGAACTTAGTTGGCTTTGGGTTGAGTTCTTTTTTGACCCTTGTTTACTTTCATCATGTGTGAACATGGTGAATCTGATACTGAGAGTGTTATGATCCAATCACACTCATCAGTAAGTTGAACTTGAGAAACCCTTTGTTGGGAATAAAATTGACCAAGTCCCTAGACGCTGATAAGAGGAACTTGGACGCTGACAAGAGTAAACGGGGCGCTGACAGATGAACACTGATAAGAATTATCAAGGTGTTGACAAGAAGAATCTTAAAGACAAAGACAAGGACTAAATCTGCCAATGATGAATTCTTCAAGCTGGTGGACAAAATATAAAGATAAGAATTCAGAATATATTCTTAAATGTTTAAAAGATTTAGTCAATAAGTTATTTATGTATGTTTATCTTATGTCTCTTCCTAAAATAGTTGATTTTAGCTTTGTGTAAACGAGATTAGATCAAGTAATACACGTAGAGAAACTTTTGATATGTATGAAGTAATCTAAGTGTTATGCGGAATTTAACACTTAGAACAAAGAATAAAACAAAGTAAACCAAACTTTCACTGTGATTAATAATATCAATGAATGATTACAATGAAAGTGTTATGAGATATGTGGAGGAGATGTGTGAAAAGATGTATGTGAGATATGTCTTATGTCTAACCCTAAGGCCTCCTTTTATAGGTTTAAGGAGCCTTGTACAAAAAGCTAAGATCAACTATTTTAGGAAGAGACATAAGATAAACATACATAAATAACTTATTGACTAAATCTTTTAAACATTTAAGAATATATTCTGAATTCTTATCTTTATATTTTGTCCACCAGCTTGAAGAATTCATCATTGGCAGATTTAGTCCTTGTCTTTGTCTTTAAGATTCTTCTTGTCAACACCTTGATAATTCTTATCAGCGTTCATCTGTCAGCGCCCCGTTTACTCTTGTCAGCGTCCAAGTTCCTCTTATCAGCGTCTAGGGACTTGGTCAATTTTATTCCCAACAATCCTCCCCTAAACTTGATATCTACTCTAGTAATCAAGTTTTTGAATAAAATAAAACATATAGAGAGGATTCTTACAAACATACTTATCCCTGAATTTGAGTAATAATAAGTCTTGAAAAGTCAATCACTCAAATCACTTGTATAGTCAGTCTTCACTTGGTCTTAATTATCTTCAACACCTGTAGAGTCTTTGGAGCTTTCTTTATTACTTTTGTCACTCAAATTCGATTGCTCCTCCCCTTTTTAAGACTCCTCTCCAAGATCAATATACAAGGACGGAATCAAGAACATCCTCCATGCATCAGCTTCCAAAATAACAATCCTTGACAATTTGTACCATTTCTGTATTATGCTTTTACAAGCTAATACAGATTTTCGTCAATTCCATTAATGTCAAAGGTTTCATACTGTCCTCATCCACATTCGGGAAATGAATCCTCAATGTTGATTCATAGGACATGGGGATGGACTTACTGATGATAAGACTGACTTGACCTGCATTAAAGCTAGTGCCAATAGTCTCAGCCATCTCCATAACACTATACACCCTTGTGAAAGTGATCTCTGCTGCTACTAGATGTCAATCACTAGGAAAAACATCTCAATGATCATTAGGCTTCCAGATATCCAAAAATTTGAAAAATGAAAGGGTGATGAAACGTTTTGGGTCTATAAATCAGTTTAGAAATGACACCAACTGAGATGAAATAGCATAAAATAGACTTGAGAATGTAGGAAACTTTAGTTAGAACATAGACAAAGGTAATAATCCTAAGGAAATTAACTAGACTCTAATAAGCAAGAGTGACAAACACTGTTCATGCATACACACATGCAAAAGTATGATAGACACACATGAACTCTAGAGTCCTTTGTTCACAAATGCCCCAAAGAGAAAGTTAATTTATATAAAACCTTTGCAACTCCCCAAGTAAGCCCAAAAATAATAACTACCCCAAGTCACCCATACGACCACACCCAATTCTAGGTCAAAAGTCTTGGCAGCGTGCAAAGTATATCAACTTTGCATGCTACAGTGCCTCACGGTTTAGAAAACTAACCCGTACTCACCAGTGGACACAATCTAGAATTGTGCAAGAGTGCTCTAAGAGTACCCAAAAACCTAGAGGTTTACCTCCCCTTAACAGAAGCATACAAATCATAATATTTGAAGAAGCAAAATTTTATCTCAAGATAGGAATGTAAACACTCCAACCATCATAAATAAATTTTGCAACTTTGTATCCATCCAAATGTAGCTCCACTTTCCTGCATAGTTAGACAAAAACCACAAAAACACACACCAACAAAAACCACAATTGGTATCAGAGCCTAAGGCTCTTGATATCTAGGTCCGACGAGGTGTTCGTGTATGGTGAAGAAAAGAAAAAATCATATTGAGTTTTTCTGGACGTTTTTGTGTGCGCAGCAGTATTCAGAAGGTCATAACTTTTGATTAAACCGTTGGATCGTCACGAAATTTTAGATGTGTGTTCTACATACATAGATCTAAACATCCACCGGAGGGATTGTCGAGTTTTATCCCCAGGCAAAAGTTATTAAGCGTCGAAGTTGGCTGATGGAAGATTTTCAGTTTTTCTGCTTTCACATGAAATCATGAACTAGGGTTCTTCAAACCCTAGATCTATTTAAAAGCAGGAAGAATTGATGTTCGTGGCTGTTAAAACGTGTGGAAGAATCGAGCTAGGATTATTAACAAACCCTAATTAGGGTTTCGGTGCATATATTACTAAACCCTAGATCGTTTCTCATCAGAAAAGATGGTTCAGCAAAAGCGATCACAGCAACTTATGCATTCACACGATTGATTTATTCACATGATGCAAAGGTTTCTATTGGTCCTTTTGATCTATGTTCACACGGTTTGGCAAATATGAGTGGAGGAAAAGCTTGCGTTCACACGGCCATATAATAAAGCCCTAATATTTGTTACCGTGAGCCTTTAACAAGCTTTGATCCTATACATGGTATTCCACTATATTACCATGAGCCTCTCGTTCCTATTGGTTTAAGGATGGTGTGTTCACACGGTTTGAACTTTTTAATTGGCTATTTAAAGTTTGCATATACACGGTTCAAATAAGGATTCCTATTGGTGGAATATAGTTGTGTTCACACGGTCACTTGTTTCCCATTGGTGGAAAATGCTTGTGTTCACACGGTTATAACAAGGAAGTGTGACGTTTATATTCATTATTTTAACGTTGACAAAGTTTTGGTGAAACGCTGATAAGAACGAGGAAGACGCTGACAGATTTTAATGAGACGCTGATGATGTCAGTAAGTTGAGACGCTGACAGGATTTTAGGTTGACGCTGATGTTTGTTATTTGGGCGCTGACAGGAAGGGTTTCGACGCTGACAGAATAAGTCAACACTGATAGATTGACAGTGTCATCCGATATATGAGCTTCAACGCTGATAGGCATTGTCAGATATCGAACAATACATCTGACCAAGATATTGGACAGAAGAGATATTGGACAACACATGGATAGTTGCTGTTTGAGAAAACTGGTACGTTTTAAGCACACAAAAAGAAGGTAAATACACACAGAAGGTACATGGAATCTCCGTTTTAATATAGAATATCATGATGATATTTATGGCTCGGATATATTTAAATGGATTAATGATTTTTAAGTGAGTTAGCAATTATTCGTGGGATTTGATGGATATTTTAAACTATGTAATCGGGATAGCCTTGCGAAAGAGTTATTCACAATGGACTTTTACATATGGTATGAAGGTGTTATTCCATTAAAATTCATCATGAAGAAGTGTTAGCTTAAGGGGAAGAATTCTTATGGGAAGTTTGATGATTGAAGGAGATTTTTCGCGAGTTTGTGTTTCATCATATTGTTAAAGTAGTGGACATCAGCCATTTACTTTAACAATAACTTGTTCGTGCTTTACATAGTTGGTGATGAAGACTTGTCATAAACACTTGAAGGAGTTACATTATCGTGCTCAGTGTCTCACAAAGGATGAGAATATTGACAAGGGATCGAGGTCTACTTATATTTTTTCTTCTGGTATAAGTTCTTCATCACATGGATAAACAAGACATGGAACATAGGTTTGTGGTATTCTACTTCTGCATCAAGACTACTTTATTTATTTTTCTTCAGGATCATTACACAGAGCCTACATTTGGAGAATCTTCAACATTGCATACATTGTTTACTTCCTTGTTGATGTGACAAAAAGGGGAAGAAAATACATGCTACATTTGAGGGGAAGCAATTTGAAGATCATGTACAACTTACAAGAGATACACATAGAGTTTTGCCACTATCAACTAGGGGAAGATTGTTGGGTCAAAAAGTTGATGTGGCAGAAACTCAAAAATGAAGAAAACGTGAAGTATTTGTCTAGGCGTTGACAAGAGCATTCCAAGCGTTGACAAGAGTTATTTAGGCGTTGATGGAATCCAAGCATTGTCACATGCAATTCAAGCATTGACAAAACGTAGACAAAAGAAGCTAATGGAAGCTTCTATTTAGATAAACATGCAAAAGATATTCTGCATAAGTTTATTTAAATAGAAGATTTACTTGTTTATTCATTCTTATCTCTTGTAAACCCTAATCCTTACACTATAAAAGGAACCAAGGGTCATAGGTTTTATTCATATCATTCATTCACAATGTAAACCTAAAGTGTGTGTCGCACTAGACGTGGGATTCAATGTATACACGTCTAGTGGATGTTTGTTATTAATATAATGAACATCCCTATTGTTTTAATTCATGTGTTCTTTGTGCCTAAACACCTTGTCATGATCATTGTTCTTTTCCGCTATGTTATCATATGAATGATGATCAAACCTAGATATATGGTTCCTAACCATTGAGTCGAACGATTATAGGGATCATCACCCTTTGCACTTACACCCTAATGATTCAGCAGTCTTGACTGTTGTTACTGTTAAATTAAAAGGAACTGAAAATTATCAAGTTTGGGCTAATTCAATGTTAATTACTTTGGAAGTAAAAAATAAAACTAGTTTTATTGATGGTACTTGCAAAAGTTCTTTAACTGATGAAGTTTTGGGAAAGCAATAGGATAGGGTTAATATTGAGGTTTTGGGGTGGATTCTTAACTCTATATCTGAGGAACTATTCCTTGGTCAGATTTTCTTAAAAAAGGCCAAACATGTTTGGAAGGAATTAAAGGAAACATATCATAAGGTTGATGGTTCTGTCATTTTTAACTACATCATAAGATTAACACCCATAGCTCTAATCTATCTGATTACTATCATAAGTTGAATGCTTTGTGGAAACAATATGATGCCATGATTGAATTTCTTGATTGTGTGTGTAATGCTTCTAATGATTTTAAAAATCATAATCAGTTGTTGAAACTTATGCAATTTTTGATGGGTCTTGATGATACTTACATGAGTATTAGGAGTACTATTTTGTCTAGGGAGAATCTCCCTGATGTGAAGGGAGCTTATGCCATTATTTCTAGTGAGGAGTCTCACAGAATGGCATCTGGTAGTAGTTCCAGGTCCTCCCAAAGAGTCCAGACCTCTACCTTCTTTGTCTAATGGCCCACTAGGAATAATTTTTAGAGAAATCATAATCCTAATGCTAATATTTTAATACCTATCGCCAACAATTTCAGACTTACCAATAGCAATACTGGATTTAGACCTAACAATCAGAATGCTATTAGACCTAATTTTACCTCTAATGATGAGTTGGTTTGTGAGAAATGTGGGTACAATGGTCACACCATTGACAAGTGTTTTAAGATCATTGGGTAACCTAGTGACTTTGGGTCGAAAAAACCTGGTCAAAATTTTAAAGGAAAAAATGTGTCTAATAACTCTGTTGGTTCTACTTGTGCTACTGGTTTTTCTGATGAACAAATGGCTACTCTACTCTCTCTTATTAAGGAAAACAATAGAACTAGAAAGAATATACAAGCCAATATGGCAGGTGCAAATTTTAACTCTAGTAAAGTTTTTAATGATAATTTCAACAAGTGTTATTGTTCCAACACTAGCTCTAAAGTTGGTATGACTTATAATGGGAAGGTAATTGACTCTGGGGCAAACCAAAACATGACCAATAGTGCTAAAGAACTAGATAATGTTTTTGACATCTCTCATCTTAAAATCAAAGTTGCACACCCTAATGGAACTGAGGCTTTAATATCTAAAATTGGTAATCTTAGACTTTCTATAGGTTTTTTTTTGAACAAAGACTTTCTATAGGTTGACTTTAGTTGATGTGCTGGTTAGAACCTGAGTATTGTGTTACCCTGATTTCTGTTCATAAATTGGCTAAGGATAATAAAATATTTATTGTTTTTGATGATAGTAAGTGTTTCTTTGTGAATCAGGATTTGAATCTGAAAAATGTGTTGGGGATTGGTACACATTGTGGTGGTTTATACTATTTAGATACAGAAGGTAGTAAGTGTAAAAATCAAAACATTATTGTTACTTGCTCCTTGTCTCGTTATGATTGATATTGTAGACTTGGCCACCCAACTGACCCTACCCTTAATGTTCTTAAACAGTCACTAAACATTGACAAAGATGAAAAAACCTTTTTCTATGAAATCTGTCAAAGAGCTAAGCAAACTAGGAAACCTTTTACTTTAGGTGATCATAAAACAAAGAAACTTGGTGATGTTGTGCATTTAGATTTGTGAGGTCCTTATAAGGCGGCCAGCTACTCTGGCCACAAGAATGTTTTGGCTGTTGTGGATGACTATACAAGGGCAGTTTGGTTATATCTCATAAAAACTAAAGATGAAGTCATGTCTTAAATTCAAACCTTTTACAATTTGATTAAAAATCAATTTAAAAGTACTATTAAGATTTTTAGAAGTGACAATGGCACAGAGTTTGTGAATCAAAATTTCAAAAAAATTTGTGATGAAAAGGGTATTATACACCAAACTTCATGTGCATATGCCCCACAACATAATGGTATTGCAGAAAGGAAACATAGAAATCTGCTAAATGTTGCTAGATGCCTTATGTTTCAGGGGGAATTCCTCTTAGATATTGGACAGAATGTGTGCTGACTGCTACTTATCTTATTAACAGATTGGCCTCTTTTGTGCATAATGGAAAAACACCTTTTGAAATGATTTACAATACTTTCCTAGTCTCTCTCAAAATGTTTGGTTGTCTTTGTTTTGCTACTACTCTTAATAGTCATGATAAGCTTGCTAACAAATCTGAAAAATGTGTTATGATGGGTTATTCTTGTTCTCAGAAGGGTTATAGGGTTTATAGTCTTGCTAGACATCAGTTTCTTGTTTATAGAGATGTTAAACTTTTAAAGACCATATTTTCTGTTAAAGATTCTGCTACAAATGTCAATAAAGATAAGAACTCAAATGTTTTTCAAGACATAAATCTATTAAACTTATTTGATTATGATAACCCTGAGCTTCCTAATGATGATGAGAGAGTAACACATTATCTTAATAGTGACCATGGGTCACACAGTGAAGGTGGCCACTCTCCCATCCTTGAGGATAGTGTACACACTGATGATTCCCCAATTACTGGGGATGATGCTCATATCAGTAAGAACACAAATGCTAGGATAAGAGAGGAGGCTGCTACACTTGATGAAAGCAATGAGTTTGAAGGAACCTTGGATCAAAATCCAAACACCTCAGCTCAGGGAACTCAAAATCTTAGAAGGTCTACTAGACCTTCTATTTTTCCAAAGAACTACAATGATTTTGTTGTTAATTCTAAAGTTAAGTATGGTCTTGAAAAGTTTGTTGGTTATTTCAAACTTAATAAAGAGAACTTACGTTTTGTCACCCAACTTAACAAAAACAGTGAACCAAAAAGCTTTTTTGAAGCATCTCAGAATTCTCTTTGGGTTGATGCTATGAATTTTGAGCTTGTTGCTCTTCTTGAAAATGATACTTGGGATATTGTTGAGCTCCCTAAAGGTAGGAAAGCCTTAGGTTGTGTATGGATTTGGAAATTAAAATTTAAGTCTCGTGGAGAGATTGAAAGGTATAAGGCTAGGGTTGTTGCCTAAGGCTTTGGTCAAAAGGAAGGAATAGATTATGATGAAACCTTTGCCACTGTTGTTAAGATTGTTATTGTTAGGTGTTTGCTTAATCTTGCTATTGTGCAATCTTGGCTTGTTTTTCAGCTTGACATTAACAATGCCTTCTTGTATGGTGAGCTTGATGAGACCGTGTAAATGAAACCACCCTAAGGATATCTTCTTGGGGGGTGAGAACATGGTCTGTAGGCTTAAAAAATCCTTGTATGGACTTAAACAAGCTCCTAGACAATAGACTGCTAAGCTCACTTCTGTATTAAATGAAAATGGCTTTGTTCAAAGTAAATCCGATTACTCTTTATACACTAAGTCTCATGGTGATGTCTTTCTTGCTTTACTTGTATATGTGGAAGACATCATTATAACCGGTAATAACACCATTGAGATTGAGAAGTTTAAAGTTTTTCTAAGAACTAAGTTTATGATTAAAGATCTGGGAAAGTTAAAATATTTTTTGGGAATTGACGTTGTTGACACTAACAATGGTGTTTGCTTGAATCAAAGAAATTATGTGCTTGATTTATTATCTGAGTATGGTATGCTTGCTTGTAAACCTGCCAAGACTCCATTGCCATCTAAGCTTGTCATATCCAATGAGCCTACTAATGCTGAACCTTTTCTTGCTAATATTGTTGACTATCAGAAGGTCATGGGCAAGCTTATTTACCTGACTAACACCAGACCTGATATTTCTTATCTTGTGCATTGCTTGAGTCAGTTTATGCATTCTCCTTTGAACTCCCATCTTAAAATAGCTTTCAAGATATTGAGATATCTTAAGAGCTCTCCAAGTTTGGACATTCATTTCAAAAGAAAATCTAGTATGACTCTAAATGCTTATTCTGATGCTAATTGGGCCAAGTATGTTGTTACTAGAAAATATGTGACATGGTATTGTGTTTTTGTAAATGAAAACTTGGTTTCTTGGAAAATAAAAAAAAACACTCTCTCTAAGTCATCCATTAAGGCAGAGTACAGAGCTCTTGCCTCAGTAACTAGTGAAGTGATCTGGGTGCTCAAAGTCTTAAAAGACTTGTAGTGTGAAAACTTGCTCCCAGTCACACTTCACTGTGATAGCAACTCTGCTATTAAGATAGCAGCGAACCCTGTTTTTCATGAAAGAACAAAACACCTTGAAATTGACTTACATTTTGTTAGAGACAAGATTTTGAATGGGGTTATTAAAACCATGAAAGTGGATTCTATAAATCAAATTGCATACATCCTTACAAAAGGGTTGGATACAGACCAACATGAAAACCTAGCTGAAAAATTAGGCATGATAAACTTATATGGGTTGTCAGATTAAGAAGGGATGTTAAATTATATGACCTAATCTACTACCCATTATTAACCTCAGGGAATTATTATGTTCACTTTTAAACTTTCAGTTATTCCTTGGACATGCTGTGAATATTGCTATAGGAAGGAGGGACTAAAGCTGCCACTTGGACATACTTCTCTTGGACTCAGCCAAAGACTTGCCAAGCCCATAAGCTTAACGGCTACATTAGCCCATCAAGTCTCTGTTATTATTTCTAGGGTTTCATACCTTGTTTGTATCGTTCATTCATCTGTGTGTTTTTCTCACACAGTTACTTTCTCCATTGTTTTGATCTTGAAACCCTAGTTTGATCTCTTCTTGTTATGTTTTAATCTGTAAAACTATTATCATGTAGTTAATAGGACTACACGTGATTAGCACTGTTAGTATTTAGCTTTATTTATTCAGTCTTTAATTTTTAAATCTTGTTTAATATAATCAAAAGTTGTTTGGGATCTCTTGAATCATGTTTTTCTACATATCATTTTTCCATAAGACTTCTTAGGAACTTAATTAATTCTAAGAGTTCGATCTCATCTCCATAGATAGATTCACGTAAGAATATGGGCATGAGTATGTTGAAGATGAATTATCGACTTAATCACTCGGATAGTAACAAATTGATTTATTTTTTACCGTTCTAGTGTGTTACTTTGCTTTGGGATAACGGGGCATCTGATCTTAAAAACAACGAGCAATAATGAATCTAATACGCATGTGTTAGAGGATCACCTGTCACAAGCTGGAAACCCTGTCAATCTCTGATGATGACATGTACAATACTTGTATTGTTAAATAGGTAACCAAAGGTTAGACTATTAAACCGAATCAAACGAACGACAAAGCCATGTTCGTATTAATCAGCAAAATGAAACTGCATGATTCACTCATATTGTGAAATCTCTTTTGATATGTTCAAGTATTAAGAATGGGCTAGCACAGCCAAAAATCCTGTTAATGAGCTTCTTTGAACTTACCTGATCACATGCATATTATTCTTACTATCTAGCGAGAAATCGAAAGAGTGCAAATGGCGGCGTAACCTCGTACCAGCAAGAGTCATTACCACATGCTAATACTAAAGTGCCAAAGAATTCAAGAAAGCTAAAGAAAAAGACTTTCGCTTCTTTGATAAATCAACATATTCTTTAGTTAAATCAAGAAATGAAGTAAAGATTCAAGAAGGAAGATTGTTGAAATCTTTCAAGATATCAAGATGTATGAGCCTGTTGATCCAAAAGTAGCAAGTTCCACATAATGTCGAAAAGATAACGACAAAAATAAAAATATCAAGATCATAAGAGCATGATTAGAAAAAGGTAACTTGCACAACTGTTACACGAACAAGACTTAAGATCAACACAAGAAGCATAAAATGAAAAATCAATGTCTATAAGGGATAAGTGTTGATGTGTGAATGTATTGTAACTGTGAAAGAGAAAGTTTATCTCCATCCTTTATGTAATAAACAAGTTCTCTCCATCACCACCATCATCCCTTCTTCTCTAATTCGTGTATATATGTTATGATTTTTATGAACCTACAATATAGAAACCAAATGCATCAGTAAAATTGTTATATTTAGTGAATTGATGAATATAAAGACTTTTTTAGCTAACTCAGGTCGGCTATCGGGTTGAAAATTTGGCTAACTCGAGTTCGGGACGCCCCGGATAAAGACTTTATTATTATTTTTTACAAATTTTATGAACTTTTTACTTAAACGAGTACAAAATACGTAATTTTAATACATTTAACTCTATTCGGATATTCGGGTTGAGTCGAACCCGAATGGGCCCGGCCCGATTTGCATAGACCCGAATTGTTCCGAACACGATTAACCCGAATTCGAATAACGTCAGGTGTAGGTAAGGAATTTTTAGCCTTGACCCGAAGAAAAAAAAAATATTTAATTTGGTCAATTATAAAAAAATGTTTCGAAGTAAACTAAAGTTTCTTACTTTTTGGAGGCATTTTAATCCATCTAACATTAACAGTTCGTGAAATTTTAAATTCCTTCGTTTGAGATAACAAACACAATATTTAAAATATTATGCAAACCTCACAAAATCCTCTCAACACACCTCAACCAAATGCACCCTAAAATTCCAGCTGAGAGGGACGAGGCTTGAGTCAAGAAACCAAGATGTTTGGTTGAAGACGCAGGCTGGTTATGGGCTTGGAATGCTTGGGGTGTCGGGCTTCGGTTAAGTCACATGTGGTGTGGGCTAATAAAATATTTTGGGCGTGGATAAGTGAGTTATTGTATAGGAGAGTTGTTGCAGTGGCCCACAGTTGATAAAACTTCATTTTATTATTTTTCAGGAAACTAAACGAGATATATATACCACCAGTAGAGGTGAGAAAAAAACTGTTTATGAATCAAACTTGGAAAAAGACGACAACCGGTTTTGAAAAAAAACTAGTTCTTTTAACCGGTCTTCCTCAAACCGAACCGGCGGTTCGCAAACGGTCTAATAAAATAGTCCGGACCTGTTTAAAAACCGGTTAAAATCTCAAACTGTGCCACTTAAAAAAACTGGTTTTCAAATAAACCATTTGCCCACCTCTATATCCCGGTGTTCCCTGAGCCATTATTCGAACCTTGATACCATATTGGAACAATGATTTGCTTGATATTAAACAAATGACCCATGACCATATATATATAATCACATACAAGTATTTTAGACACAATCCATAAACGGGGATAGGCCTCTCAACTAATAACAAAGCCAAATGGCTTGAACGCAATTTGATCCTGTCAAAAGTTTGCATTGTCTAACATAAAACGACTAGTAGTACACTTACAATAGGAAAATGCGTACAACATAAGAAACAAATCTTAAACCCGAAGTTTGCTGCTTACAAAGTTTCATTATGAAGCCACCTCACAAGCATGCTTAAATATTCTCTAGGTTTGTACTCTGGAGCTGTGTGACCTCCTCCCTTTACCAATACAAAATGATTTACAAATCTGTTATAATATATACCGATGTTTTCGCAAAACCAAACGTATTATAATGGACAGAATTTCTCACCTTTACAGTAGCAAATGTCAAGCTGTAGTCATGTTTTGAGTATTTTATAGTGTATCTGCAAAAGATATTTTAGCAAGATATGGCACACCTATTACTAGTCATGGTTGCTTGAAGTGACATAAGAACTAACCCGGAAACTTGTTCGTCAACAAACCATGGTCTCCAATCATCAATGACTGGAAGGCTTAGTGACTCAATTATGTTCACCGTGCTTAGATATGGGACAACCATGTCATGATCTCCACTGATTAAATACAAAGATAGATGAAAACCCAAATTATTAATAAGGATATTTTGCTTTCAAGTTATCTAAATACTACAGGTAGGCATAAGTAAGTTCAATAATGAAATGCATCATAATAAAGGGTATTCACCTATATATAAGAGCACGGCAATTTTTCTCGCTAAGGCTTTGATGATAGCTAACAATGCTCATGACATTATATGTGTAAGATATGGCTTCTTTATCATAATCAAATTGTATGGTTTCATTGCATCGCACCCACTCAGTTTCACCAAATTCCTGGTGGTTACATGATTTTTATACTAAAGAATCATCATGTAAACAAATAATTCCATTGTGAACTACAAACCTCACGAATGTGAAGAGCTTCTCTCACGTCTTTTCCATTAGCCCACGCAGAGGAATATAAATAGTTGTCATCCTGCAATAAGTACAGATGGAAGTGTCAAGATAACATGGACGGGCTCAAACACGTTTTGCCCATTTTTATAGTAAATGCACATAATTATGATAAAAAAACCAATAACCTAATCTTTGAATATACGTAATGAATTAGGATGTTGAAGGTATAATGAATATATTTTGGGCCACTTTAAACTTGTTTGGCGAGTATAACCCATTCCCCTTTCAGCTAAAACTTTTCAATTGATTATATCACCCACTTTAGATAAAAACAAAATGAACTCATTTATTAGTATATGCTTCGGAATTGCCACATCTATATAACACTAATCGATTGACCGATAGTTTCAAGAAGACCACCATAAATGCAAAAACTCCATTGAAAAAGCCACAAGGGGGGCCGTCGGATTCAGGTCAGGGGGATAACCCAAGTTAAATGTGTTGACAACTCGACTTTCTATCTATAATATTTCAAAACTTACATTATTTAGCAAATACTCAACCAAAACATGATATGTTTATTACACGGGTTATGCAGGTAGACAAACTTACAACCCAAAACCCATTTCCCCCCATCCTAACACTAATATTTCCAGTCGATTTAAGGTCGTGCTTTCATGACAGGATTTGCCACTTCTGAGAAAAGATTTGAAAAAATTTCATATATTCCCTTGTAAAGAGATGTGGGCAGGGGAAGAATATAATTCACCCACACCCAAAGAGACACAGAGAGAGTAATACTCGACACCATCGCGTCTGAACTTGTGGTGGTAACGACCAAATATCTACAGAAGCCGCGTCCAAATCTCCTAAGCCCCTTATGTGGAGATCAGATGTTAAGGTAATTGTCGTCTCACAATTAGGCTCTAAAATATGGGGCTTGCGGATACTTCCAAGGCACTACAGGTCCAAAACAAAAGGCATTAAAGTGAATACTGATCCAAAATACTATGCTGACAAATCAAGTTGAGCGATGGCTCGTGTACCTTGTCTACCACATCAAGATCATGTACACATAGAATGTTGTTGGGATCTACATTCAAGTACTCTCCGTGGCAATTTTCTTTAGTTGACTACAAAAATATGTAACTCATTAATATTATGCACAAAGACTCATAGCTAACACACTTGACTACCTTGTAGATTGCATCTGATAAGAGTGCCATATTATGAGCATATGGTATTCTTAAATTATAGTCCGTTCTTCTATCTGTCATTGGATTACCAAGCACGTACCCCTAAGGTAGAAAAATAATATTAAATTTACTAATCCATGAAAATATTAGGTAGACCATTTTTCAAGTGCTGGAATGATAAAGTCCATTATTGAAAATAAGAAACTCAAACTGATCCAAATCATTGACAAATTCATACTTTGATATTTATATGCGGCCCTTCTCCAACTTCATTACCTAAAAAGAACGAAACAACAATATGCACATAAGATGTATGGAACGTTCTATGAATCAAACTCGTGTTTAATTTGTTTGTGGATTAGCTCTATGCCAAGCACAGAAAACATCCAATTAGTACCAGTATATATTTCCTGAACAATCATCGGCGCCACTATGCCAGTATAGGAATCAGCACCAAGATACAATGGAGTGTGGATGAATTTGGGATGATCCGCAAGCCACTTTAACGGAAGACATGTCAACCAAACATTTATATTTATTTGTATTTTAAAAAACTAATTTCGAATCTGTTCATCGTGATCAAATGACATGAGATGTATCAATTGCATCAAATAATGATGAGTACTAAAAAAAGAGAAATGGAGGCCTTTATCAGGAAAACGCCCATACCTTCGTCAAAAAATTGTAAGTATGTACTGTTGATGATGTATCATTCGTTATGTAAGCTTCGGAAGTCTTTGAATAGGAGAATCCTGTCCCAGCAGGTTGATCAAGAAATATAATGCTTGCTGCCTAAGATATAATGGCGATTTTGTCATATAAATAGGTTATAAGCGTAAGCTTGTTAACACCAGATATATTTACCTTTTTTTACAAGGAAATGACCAACCTTGCACATTTTGTTTGTAAAAATTCAACACATACATTTCAAGGCAATCGGCATCACAGTCAAGTGGTACTGTGGTACTGTTGTTTGTATTACACATTGTATATTGTAAAAAATGACAAGCAAAAACTGGTTATATGTTCGAAACCTTTGTCCAACTGTAAGGGTTTATCTCAAGTCTTGTCTTCTCCAGAGTGGAATTTGCATAGTCAATAGTTAACGGGCCTGCACATGACCACAGGTTAGTGTCAGATACAAGTAAATTTCTAAAGCTAACATTGCTGCTGTGGTGATAAATGGATCTCATAGTAGTAGCTGCTACTAACTTTTATTATTCAGTACGTGTAATGAATTATCGTCATAACGGAAAAACTATACAAGGTATTATCAAAGTTTTACCACCCAAACTAGTCGGTTTCCAATAGATAACTTGAATTGACCGAATATCAATGGTACACATTACTAATTATGACAAGTTACCATTCCATTTGATAAAAGAAACTAAATGTTAGCTGCAAGATTCCAAAGCTGCAACAAGTAATATGTACCTATTTCATAGAATAGACCAGAAAGACCAGAACAACCAGGGCCTCCAGTGAGCCATAACATGAGAGGGTCTTCTTTTGGGTTCCCTTCTGACTCTATAAAGTAATAAAATAACTGCACTTCATCTGATTCTCCGACCCCAATGTAACTTAAGGTACATTGATGTCTAGTTAGTATGTGTACTACTATATTATAGAAAAAGAATGAATAATCATAAATAAATGTTACACTTAATCAACCGAGTTCTAGTAAAAAAAAGAACTGAGTTAATTACCCAGTCTCAAGTGTGAAAGGAAGATCTCCGTCGAATCCTGGTAGTGTCTTAATCAGAAATTGTGACTCTATAACCTCCACTGAAGCTATCAGAACAAGTACAGCAAGCACCACTCGGCTGACTCCACTTTTGGAATTGTTATAGAGGTCCCAAGGTTGAAGATGAGGCTGTGATCGTGGTTTCATTGTGATTCTAGACAAAAAAATTGGAAAGGTTAATAACAGACATCAGAGTTACTCAAGATCTCAGTCACTTGTGTAACGCTTTGAACGTGCACTTTATCCACTATCATTGCCTAATAAAATGAAGCAATTACTGATTGATGAATACTAAGGTACAAAAATAAGTTGTTTTGACAATAATCATCCACTTCTGACAGACTAAAACTGTGTTTATTAAGATTGATTTGCTAGTGTGGACGTGAGATAAGTACATCACATTGGTCAGGTTAGAACGATGCATATCTTGTATTTTTAAGTTTGCTTATGAATTTACATACATATTATCATGTCTATCGTTTGTCATCGATTATTTACTCAACAACTACCTACTGCAAGACACAAAGTTCAGCCCTACTAATTTGATTGAGAAAATGATATGCTGATACGAACCTATCCCATACTAGGCTCGTAATCTGTTCATAAGTCCCAAGTGTAGAACTCACTCAAAAGCTAGCTTGTTTGAGGGGGGACACCTGGACATTATAAACCATCAACCATTCCTATACTTGGCCGATGTGGGATCATAACATATGCCTTCATTGCTAAGCCCTACGACACTGATTCAGATTGATTAAGCAATTATTTAACATGCCTATTAAAAACTTAAGGTTTAAAATGATATAGATATCTACTTGAACAATATTTAAAATCTATATTTAGTCAAGCTCGAGTTTCCAGATAATCTTAATTCATGCTCTACTTAACCCTCAGATCCGGTGTTTAAAAACCCGGATGATCCTGCACGTTAAGCTGTGAATCGGCCAGGGAATTTGAGCAAAAACCCGGTTAAACCATGACCCGCTTGCTTGACCGGTTAAAAACAATCGAATTTTAAATCAAGAAAACCTCGAGATTATATAAGCAGGTGTTTGGGAATGCTTATTTATCTTCCTTAGTTTGGAACAATTGTATTTTGTACTTTGGCTTATTTTGGGGTAGATTGGCATGTAGAATAAGCAATCAATTACTAAGCAGGTTCAGAACTTCTTAACTATGCCCTCATATCTAACCTAGTATGGATATATTATATTCCATGAAACTTATTTTTTTGATAGAGTTCCATGAAACTTTGAAACGATTTATCTATCGACAAATGATTGATGATGTAATTTATTTAATGTTATATTGCACATTTTAACAGAATAATCAAAATTTCCCAAAGCACGTAAGCAAAAACGAATAATAGGGACTAAAAACATACGGAGTAAACCAAATGACGCAGCTTAGTTGGCCGCCAGAGGTGTCATGGAGAGGTTGTTACCATGTCTAGAGGTCTCATGTTCGAGTCTCTTCATGGGTTCTCATTGATGTGGGAATCGGTAGGGTTCTGCCCATAGATGCGTTTCGCCGTTTAAAAGAAAACATAAGGAGTACAAGTACAACTAATCATCTGCATATGGCACCTAGTAGCTTCTAAATATGGCTAGTTAAAAAAAAAACTTCTAAATATGGCACCTAGTACTTCAAATATACTATTCGGTTTGTTTTTGTTTTCCCCAAGAAGACTCTTTCCAACATGGGTCTATGATCATTTTTGTAGTAGTGCAAATACAGGAAACACGGTTGAAGAAGTTAGATTTAACATCGTGTAACTAACTATCTAGAATCTAAAAATGAATGCAACAGTGATATATTTACCTTTACAAGTAGTGTAAGTGAAATACGATGGATAGAATTAGTTAAACGACTTCACAGTGGTTGACCTTCAAGCTCAATGATCTTCACTATGCACGTTTCTTTGCAAAAATATGTAAACCAAAATAATCTATACATATATTACATGACACGTGACACATTATGGCTTTATCTTATTGGCGCCGGTGTTGTAGATAAGTAGAAACACGATGTGATCAATGTTTTTATATTTGCGTCAGCTTAATTTTCTTCCTTTGTTTTCTACCACCAACTAAAGAGACAACGGTTTTAGAATGTTCCGGATTGCTTATTGAAAACACATCAGATAATTTTTACTTTGAAAATGGTCATTCTAAGAAATAATCTTTAAATTTGATTATTCTATTTGAAATCACAATAATCAGATAATAAGTATTTTGAGTGTATGGAAATTTGATTATTTGATAAGTAAAACTAGTGTTAATGCATGTACACACGGGTTTTGAATATAAAAATTAAATTAAGTAATAATTACGTTATTGAGAGTTTATGTATATTATATATATATATATATATATATATATATATATATATATATATATATATATATATATATATATATATATATATATATATATATATATATATATATATATATATATATATATATATATATATATATATATATATATATATATATATATATATATATTAAAAACATATAATGTTTATATGTTTGATTATGTTGTTCTTTTAGTGTGCATTGTCTAAATTAATATGGGAAAATCACTTAAAAATGTAATAAACTTACCATTTTTTATGGTTGTGTGTACTAAACTATTTTTTTTCTCGTTGTGTGTATTAAACTTTTAAATTCTTATCATTGTGTGTATTTTATGACTAATTTAACCTTACTTTTTTCAAATTTTGAAGAGTAAAGTGGTAATTTTACAACACAGAATCGTGTCAAAATACACATAATACTTGAAATTAAAAAGTTTAATACATAGAATGAGAAAAAAAATAGTTAAGTACACATAACCATAAAAAGTGGAAAGTTTACTACATTTTTGAGTGATTTTCCCAATTAATATAGACTCATTTTAATTTTAATTTTTTAATTCCATACTATTTTTACTTTCGATATTTTTATTCTATATAGTATTATCTTAATTATAAATTAACAAATCATTTACATCAACTTTACACAACGTTACATGTACACGATTTATAAATTAATGATTTTGTAATGCTTAATATTATTCTATAAAATAATATTAAATTTTTAATACTTAAACAGTTATGATGCTCATGGACCCATAAATTTTACATAATTATTCATTATGTGATAATATTAATTGATATCTTGTATAATATTTGTTGCACAAAGGATTTGACTTTATTTAACTGAAACGTTAGTTATCATTTTCTAACATTATGTGTTTAGTAACACATAACGACCTTAAAAAATAGATGTTGTTGTAATATGTAGAATCTTATTTACTTATTTTCATCTCACACTGATGTTTGAGCTCATGCATTCATTTTAATATTTATATTCATGTTAATAATAATTTACGTAGATGGCATTGCTTGACTTTATTAAGTGTCAAAATAGAAATAAACAATAATTTGTCTTTTTATTTAAATATTTATAATCATGTGACTTGTTATTAGTAATATAACATATATATTGTTATTTTAAATATAAAGTCTAGAGGGTATAAAATTAAGAGGTTATTTTGTTTATCTTATAAAGTTACTAAAATATATGAAAAAATATAAGTTTACACTTAAATCCATCTATTTTTATTAAAAATTCAACCACTAAGCTGTTTAGTTGTGAAAAAAATTTTATACTTTTTTTTGTTTTTAAATTTCTAGAGAAGGGAATCATTCCCTTCCTTAGAAAGAGTTGTGATATGAGCTTAAACTCATATCCTTTTATCAACAAATAACCCTAAAACATGAAGCAAAATACCAATTTATTTGGCAAAAACAGTATTATGTGGTATGTTTGTGTTTGTGTGCACTTGTGTAGGTAAGAAGATACATTTTCAAGCCAACAAGGAAAAATCAAGCTCAAATGGATGAAAAAGACAAAAGAGGATCAAAAGTGACAAGACTTTGAAGAATAAGGACCTATCTTGACAAGTTATGAAAGTTGAAGGACTAAAAGTGAAATAATGTAAAAGTCAAGATTCAAGTTAAACCTGGTCAAGTATCAAGTCAACTCAGTCAAGGGATGATTTTGTTGAAGAGTCAAAGTTAAAGGACCAAAAATGTCAAAAGAATGAAGATCCTAGCTTAAAACAGCAATCTGCCAAGAAGAAGGACTTGTTTTGCCAAGATTGGAAAGATATGCAAGTGTGATCCATGTGTCAAGATTTCAACCAATGAGAAGAGGAATAATGCTTCACACGGATTGCCACTTCAGCTCAATAAATGCCCACTATCGCCGCCACATTTAATACACAATCTCAACAGTTTGATCCACAACTCTCTCCCACAACTAATCAGAGATTGACACGTGTCTTCTTCTTCAAAGTGAAAAATTGCCAGGATCGCGATTTTGATAGAAGCCATTTCATGGGAAGATTAAAACACCAATATTGCTCAATTGTGAGAGACGAGTTCAACGGTGTAAACCAATTAACAAGTCACTCATCCAATCAAAAACACCCAAATCTGTTCATAACCTTCAAAATGCAATTAAGCAGATTTCTCCACGTGGCAAGCTGGGATTGGCCCTGACACGTCACCAACCCCAACTAACTCTCCTCTCATGCCTATAAATAGCTAGATTGTACTTCATTTTCAGATGTAGCTTAATTTTGTAAAACACCTAGTTCTCCCTTTCCTTTCCTTTTTCCCTTAATTCTACCCTAACTACTCAAGAGTCTGACAAACTCTTGAGTTAGTTAGTTAGTTGATAGCTTGTAACAAACTTTGTAACTGATTTACCTCAATAAAATTCAAATTCACTTTTTCCCGCCAATTGAGTTCTTCATATTACTGCTTCTATACTGCTCTTGTGTGATCATCCTTTTGCTGTTGAGTGTTTGTTATGATCAATCATTGATCATAATTAACATTGAGGAAGATTGGTAGCTGTTTGATCAGAATTTGTTCATTCCATTGTTCATTTGAAGATTTCAAGCAGATTGAAGATTGTAGATGATTTGTAGCTGATTAGATTGTTGATTAAGTGTTCCCTAGTGATAAGGTGGTGGTTATCACTAGGGCAAGAGAGCTCAGCGCTCCTCTTCTTCTCAAAGGATTACTTCAATAGGTTTTGAATTGCTCATTTTTGGTTCCACTCAATTGCAATTGCCATGCTTAATACCTAGTGTAGAATTTACTTGGTGGCATGATAAAAGTTGATTAGTTCAGTTGTGATTGATTCTAGACCTGTGTAGCTTTAGTGTAATTGGTTATAGCTTTATAGCTTGATACTTAGTCTGTTTCAGTTTTCATAAGTTTAGCTATTCATTTTGAGAATTAGTAGTGCTTAACTCTTGTTACTTGCTTGTATCCATTGCATCTTGGTTTATAAACTTAGGATATTATAGCTCTTAACTTAGTATAAACTTTTGCTCAATAATCTTTCACAAAATCTCATAAAAAGACCATAAGTAGTGTTTGGCAACAGGTTTAAGCCATAATCATTGTGAGAGTTGTGGTGTTCTAGTTGTAACAAGTTGGATTTTTAGCCTGTTTTGGTCTTGTGTGATCAAGTTGAGTTCAGTTTTTCTGATATCTTCCACTCATAAGTCAAATAGCTCACTTTTGTGTTTTGAAACTTTGTGCATCAGTCTTTGCAAATTAGCATTTTTAGAACTTTCAAGTTTCAAAACATTATAGCATCTTTGTTAGTTAATCAATTTTGCTCAAACCTTTTTCTATAGATCAAGTAACATCTAAGGTTTCTGTGATAGTGAGGATTTTCTACAGTATTCAACAATAAGCCAGAAAATAGCTTTTCAGTTCAGTCTTAGCAAAGTGTTTTTTCTGTAATGTTTTAGGCACTGTTTTCTTGAATCTCCAAATCCACTTCATAAAAGTAGTGATTTTCTTTCACAAAAACGTTTACAAAGTGTTGAATATTGATTTTTGAAAATTTGAGCTTTTTCCAAAATCTGGTCAAACTTGGTCAACATAAGCTCTTTTGGGCTTAATTCAGTTTTAAAGCTTATTTCTTGATGAAAAAGGTTCTGGTTAGATTTCCCAATCTTTAAATCAAGTACTTAATCAGTTTTGATAAAAAATTCAAGTTGTGACTGTTTGGTTTAAGCTGTAGCTTATTTTGAGCTTATTGATAAGCACTCTTTTGCTTATTGTTGATCCTTAGCTTAATTCCTTGAACTCACGTAGCTTAAATTGAATTTGGAATGTTTTGCAAGTTGTTTCATTTGATTTGGTTGAGTAATAAGCTCAAACGAGCTTATTGATTCACTTGTCCCGTTTTTGTTTAAAAACTTTCCAGAATTGCTCTTTAGTCCTTCCATTTCTAACAGTGTTGAAAACTTGGCTAAACTTCCAAGAATTTAGGGTTTGCATAACTTTGGTCCCTGGAATTTGAAAGTTGTTTAAATTCAGTTAGTAGTTTGTTGGAGTTGTTACATTTTGGCAAGTTTGTTATTGTTTTTGCATTTTTGATCCTTTTGGTTAACAGATTTACACCTTTAGTCCCTATAGTTGTTAGAATTTACATTTCAAGCATTTACTTTTTAACAAATTTACAATTTCAGTCCCTTTAGTTTCAAATTTTGCATTTTAAATTTTACTTGAATAAAAACGTGGTATTTGCAATCTGTTTTACATATACGTAATATTTTTCCATTTTGAAAGCTTTTGTTGAATTAGCAATAGATTACCAAGCAAGCTTAACAACCAAGAACAATTAAAAATCTGATATTGGTTGGACTTTCTATTGGTTAAGAATCGAGAGAAAACGAACTGCATTATATTACATTTCAAATGGCGCCGCTGCCGGTTCTTTGACTACACGAGAGACTATCGATTGACGGTTTTCATTGGCTTTTGGGATCCGTTCACTTTGTGAACGTTATTTTTTTACGTATTATAAATCAAAAACAAATAAAAAAATCAAAAATATAAAAATATATAAAAACTAAAAAATTAACAAAACAATTCTTTTCCTAAAGAATTGACCAAAAAAATTAAAAAATCCAAAAAGCAATCTTTTTCCTAAGAGATTGTACCCAAAAATATATATTATTGGATTCTCTCGGTTTTTATGTACATATAGTATTTTCCTTTAAAAAACTCATAAATACAAAAATATTTTCCATATATTATTATAAGTAAATACGTATACGTATAAGAACAATCAATCTACATATCTTCCATAAGTATTGCCGAGGCAATACACCGTGTTGAGGGGCGTTCCGGTCCTTGACACGTGTATCGATCAAACAAAATAAAGCAAGAATAGATAAATACTCTCAATAAGCAATAATTCGAAGAATACGAACATTTAAGTGAATAGAAAGGCGATGTGCTATAAAATGCCATCTAAGGGTCAATAGGTACTTAAGTGCTTCGCGCCACCTAACCCCCCGTTCACTTGGGAGTATTCTAAGAAGGAAGGCTTCATTGAGGGTCTTGCACCCAAAGTAGTAAATACATATATTGTTATTTTCTTGTGGATATTTAATATTGAAACTCGAAGAGGATAATCCATTTCTCTTCAAAGTCACACGAGAGCTTCTCTCTCATTCCTCGTATTGAGTTGCATGCTCACTCGCGGGCGTGCACAAATACCGATTGGTGTACAACCTCTTCCTCCGAAAAGGAAGAAAAAGAGAAAGAGTAAGACCACCACCGTCCACCAAGCCGATCACGAGAATCGTGCTTTGTCACCACCACAAGAAGCCATGGCTATTGATAATCGTACTTTGTATGAACGTATGCAATCCAACATTCATGGATATTCTAGTGCCATTAAGATTCCCGACTTTCCCGCTAACACATTTGAGCTACATACATCTATGATCAATATGGTTGCTTTATCACCTTTCTTGGGAAAACAAAATGAGGATCCTCTTGCTCACCTAAAGAGATTCCTTTCACTTTGCAATACCATTAAGCATAATGAGGTTCCACATGAGGTCATTAGAATGATGTTAGTGTCATTTTCCTTAGATGGGAGTGCTAAGCATTGGTTAGACACCCAACCACCCGATAGTATCACCACATGGGACGGTTTTACCACTAAGTTTTTGAACAAATTCTTTCCTCCACAAAAGACTATGGCTTTGAGGAATTTAATTATGGGCTTTACACAAAAACCTAGTCAATCCTTTAGTGATGCTTGGGAAGAGTATAGTGAGTTGTTGAGGCGATGCCCTAACCATGGATTGGATGATGTAAACCAAATCAATACCTTCTATAATGGCCTTAAACCTCACCACCAAGATTCACTAAATGCTTCCGCGGGAGGGAGTATTCTTCTTAAAACATACCACGAGGCTTTGAACATTATTGAGACTAAGGCAATGGTTCAAACAAACAATCCATTTGAAGAAAGGGTTCATGTTATCCAAAACACTTCTCAAACTCCTTGTGACATCCAACTTCTTAAAGAGATCCTTCAACAAGTCAAACAAGGACAAGAAATGACTCATGACATGGTTCAAAATTTTAAGAGCATGACATTGAACAATTCCTCAAATAATGTGAATGCCATCACCATTTCTTGTGTTACTTGTGGAGGTCCCCACTCTTATGAACAATGTGATAAGGTGCAAGGGTATCAAGGGGAATGCTATGCTTACCAAGAGGAACATCGTGAACACTTCAAGCCTAACATCAATCCAAATAACCTTTCTTACAAATCCCAAAATTACCTTACTCCACCCGGCTTCCCACCCCAACCACCCACCCAAATTCCACAAAATCCTCCTCAAATTTTAGCAAGGAATCAAGGGCAAAGACAACCATACCAAGGAAATAACTACAAGGCACCCAATCAATTTCAACCTCAAGCAAATACCTTTTATCCACCACAACAAGGATTTAATCAACCACTTCCATTTATTCCCAATCAAGCATATGCTCCAATACCAAATCAAGCTTACCCTCAAAATCCAAATCAAGGATATGGGATGCAAGAGACTCAAGAGTATGTTGACAAGAAAATGCGTGAAATTGAGAAGAGAATGAATGACCAATTGAAACGTACAATGGAGGAACAAATCAATAGGGTTTTAGTGGCGGTAACTCAAAGACCACAAGGGGCTTTACCTTCCAACACACAAACAAACCCTAGGGCCAATGTCAATGCTATTACAACAAGGAGTGGAACAACAACAAAGGATCCTTTACCTCCTAAACCTACTCTTGTTCAATCCACTTGTGCTCCTACTTGTGACAAGCCCTCTACTTCTACTCCACCTCCTCAAAATGCTCCTATTCACTCACACACACCTTCTCAACCACCTCATACTTCTCCTTTACCTTCTACACTTCCCAATGAAGAAGCTAACAAAGACAAATCTTCCACCACAACACCTATTCCACCTACACCAAAACCTACTCTTCCATACCCTTCAAGGTTGAAAAAGGACAAGTTAAAGAACAAAGATGACATCCAAGTCTCCAATTTCTTAAGGATGTTCAAGCAACTCAATATCAACATATCCTTTGCGGAAGCACTTGCTTATATGCCAAAGTTTGCTAAGATGTTCAAGGATTTGCTCTCAAACAAAGAAAAATTGGTTGATTTGCCCAACACATCACTTAATGAAAATTGTTCCGCGGTGTTACTTAAAACCTTACCAACAAAACTTGGAGATCCGGGGCGCTTCTTGATACCTTGTAATTTTCCCGGTGTTGAAAATTGCATGGCTTTGGCGGACTTAGGGGCGAGCATAAATCTCATGCCTTTATCGGTTTAGAAACAACTATCTCTTCCCGAGCTCACTCCCACTAGGATGACTCTTGAACTAGCCAACCGAACCATAGCTCACCCCGTAGGTATAGCGGAAGATGTGTTTGTAGGTGTGGATAAGTTTACCTTTCCGGCCGACTTTGTAGTGGTCGATTATGACATGGATCCTAGAGTGCCTTTGATTGTTGGTAGACCGTTTTTGAGAACGGGTCGTACCTTGATAGATGTGGCGGAAGGAGAATTAATTATGAGAGTAGAAGATGAGAGAGTGGTGTTTAAGTTAGGCAAAGTTTGTGATAGAAAAGAGGTTAAGGAGTCTAGACCTTGTGAGACTATTAACATTGTGGATGTGCTAGATGAAGTGTGTAATGAACACTTTCATGATGCTTGTAAGAATGCTAGTGATGAGATACCCCATGTTGAAACCGTGGCCTCAATTGCTCCCTCTTTAACACCTTTTGGAGAGAGTGATTTCCTCTTGGAGGAATTTGAGTCTAACTTTCTTGGTGATGATGATTCTCCCATTAATTGGGAAGAAGATATTCTTACAATCCAAAAGTTGCTCAATGAGGACCCTATTCCTTCTCCTATTCCACAAGAGATTACCATTGAGGAACCTTCCATAGTAAAACCTTCCATAGAGAGTCCACCTCCCATTGAACTTAAGGAACTCCCATCCCATTTAGAATATGCTTTCTTAGAAGGAAAAGACCAATTACCGGTGATTATTGCTAAAGAGTTGAAAGAGGATGAGAAAGAGAAACTTATTGACGTCCTTAAGAAACACAAGAAAGCCTTAGCATGGAAAATATCCGACATAAGGGGAATTGATCCACATTTTTGTACTCACAAAATCCTTATGGAGGATGACTATAAACCCGCCATTCAAAACCAAAGGAGAGTTAACCCAAAAATCCATGAGGTTATTAAGAAGGAAGTGATTAAACTCTTAGATGCGGGTATGATTTACCACATTTCCGACTCTCCATGGGTTAGCCCGGTTCATTGTGTTCCAAAGAAGGGTGGAATCACCGTGGTGCCTAATGAGAATAATGAGCTTATTCCTACGAGACTTGTAACCGGTTGGAGAGTTTGCATTGATTATAGAAAACTCAATGAGGCAACTAGGAAAGACCATTTCCCGCTTCCCTTTATGGATCAAATGCTTGAACGCTTAGCGGGAAATGAGTACTATTGTTTTCTTGATGGCTTTTCGGGTTATTTTCAAATACCCATTGACCCTAAGGATCAAGAAAAGACCACATTCACTTGTCCCTACGGTACATTTGCTTACAAGAGGATGCCTTTTGGCCTATGTAATGCACCGGGGACGTTTCAAAGGTGCATGATGGCGATTTTCCATGACATGATAGAGCAAACCATGGAGGTTTTTATGGATGACTTTTCCGTATTTGGGAACTCCTTTAGCTCATGTCTCACCAATCTTGAGAGAATGCTTAAGCGTTGTGAGGAAACACGTTTGGTGCTTAATTGGGAGAAATGTCACTTTATGGTGAAAGAGGGGATTGTTTTAGGACACAAGATATCCAATAAGGGATTAGAAGTTGATCGAGCCAAAATTGATGTGATTGCTAAGCTTCCCCCACCCACCTCGGTTAAAGGTGTGAGGAGTTTCTTAGGTCATGCGGGATTTTATAGGCGCTTTATACAAGATTTCTCTAAGATAGCTAGACCGATGACTCATCTCTTGGAGAAAGAGGCTCCTTTCATTTTTGACCAAGCTTGTTTAGACTCTTTTGAGACCCTTAAGGAAAAATTAACTAAGGCTCCCGTTTTGGTTTCTCCAAATTGGGAATTACCTTTTGAGCTTATGTGTGACGCTAGTGATTATGCGGTGGGGGCCGTCTTAGGACAAAGAGTTAATAAGCATTTTCAACCTATACACTATGCGAGTAAAACCATGACCGGTGCACAACTTCATTACACTACCACGGAAAAAGAGTTGCTTGCTATAGTATATGCTTTTGAGAAGTTTAGACCATATCTTGTGCTTTCCAAGACCATAGTGTATACGGATCACTCCGCTCTCAAGTATCTTATGACAAAACAAGATGCTAAGCCTAGGCTTTTGAGATGGGTTTTGTTGCTTCAAGAGTTTAAGATAGAGATTCGTGATAAGAAAGGGGCCGAGAATTTAGCGGCGGATCATTTGAGTAGACTTGAGCATCCTTTTCAAGGAGATTTCCCACATCAAGAAATCAATGAATCCTTTCCACTAGAGGAGCTCATGTCTATCTCTTCCCAAGAGGATGCCACACCTTGGTTTGCGGATATAGCAAACTATCTTGTGGGCAATGTGCTTATTGAGGGTCTTACTTACCAACAAAAGAAAAAGTTTCTTAAGGAAGTTAAGTATTACTTTTGGGATGATCCATATCTTTTTAGGCAATGTGCGGACCAAATCATTAGACGGTGTGTAGATGGGACCGAGGCATTTAAAATCTTAGAGGCATGTCATAAAGGACCTACGGGTGGACATTTTGGGCCTAACTACACCGCCAAGAAAGTCTTTGATTCGGGTTACTATTGGCCTTCCATTTACAAGGATGCCCAAGAGATGGTGAAATTTTGTGATGTTTGTCAAAGACAAGGAAAAATTACACAACGTGATGAGATGCCACAAAATTTTATCCAAGAGTGTGAGATATTTGATGTATGGGGAATAGATTTCATGGGACCTTTTCCATCCTCTAAGGGAAACAAGTATATACTTGTGGCGGTGGATTATGTGTCCAAGTGGGTGGAGGCTAAAGCCTTACCTACTAATGATGCTAGAGTGGTTGTAAAGTTCTTGAAACAATTGTTTGCTAGATTTGGTGTCCCTCGGGCCATCATAAGTGATCGTGGTACGCACTTTTGTAATGATCAATTCACGAGAGTTATGAAGAAATATGGAGTGAATCATAGACTTTCTACCGCGTATCACCCTCAAACAAATGGTCAAACCGAGGTCACAAATCGTGGTTTAAAGAGAATTTTAGAAAGAACGGTGGGAGAGCATAGAGCTTCTTGGTCGGATAAGCTTGATGATGCTTTGTGGGCGTTTAGGACGGCTTTTAAAACACCAATTGGTTGTACGCCTTATAGGCTTGTCTATGGAAAAGCGTGCCACCTCCCATTTGAGTTAGAACATAAGGCATCTTGGGCTCTCAAGTGGGCTAACTTTGATTTAAACCAAGCCGGTTCACATAGGAAAGATCAAATCAATGAGATGGATGAGTTGAGAGCCAATGCCTATGAGAATTCTTTGCTTTACAAGGAAAAGACTAAGAAATTGCATGATGCTAAGATCAAGAATCGTGAGTTCAAAGTTGGAGAGCCGGTTCTCCTCTTTAACTCAAGATTGAAGCTTTTTGCGGGCAAGCTTAAGTCGAGATGGTCCGGTCCATTCACTATTGCTCAAGTGTTTCCATATGGAACTCTTGAGTTGTCCCAACCCGATGGTCCAAATTTTAAAGTGAATGGTCACCGTGTTAAACACTACTTTGGGGAGGACATTTCCGTTGAAATGGTCCAAGAGGTCCCCATTTTCCCCATGAATTAATTCATTGAGGGACGAGTCGAGCTAGAGACTCATTAACTCAAGCATCGTATAACTAGGTTTAGAGTGTTGTAGGTTAGAAATAAAGGCATAGATTTGGAGATAAGTGTAGGGGAGACCTTCTTTTGTCTTCATGCTTGTTTGTAGGGTTGCTCACTCATCTCATGCTTTGGAGCTTATGGAGGAGGCCCTTGTATCCGGTTCACTTCGTTACTTTAAGTGAATTTTCATTGACACTTTGTGCTTAAACATGATTTCACTAATAGTTGTCCTTTCCTTAACTTGGGTTAAGCAAAGTCTATTCATTGTCATAAGTGTAGGGGAAGTTTTTATACTTCCATGCTCTTAAACATTGAGGACAATGTTTAGCTTAAGTGTAGGGGGGTCTTCTATCGAAGTGACCTTACCTAGAACTTGTCATTGTCTTGCATGATAACATGATAAAAATGAATTTTCAACATTTTTCAAATTTTTGATCTACTTTGGCCACCAAAAATATGCATTCATAATTTTTGCATCAATCATTTTTCATTTGCATAACACATTTGTATTGTATATATATTTCTTCTTTTATTTTCATCAAAATATATAAAAAGAAAAAATAAAATAAACATGGTTTTAACAAGTTTAGATTTCTTTGACATATTAGGCCCGCCATGGATATTTTGACTCAACCCGAGTTTGCTTATTTTAGCACTCTCTAGCTAGTATCCTTAACCATGTAGTCCTTCATTGGTCTATTAGGCTAAGCTTCCACCAATTTCATTATTTGAGATTTTAAATTTGTGGAGAATGGGAAATGATAGAGTTGAAGCAAGTGTAAAAGGGCTAGATAGACTTCATGGCAATTACTTGTGGCTAAACCCTTCTCTTCTTGACCTCTATTTTCTTCGCATGTATATAATTGTTAATAAATAATCAAGTACGGTTTTAATTGGTTTGTAATCTCTTATGCATTTTTGGCTAATCATTTATGGTTGATATGAGTACGTCTTAAGATTCTAAGTTAGCACGTTTTATGTGTACTAGACTTATGTCATGCTCCATATTTAGCGGGTGTTTTTCCTTTTCTTCTTTTCAAATTTCTTTGTGAGGAATAAAGAAAAATAAGAGCAGCTTATGAAAAAAATGAGTGGCTAGAAAAAAAAAAGAAGAAAAAAAAAAATAAATAATGCAAGACTCCCAAGAGGGGCAGTGTGGTGTTAATTATAGTGACTATTGAGTTCCAATATTACCTTGACGGGTTGCGGGGATTCAATAGATTGCTCCAATCCAATATTACCTTGACGGGTTGCGGGGTTGAAGATCCAAAATCTCAAAAAGATGCGGATGTAAATTATTGCGTGAGTTTTATTTTTCTTTCCTTAGCGAGTGTGTAGTTACTTATGAAAGCATGACATGAGGATTTTACACATAAGGCGAATGACTTATTACTCTTAATACGGACTTATATTAATTGTGAGCGGTTTTTCAAGTAATGGATGAGAAGATTACTTAGGATTAAAACCGTGCTTCCTTATTTTTGGATTTTACACTTCTTATATTTCACACTTGAATAATGACAAATTTGCCCACAAGCAATTTGCTCAATTAATAACCGGTTCCACATTTAATTGTCATGAATAAGTTGATGCACTTTTTACTTTTGAATGCAATGATCCCATTTATAAGCTTGGTATGGGGAAAGTGAAACTTGAGGGTGATAAGTATCCATGGTATCCAAGCCCTAATCTAAGTCATTGAATTCTTTATGAGTTATTTCCATCAAAACCATTTCAAGAAAAATCAAAAAGATATAGATAGAATTGTATTTTGATTCATTGCATTATTAAAAGTCAAAATCATGCATCATCTAGTTTAGAGTAGCATAGATGCATCTCATATGGCCAAGGTGGATTAATTAAGAGGGAAATGTAAAATTTTGAGCCTCGAAATATAATATTGCATGAGGACATGGCAATGTTCAAGTGTAGGGGAATTTGATATGAGCTTAAACTCATATCCTTTTATCAACAAATAACCCTAAAACATGAAGCAAAATACCAATTTATTTGGCAAAAACAGTATTATGTGGTATGTTTGTGTTTGTGTGCACTTGTGTAGGTAAGAAGATACATTTTCAAGCCAACAAGGAAAAATCAAGCTCAAATGGATGAAAAAGACAAAAGAGGATCAAAAGTGACAAGACTTTGAAGAATAAGGACCTATCTTGACAAGTTATGAAAGTTGAAGGACTAAAAGTGAAATAATGTAAAAGTCAAGATTCAAGTTAAACCTGGTCAAGTATCAAGTCAACTCAGTCAAGGGATGATTTTGTTGAAGAGTCAAAGTTAAAGGACCAAAAATGTCAAAAGAATGAAGATCCTAGCTTAAAACAGCAATCTGCCAAGAAGAAGGACTTGTTTTGCCAAGATTGGAAAGATATGCAAGTGTGATCCATGTGTCAAGATTTCAACCAATGAGAAGAGGAATAATGCTTCACACGGATTGCCACTTCAGCTCAATAAATGCCCACTATCGCCGCCACATTTAATACACAATCTCAACAGTTTGATCCACAACTCTCTCCCACAACTAATCAGAGATTGAAACGTGTCTTCTTCTTCAAAGTGAAAAATTGCCAGGATCGCGATTTTGATAGAAGCCATTTCATGGGAAGATTAAAACACCAATATTGCTCAATTGTGAGAGACGAGTTCAACGGTGTAAACCAATTAACAAGTCACTCATCCAATCAAAAACACCCAAATCTGTTCATAACCTTCAAAATGCAATTAAGCAGATTTCTCCACGTGGCAAGCTGGGATTGGCCCTGACACGTCACCAACCCCAACTAACTCTCCTCTCATGCCTATAAATAGCTAGATTGTACTTCATTTTCAGATGTAGCTTAATTTTGTAAAACACCTAGTTCTCCCTTTCCTTTCCTTTTTCCCTTAATTCTACCCTAACTACTCAAGAGTCTGACAAACTCTTGAGTTAGTTAGTTAGTTGATAGCTTGTAACAAACTTTGTAACTGATTTACCTCAATAAAATTCAAATTCACTTTTTCCCGCCAATTGAGTTCTTCATATTACTGCTTCTATACTGCTCTTGTGTGATCATCCTTTTGCTGTTGAGTGTTTGTTATGATCAATCATTGATCATAATTAACATTGAGGAAGATTGGTAGCTGTTTGATCAGAATTTGTTCATTCCATTGTTCATTTGAAGATTTCAAGCAGATTGAAGATTGTAGATGATTTGTAGCTGATTAGATTGTTGATTAAGTGTTCCCTAGTGATAAGGTGGTGGTTATCACTAGGGCAAGAGAGCTCAGCGCTCCTCTTCTTCTCAAAGGATTACTTCAATAGGTTTTGAATTGCTCATTTTTGATTCCACTCAATTGCAATTGCCATGCTTAATACCTAGTGTAGAATTTACTTGGTGGCATGATAAAAGTTGATTAGTTCAGTTGTGATTGATTCTAGACCTGTGTAGCTTTAGTGTAATTGGTTATAGCTTTATAGCTTGATACTTAGTCTGTTTCAGTTTTCATAAGTTTAGCTATTCATTTTGAGAATTAGTAGTGCTTAACTCTTGTTACTTGCTTGTATCCATTGCATCTTGGTTTATAAACTTAGGATATTATAGCTCTTAACTTAGTATAAACTTTTGCTCAATAATCTTTCACAAAATCTCATAAAAAGACCATAAGTAGTGTTTGGCAACAGGTTTAAGCCATAATCATTGTGAGAGTTGTGGTGTTCTAGTTGTAACAAGTTGGATTTTTAGCCTGTTTTGGTCTTGTGTGATCAAGTTGAGTTCAGTTTTTCTGATATCTTCCACTCATAAGTCAAATAGCTCACTTTTGTGTTTTGAAACTTTGTGCATCAGTCTTTGCAAATTAGCATTTTTAGAACTTTCAAGTTTCAAAACATTATAGCATCTTTGTTAGTTAATCAATTTTGCTCAAACCTTTTTCTATAGATCAAGTAACATCTAAGGTTTCTGTGATAGTGAGGATTTTCTACAGTATTCAACAATAAGCCAGAAAATAGCTTTTCAGTTCAGTCTTAGCAAAGTGTTTTTTCTGTAATGTTTTAGGCACTGTTTTCTTGAATCTCCAAATCCACTTCATAAAAGTAGTGATTTTCTTTCACAAAAACGTTTACAAAGTGTTGAATATTGATTTTTGAAAATTTGAGCTTTTTCCAAAATCTGGTCAAACTTGGTCAACATAAGCTCTTTTGGGCTTAATTCAGTTTTAAAGCTTATTTCTTGATGAAAAAGGTTCTGGTTTGATTTCCCAATCTTTAAATCAAGTACTTAATCAGTTTTGATAAAAAATTCAAGTTGTGACTGTTTGGTTTAAGCTGTAGCTTATTTTGAGCTTATTGATAAGCACTCTTTTGCTTATTGTTGATCCTTAGCTTAATTCCTTGAACTCACGTAGCTTAAATTGAATTTGGAACGTTTTGCAAGTTGTTTCATTTGATTTGGTTGAGTAATAAGCTCAAACGAGCTTATTGATTCACTTGTCCCGTTTTTGTTTAAAAACTTTCCAGAATTGCTCTTTAGTCCTTCCATTTCTAACAGTGTTGAAAACTTGGCTAAACTTCCAAGAATTTAGGGTTTGCATAACTTTGGTCCCTGGAATTTGAAAGTTGTTTAAATTCAGTTAGTAGTTTGTTGGAGTTGTTACATTTTGGCAAGTTTGTTATTGTTTTTGCATTTTTGATCCTTTTGGTTAACAGATTTACACCTTTAGTCCCTATAGTTGTTAGAATTTACATTTCAAGCATTTACTTTTTAACAAATTTACAATTTCAGTCCCTTTAGTTTCAAATTTTGCATTTTAAATTTTACTTGAATAAAAACGTGGTATTTGCAATCTGTTTTACATATACGTAGGTAATATTTTTCCATTTTGAAAGCTTTTGTTGAATTAGCAATAGATTACCAAGCAAGCTTAACAACCAAGAACAATTAAAAATCTGATATTGGTTGGACTTTCTATTGGTTAAGAATCGAGAGAAAACGAACTGCATTATATTACATTTCAAGTTGGAAATTTTAAAAACTTGTTTACATGGTTTTTCTTCAAAAAGTAGAAAAGTGTTGTGGAAGGGGAAAAATAGAAATGTGTTAATAGAGTTTTCTATTTTTTTTATGTAAAAGTAGAGGATGAAAATTTTCCATTTTTTTAAAATATTAAAAAAAAAGTGCAACTACACAAGTTTTCTGCTTTTCTATTTTTATATGAAAGTTTTTTTCTAGAAAAGTAAGGTATTTTTTCTCAATTAAACAGCACCTAAAGTTTTATTAATCCTCTCCTTTTTTTAAGTTTTTATTTTTACAAATTTAACATATATATCTTTATGTGTTTTCATCAAATTCTTCCATCAAAATTTTTAATTTTGACTAAATTGAATTCAGTTTTGATTTTTTTCACCAGTCACATCACTCAGTTTTGCTTATGTGTCAAAATCAAGTCATTTGATTGGTGTAATTGTTTTTTCTACAACCTTCAATTTTCACTAAATTTTCAAAAAGTCTAATTCTTTTATTATATAAAAGATGATTAAAATAAACTTATTTTATCTTTTCTCCATTTTAAAAATTCCCTCACTTACTTTTTCAAAATTACATTTTGGAACCTTCTAAACGTAAATAATCATTTTTTTTCTTTTATTATTCAAACACTAATTTTAGCTTATCTGTATTCTGAAAATGAAATAAGCAGATAATCTATTTCCAAACGCAATCTTAAACACCCCATAATTTATACTTTTTGTTTTTCTATAATATAATCTACTGTATTATTTGTATTATTTATGTAGCGTTCGACAATAAGCTGTCTCGCAAGTATTAAGCTAATTTTATGGAAAATCATATTTGTCGATTTAAAAAGCATAATATTATTGTTCATAAGTCGTTGAACTCTATTTAATAGTTCGATCATTGTAAGTATATGTGGTAAAATGGATCCGACTAATACTTGAAAGGCCAAAAGATAAATGGTCAATAGATAAAGAACCAATAACCAAGATGTAAAGATGGGGCTATTGACCCCTCTCTCTCTCTCTCTAAACAAGGTTCATACGCACTCTTTCTCTCTCTATCTTATATTTATCGCATACTATATAGCTACGCCATCATACATACTGGTACAGAGATGAATCCTTTTTACGAGGTCCTGACTTAATCGTCGGAGAGTGGTTGTGGGACCCATTCTAACGGTTTTTTTTATTGACAGCTTACTTCCCTTCATGGCGACGATGGCGTGCGACATCAAATACGAAAGAAATAAACACATGTTGATTTTTAATGCATGTTTTCTCATGTTAAGTCGGTTTGCATGGTGCGACTTTATATAACACCCTCAATTTCAAAACATAACAAAATACCACTTTTGGGCGCTACTTCATAATCACAAGTACGTGTACAAAGAGACCGACTCAAAAAGAGGCGTTTGAAAAGTTTATCTATTCTATAATCTAAAATCAGAGTTTACAAACAGAAACAGGTCCCAAAAATAATGTAATTATAAACAGTTTCAAAAAGTTTATCGAATGATAATAAGTATTTTATTGCCTTTAAAATATCCAGTGCAACTCCATGCTCCAGCTGCTCTTAAACCCGAGTACCTGAGAAATACATGCTAAAACGTCAACACAACAGTTGAGTGAATTCATAGGTTTGCAAATAAAAGCAGTGGACCACAAGATTTCAAGTATTCAGTTTCCAAGGTCAGATAGCATCAGTTATCGCATTTAGCTCATGAAACCGAAACATTAACATCCGTTATTTCATTCAAGTTTCAAATACAATGCGTCAAGTCGGTTTTCCATTAAACCCGGACGGGGAGGTCAATCCCAATAGATCTATTTACAGCATTCGTGTTTACTCGACCAGTACAGTCGGTCCAAGTAATTAACGGTTCATGACTACGAGGGACATAATAAGCATACAGTTCAAGAACTTGCATCCATTCGTAAAAAGTAGCATGTATCCCTCTCGCGGGTTTAATAAAACATTAAAGTAGTAAAAGCGAGGCTATGAACTCACCTTAAAAAAACGATAACCAACGACAATAAATAACATGACGAGAAGCCAGAAACAAGCAACCTTAAAACCGTGCCTCGCTAAAAGTAATATACCCTCTTCGTGACATCAATCGAATTTTTATATGAATATTATTTTTTACAGCACCGAGGGAGAATAAAAATAACTCAAACGGAAGAATTATGTGTGCTTTATAATCTTAAAACTATTTGGCGTCTAAGCTTTTGGCGACTTAAATTTTTTTTATCAATTAAATGTGTACGTGTCATGATATAGTTTTGGTAGATAAGTTATCAAATTCGTTAATTTATTAAAAAAACATAGTGTGGCACATACACGAGTAATATCAGTTTGCACAACTTTTCACATTGTATAAATTAAACGTGGCTTAGAATGACTAGGAAGATGTCACACCCCACTATGGCGGAATATGGGGCGCGACGTATGGATATCATCATAACAATAGCGTGTCTATAAAGATAACTAAATGAAATGGAAATATCATAAATGATGACACAATGTCATGAAGATATCTCAAACAATGCAGGCGTCTAGGTAAGTAGGTAACAGGTCTACCTCTTACCAAAGACATACAATTAACAAATAAGAAACATCTAGGTGTCTACAAAGTATCACTTATTCAAAGATATATAAAGACTAAGAGGAAAGGGGGTTCCTCCAATGGAATCCTAAGCCTCCCAGCTAGCCACTCCTATTCTCACGCTTAACCACATTATCACCTGAAAGAGACACTAAAACACGTCAACATAAAGTTGGTGAGAGTCATAGGTTTAGACTCCAACCCTAAAATAGTTATAAGCTGTAAATAACAACCATCAATAAAAGAACATATGGATAATGTGTTACAATTATTCATTAACAACTACCATTCAATATTAACCATACAATCACAATTCCAAGGCACCAAGCCTTACCAATAACCACAATTTCTAAGGCTCCCAGCCTTACCAATAACCATGGTCCCATAGGCGCCCATACACCTATGAACCAATCCCAAGGCCCCGCCTTGTCAACATCCCCTTGGTACCAAGTCAAACCACAATAACTAAGATGGTACGTGTCCCCCGATCCAAATCATAAACACAATCAAGAATCACATAGCAGTTAATCACATAAGTGCACACACAAGTCCATCACAAACTATAAAAACATTCACAACATTCTTTACAAAACCATATAGTGTCTCTTCCATCCCAACTGGAAATAAAATCATAAAAAGACATGGGACTATGAAACTCACCTGAACAAGCTTCTCCAAGTATCCGCGCTCTAGCAAAAATCTAAACACACAAACGTATATAATCAAGACATGAACCACATACCAAAATGGCTCACCAGTCTATGATGGATATATAACCTTATCCTACCACTTAACCCTATTTATATGCCATATGCATCTCATTACATCCCTCTATAAAGCCCTTAACTTAGTTTAGTTCATAACTCGCCCCGTTAACATTTAACCCAAAACAGTCCCGTTTTTCATACTTCAAACTATGGGTCGAACACCCCCTTAACCAAAATAAAATGCCATGTAAAAGAAACCCTATGCCCTTACATGTGTTAGATAACTCTCTCATTTGGCCGCAACCTTAAAGCTACCGTTAAGGCCTCCATATATATATATATATATATATATATATATATATATATATATATATATATATATATATATATATATATATATATATATATATATATATATATATATATATATATATATATATATATATCTACTTTTACCTATCCAAAATTTACTGATTTTGAACATACGAAAAGTTTGTTATGATCAGAGGGTCTTACCCTAACCCATTTGTTTAGCCCTCCTCCAGATCTTTTATTTAATATATAATATAAGTCTCATGTTCATTTGATGGTCCAATTATATTCCTAAGTACCCTAACCATCTTAAAACATTAATTTAAACCCGACTGATTTCAAAACTGCTTTGACCTCCGACTGTTGTAACCTGTTTTTGACCCACTTCCCGACCACCAATTCAATTCTAGTTTCTTGAATTTGAAAGCCAATTCAATTAACTTTTCAGGGATATAAGATTCGAAAATTAAAATTTTGTAAAACTTTAGATATGATCAAAACAATGACCCAAAAATTATGCCCAGTTTTTAATGACGAATTTAATATGATTAACCTAATTAATCATACATAAACCCTAATTAAAATATAAAAATAATTTCTTATGATAAAAACCCGTTAATTACATCATTAATTATAGATCATTAACAAAACCTAATTAAAAATTATGAATGTCAAACCCTAATCCATCATATTAGGTTACATACGTAAATTAAACGTTAATTAAGCATAGTTTTAGTGCATACCTTAAACCATAATTGAATAATTGGGTTTTCTTGATCCACCATTGTTAATCACGACTAATATTAATTTTGGGAGAAGTAAAAATCGTTTTTGGGGCTAAAGGGAGTAATATGGGTAATTAAAACTAACTAGGAAGCCTAATAGTACTCAAACTGGGCTCCCCTTCCTTTCCTTAAGCAAAATTCGGCCCAAAACCAAGTCCAACCCTATGGCCGACTTTTTTAATTATATTACTGTAAATTAACTATTAATTATTATTACCTTAAATTCCCTTAATTTATTTCAGCTCCTAAAGCCTCCCGAACCTCAAAACCGTAAAACTAGTCAAATTTACGCGTATACTGTAAAAGACGTAAAATATACAGTTTTATAAAAACTCTTGAAATATGAAATAAACTAATTAACTAAGTCCTAAATGGCTTAAAACCATCCCAAAAAATACTCCCGTGACTAAATACCTCTTCCGAGACCCCTAAATGCAAAACCCTGAACCGTAAAAATACGATTTTCTATAATACATATACGTATACGTAAAACCACGAAATAACACCATCTCATTTCATAGTCACTACCTTGTGAGCTCATGAACATGAAATAACCGTTCCTCGATTTACTTATGAGTACCATACACCCATAAACGATATCCAACCCTCACTCCAAACACATAAAATAAGCATATAAGCACATAAAAGCACATATTTGCATAAAACACCCTAAACTATAGTCTAAGTGACGAACCCCAAAAACATGGTTGTCACAGAAGATAAGTCATCAATCAATATTATTTTTTTAGTTAACTTATATTTCATGATCGATAAACCGGGTATTATCGAGACCTGGTATTTTTAAAATTATGCGATTAAAAAGTTACACGTGAAACACGAAAAATAAACGCTCAATATAAAATAAAAATGTTAGCATTCGGACAACGTTGATATTTCGATAAATAAACGAGGTATTATAATTTAATAAACGTTAACGCTCTAAATAAACGAATGTCGCTTAAAGGTTTGTCATAAATTTCCGAAGAATGTCCATAAAACGAACAATTAAATAATGACAAGAAAAATATTACTATGTCATAATGAGGATGTTTACGGTCGATCACAGATGTAAACCTTGTTATTACATAATAATTGACACATTCTTGATATGTTAAAGCTTTAACCTTGTAGGTTATGTAAAACCTGCAGTTTTTAGGTTTTGACTATGACATCATTGTACACGTCACCTCATGATATATATATATATATATATATATATATATATATATATATATATATATATATATATATATATATATATATATATATATATATATATATATATATATATATATATATATATATATATATATATATATATATATATATATATATATATATATATATATATATTCACCTTTGTATGAAACCTTTGTACAATCATACGCATCATACATAACATCATTTTGATCTCTAGAACTTTGAGCATTTAATCATATATGGGAACAGTTGAAACATTTGATCAACAAGAACTTTGAACAATACAGTATGATTGTGAGTATTCAATCATGGAATCACATGAACAACATGTATGGCTACATTTTATGAGCATACAAAACACAAGACATCATTTTGGGTTTATAAAAATCTAAAACCATGATCACAATTAATAATGTTTATCTAGTACCACATTACTACAAAGTATATATATATATTCTATAAATTTTTCTATACACTTTAAGTGTTACTACAAGTCAACAAAGGCTATTGCCACACTATAATTTTGTACCTAACAAATTTATAACATTTTATCTATTGTCTTGCACTTTAAATAAATAAAACTATACGTTTATTAATTCATGACTATACTTTCACCAAAAACCCTAGAACCTAACCAGATCGACTTAGACTCGAACCTACACTAACACTACGTTACTTAGACTCCTAGTAACTCTACCAAATCACTAGACTTGAACATAAAACTACCCTAGACACTTTATCCTAGCAGAATACTACTTAGACCACATATACACTAACTTAAAACTCTATAAACTTACACTAGACATTAACTTGAACACGTACAACACTTGTAATTAAAACTAGCACTATACAATGCATCACTTGTGTCCCCTTGATCTTATGGGCGATGGCTAAGGGCAAGCAAAAGGGGCAAGTGTACCATGAAGCATTTATTAACCTTGTACCATCAAATCCCATAACTAGATTACCTAGTACTAACCAAGATCACATAAATCTTGCCCAATCTCTCTCTTGTCATGTATACAAGCCGAACCACACACACATTCTCCAAAACCTAGATTATAAGCCTAACATAAACACACTCAAATCTCACTTACAACTCTTCCATTTTCGGATAGCACTACATACACGAAACATACTTCCCTAAATCATTTACTACACAAATCTCTGACTTAAGAAAATTAAGTGCAAGCATTTACTACTACTACACGATTCTTGGCTCACAAGGCAACACAAGTTACCCAAGGTCACGGTTAAAGAGGACTAGACACATAGATCTATAAGGAATCCTAGTTAGTCTCGTTCATTCGTCACCATCTTCACTAAACAAGTAAGCAATATCATCCTCCTATCCATTTTAATACATATATACATCATTAGCATATGAACCTACGTACCCATACTCGGAAACCTATGATAAAACGTGATTAGATAACATGTATACGTAAAACTTGCTAGAACTCGAACCACAAAGACACCAAAGCCCACGACTTAGATTTTCTTTAGTTGTAAACATGCTTAAGTTATAGATCTAGGGTCACTAGGAATAATCTTTCCTTAAACCCTAATAAGCTAGATTTGTTAATATACACCTTGAAAATGAACCACAAGCTCTAAATATAAGCCTATTGGTCTCGGATTAATTTAAAACCGGGTATAAACATTTGCCTAATAAGCCCATTTAGCCTAAGGAAATTATTTAGGGTTAGATGAATTCTTAAATAAGGTTAGTGTTAGCCCTATATTTTATATAGTCGAACAAGAATGTAATAGGTCATATTAGTCGTTAAAAGGTCTTGTATTGTAATAGGTTAGTCGGGAAAACCGGGCTTGGACTTTAAGCTAATATTGTATAAGTTCGGGGCGTAAGCCCAAAACAAAGCCAAGCCCGGCCCAAGATGAAGCCCACAAAGGCCTTAGGCCGTGGCATATATAACCCTCTTCCACATGTGGAAGAGGGTGTTGGTTACCATTTTATTTCTCTCTCTAAAAGTGTTTAACCTTCCAAATTCTCTCTTGTTTCTCTCTCTACTTTCTTCTCTTTCTCTCTCTAAATATCTCTTCTAAATCTTGTGTTATGGATTAAATGGGAACAACATTTGGTATCAAGAGCCTATAGTGGATAGGTGATTGAAGATTCGTGTGTGGTGTTCTTGAATTTTCGTGGCCTTTTTTGATCTACATCTCACGTCCAAAAACTTCTTTTTGTGTTTTTTATGGTCTTTTCTTGATACAAATCATCTACATACTAGTATTAGTGATTTGGGTATCTTGGTTTTTGGCTAAAACACAAATCTTTTGGATCAAAAGTTGCGAAATTTCTTCTTGTTCTTCATTCCGAAATTTAAGCAGAATCTCCATCGGAAAGTACAAGTGAAACGTGGGCTTCCATCGCAATAACCATCACCATCGGAAAGGGTTTTGGTTCTACATTGCGATACGTGGGTTTTATTACTTATTCCGATCTGGACATTCCGATCGTACTTTGTGATCTGGATTCCGACGGGTATAAGGAAGTATTTTAAGTCGTTACTCTGCTTGAATTTTGTCAGCTACTTTGCGATCTGAGCATTGCGGTTCCGATAGACTTTGCGATCTGAGTATTCCGATAGACTTTGCGATCTGAGTATTCCGACAGGCTTTGCGATCTGAACATTGCGACAGTGCATTGTGATAGAGCATTCCGATCTGAACATTGCGATAGAACATTCCGATCTGAACATTCCGATGGACATTTCGATGGATATTTTGTTTGAGTAATTTTTAGACTTAGCCACTATCTAGACTAGTTTCGGAACGTAGTTTACACGAAGATTAAAATGTGTCTAATAACTCTGTTGGTTCTACTTGTGCTGCTGGTTTTTCTGAGGAACAAATGGCTACTCTACTCTCTCTTATTAAGGAAAACAATGGAACTAGAAAGAATGTACAAGCCAATATGGCAGGTGCAAATTTTAACTCTAGTAAAGTTTTTAATGATAATTTCAACAAGTGTTATTGTTCCAACACTAGCTCTAAAGTTGGTATGACTTATAATGGGAAGGTAATTGACTCTGGGGCAAACCAAAACATGACCAATAGTGCTAAAGAACTTGATAATGTTTTTGACATCTCTCATCTTAAAATCAAAGTTGCACACCCTAATGGAACTGAGGCTTTAATATCTAAAATTGGTAATCTTAGACTTTCTATAGGTTTTTTTTTGAACAAAGACTTTCTATAGGTTGACTTTAGTTGATGTGCTGGTTAGAACCTGAGTATTGTGTTACCCTGATTTCTGTTCATAAATTGGCTAAGGATAATAAAATATTTATTGTTTTTGATGATAGTAAGTGTTTCTTTGTGAATCAGGATTTGAATCTGAAAAATGTGTTGGAGATTGGTACATATTGTGGTGGTTTATACTATTTAGATACAGAAGGTAGTAAGTGTAAAAATCAAAACATTATTGTTACTTGCTCCTTGTCTCGTTATGATTGGCATTGTAGACTTGGCCACCCAACTGACCCTACCCTTAATGTTCTTAAACAGTCACTAAACATTGACAAAGATGAAAAAACCTTTTTCTATGAAATCTGTCAAAGAGCTAAGCAAACTAGGAAACCTTTTACTTTAAGTGATCATAAAACAAAGAAACTTGGTGATGTTGTGCATTTAGATTTGTGAGGTCCTTATAAGGCGGCCAGCTACTCTGGCCACAAGAATGTTTTGGCTGTTGTGGATGACTATACAAGGGCAGTTTGGTTATATCTCATAAAAACTAAAGATGAAGTCATGTCTTACATTCAAACCTTTTACAATTTGATTAAAAATCAATTTAAAAGTACTGTTAAGATTTTTAGAAGTGACAATGGCACAGAGTTTGTGAATCAAAATTTCAAAAAATTTTGTGATGAAAAGGGTATTATACACCAAACTTCATGTGCATATGCCCCACAACATAATGGTATTACAGAAAGGAAACATAGAAATCTGCTAAATGTTGCTAGATGCCTTATGTTTCAGGGGGAATTCCTCTTAGATATTGGATAGAATATGTGCTGACTGCTACTTATCTTATTAATAGATTAGCCTCTTTTGTGCATAATGAAAAAACACCTTTTGAAATGATTTACAATACTTTCCTAGTCTCTCTCAAAATGTTTGGTTGTCTTTGTTTTGCTACTACTCTTAATAGTCATGATAAGCTTGCTAACAAATCTGAAAAATGTGTTATGATGGGTTATTCTAGTTCTCAGAAGGGTTATAGGGTTTATAGTCTTGCTAGACATCAGTTTCTTGTTTATAGAGATGTTAAACTTTTTAAGACCATATTTTCTTTTAAAGATTCTGCTACAAATGTCAATAAAGATAAGAACTCAAATGTTTTTCAAGACTTAAATCTATTAAACTTATTTGATTATGATAACCCTGAGCTTCCTAATGATGATGAGAGAGTAACACATTATCTTAATAGTGACCATGGGTCACACAGTGAAGGTGGCCACTCTCCCATCCTTGAGGATAGTGTACACACTGATGATTCCCCAATTACTGGGGATGATGCTCATATTAGTAAGAACATAAATGCTAGGATAAGAGAGGAGGCTGCTACACTTGATGAAAGCAATGAGTTTGAAGGAACCTTGGATCAAAATCCAAACACCTCAGCTCAGGGAACTCAAAATCTTAGAAGGTCTACTAGACCTTCTGTTTTTCCAAAGAACTATAATGATTTTGTTGTTAATTCTAAAGTTAAGTATGGTCTTGAAAAGTTTGTTGGTTATTTCAAAATTAATAAAGAGAACTTACGTTTTGTCACCCAACTTAACAAAAACAGTGAACCAAAAAGCTTTTTTGAAGCATCTCAGAATTCTCTTTGGGTTGATGCTATGAATTTTGAGCTTGTTGCTCTTCTTGAAAATGATACTTGGGATATTGTTGAGCTCCCTAAAGGTAGGAAAGCCTTAGGTTGTGTATGGATTTGGAAATTAAAATTTAAGTTTCGTGGAGAGATTGAAAGGTATAAGGCTAGGGTTGTTGCCTAAGGATTTTTTCAAAAGGAAGGAATAGATTATGATGAAACCTTTGCCACTGTTGTTAAGATTGTTATTGTTAGGTGTTTGCTTAATCTTGCTATTGTGCAATCTTGGCTTGTTTTTCAGCTTGACATTAACAATGCCTTCTTGTATGGTGAGCTTGATGAGACCGTGTAAATGAAACCACCCTAAGGATATCTTCTTGGGGGTGAGAACATGGTCTGTAGGCTTAAAAAATCCTTGTATGGACTTAAACAAGCTCCTAGACAATAGACTGCTAAGCTCACTTCTGTATTAAATGAAAATGGCTTTGTTCAAAGTAAATCCGATTACTCTTTATACACTAAGTCTCATGGTGATGTCTTTCTTGCTTTACTTGTGTATGTGGAAGACATTATTATAACCGGTAATAACACCATTGAGATTGAGAAGTTTAAAGTTTTTCTAAGAACTAAGTTTATGATTAAAGATCTGGGAAAGTTAAAATATTTTTTGGGAATTGACGTTGTTGACACTAACAATTGTGTTTGCTTGAATCAAAGAAATTATGTGCTTGATTTATTATCTGGGTATGGTATGCTTGCTTGTAAACCTGCCAAGACTCCATTGCCATCTAAGTTTGTCATATCCAATGAGCCTACTAATGATGAACCTTTTCTTGCTAATATTGTTGACTATCAGAAGGTCATGGGCAAGCTTATTTACCTGACTAACACCAGACCTGATATTTCTTATGTTGTGCATTGCTTGAGTCAGTTTATGCATTCTCCTTTGAACTCCCATCTTAAAATAGCTTTCAAGATATTGAGATATCTTAAGAGCTCTCCAAGTTTGGGCATTCATTTCAAAAGAAAATCTAGTATGACTCTAAATGCTTATTCTGATGCTAATTGGGCCAAGTATGTTGTTACTAGAAAATATGTGACATGGTATTGTTTTTTTTAAATGAAAACTTGGTTTCTTGGAAAATCAAAAAACAAAACTCTCTCTCTAAGTCATCCATTGAGGCAGAGTACAGAGCTCTTGCCTCAGTAACTAGTGAAGTGATCTGGGTGCTCAAAGTCTTAAAAGACTTGTAGTGTGAAAACTTGCTCCCAATCACACTTCACTGTGATAGCAACTCTGCTATTAAGATAGCAGCCAACCCTGTTTTTCATGAAATAACAAAACACCTTGAAATTGACTTACATTTTGTTAGAGACAAGATTTTGAATGGGGTTATTAAAACCATGAAAGTGGATTCTATAAATCAAATTGCAGACATCCTTACAAAAGGGTTGGATACAGACCAACATGAAAACCTAGCTGAAAAATTAGGCATGATAAACTTATATGGGTTGTCAGATTAAGAAGGGATGTTAAATTATATGACCTAATCTACTACCCATTATTAACCTCAGGGAATTATTATGTTCACTTTTAAACTTTCAGTTATTCCTTGGACATGCTGTGAATATTGCTATAGGAAGGAGGGACTAAAGCTGCCACTTGGACATACTTCTCTTGGACTCAGCCAAAGACTTGCCAAGCCCATAAGCTTAACGACTACATTAGCCCATCAAGTCTCTGTTATTATTTCTAGGGTTTCATACCTTGTTTGTATCGTTCATTCATCTGTGTGTTTTTCTCATACAGTTACTTTCTCCATTGTTTTGATCTTGAAACCCTAGTTTGATCTCTTCTTTTTATGTTTTAATCTGTAAAACTATTATCATGTAGATAATAGGACTACACGTGATTAGCACTGTTAGTATTTAGCTTTATTTATTCAGTCTTTAATATTTAAATCTTGTTTAATATAATCAAAAGTTGTTTGGGATCTCTTGAATCATGTTTTTCTACATATCATTTTTCCGTAAGACTTCTTAGGAACTTAATTAATTCTAAGAGTTCGATCTCATCTCCATAGATAGATTCACGTAAGAATATGGGCATGAGTATGTTGAAGATGAATTATCGACTTAATCACTCGAATAGTAACAAATTGATTTATTTTTTACCGTTCTAGTGTGTTACTCTGCTTTGGGATAACGGGGCATCTGATCTTGAAAACAACGAGCAATAATGAATCTAATACACATGTGTTAGAGGATCACTTGTCACAAGCTGGAAACCCTGTCAATCTCTGATGATGACATGTACAATACTTGTATTGTTAAATAGGTAACCAAAGGTTAGACTATTAAACCGAATCAAACGAACGACAAAGCCATGTTCGTATTAATCAGCAAAATGGAACTGCATGATTCACTCATATTGTGAAATCTCTTTTGATATGTTCAAGTATTAAGAATGGGCTAGCGCAGCCAAAAATCCTGTTAATGAGCTTCTTTGAACTTACCTGATCACATGCATATTATTCTTACTATCTAGCGAGAAATCGAAAGAGTGCAAATGGCGGCGTAACCTCGTACCAGCAAGAGTCATTACCACATGCTCATACTAAAGTGCCAAAGAATTCAAGAAAGCTAAAGAAAAAGACTTTCGCTTCTTTGATAAATCAACATATTCTTTAGTTAAATCAAGAAATGAAGTAAAGATTCAAGAAGGAAGATTGTTGAAATCTTTCAAGATATCAAGATGTATGAGCATGTTGATCCAAAAGTAGCAAGTTCCACATAATGTCGAAAAGATAACGACAAAAATCAAAATATCAAGATCATAAGAGCATGATTAGAAAAAGGTAACTTGCACAACTGTTACACGAACAAGACTTAAGATCAACACAAGAAGCATAAAATGAAAAATCAATGTCTATAAGGGATAAGTGTTGATGTGTGAATGTATTGTAACTGTGAAAGAGAAAGTTTATCTCCATCCTTTATGTAATAAACAAGTTCTCTCCATCACCACCATCATCCCTTCTTCTCTAATTCGTGTATATATGTTATGATTTCTATGAACCTACAATATAGAAACCAAATGCATCAGTAAAATTGTTATATTTAGTGAATTGATGAATATAAAGACTTTTTTAGCTAACTCAGGTCGGCTATCGGGTTGAAAATTTGGCTAACTCGAGTTCGGGACGCCCCAGATAAAGACTTTATTATTATTTTTTACAAATTTTATGAACTTTTTACTTAAACGAGTACAAAATACGTAATTTTAATACATTTAACTCTATTCGGATATTCGGGTTGAGTCGAACCCGAATGGGACCGGCCCGATTTGCATAGACTCGAATTGTTCCGAACACGATTAACCCGAATTCGAATAACGTCAGGTGTAGGTAAGGAATTTTTAGCCTTGACCCGAAGAAAAAAATAATATTTAATTTGGTCAATTATAAAAAAATGTTTCAAAGTAAACTAAAGTTTCTTACTTTTTGGAGGCATTTTAATCCATCTAACATTAACAGTTCGTGAAATTTTAAATTCCTTCGTTTGAGATAACAAACAAAATATTTAGAATATTATGCAAATCTCACAAAATCCTCTCAACACACCTCAACCAAATGCACCCTAAAATTCCAGCTGAGAGGGACGAGGCTTGAGTCAAGAACCCAAGATGTTTGGTTGAAGACGCAGGCTGGTTATGGGCTTGGAATGCTTGGGGTGTCGGGCTTCGGTTAAGTCACATGTGGTGTGGGCTAATAAAATATTTTGGGCGTGGATAAGTGAGTTATTGTATAGGAGAGTTGTTGCAGTGGCCCACAGTTGATAAAACTTCATTTTATTATTTTTCAGGAAACTAAACGAGATATATATACCACCAGTAGAGGTGAGAAAAATACTGTTTATGAATCAAACCTGGAAAAAGACGACAACCGGTTTTGAAAAAAAACTAGTTCTTTTAATCGGTCTTCCTCAAACCAAACCGGCGGTTCGCAAACGGTCTAATAAAATAGTCCGGACCTGTTTAAAAACCGGTTAAAATCTCAAACTGTGCCACTTAAAAAAAACTGGTTATCAAATAAACCATTTCCCACCTCTATATCCCGGTGTTCCCTGAGCCATTATTCGAACCTTGATACCATATTGGAACAATGATTTGCTTGATATTAAACAAATGACCCATGACCATATATATATAATCACATACAAGTATTTTAGATACAATCCATAAATGGGGATAGGCCTATAAACTGATAACAAAGCCAAATGGCTTGAACGCAATTTGATCCTGTCAAAAGTTTGCATTGTCTAACAGAAAACGACTAGTAATACACTTACAATAGGAAAATGCGTACAACATAAGAAACAAATCTTAAACCCGAAGTTTGCTGCTTACAAAGTTTCGTTATGAAGCCACCTCATAAGCATGCTTAAACATTCTCTAGGTTTGTACTCTGGAGCTGTGTGACCTCCTCCCTTTACCAATACAAAATGATTTACAAATCTGTTATAATATATACCGATGTTTTCGCAAAACCAAACGTATTATAATGGACAGAATTTCTCACCTTTACAGTAGCAAATGTCAAGCTGTAGTCATATTTTGAGTATTTTATAGTGTATCTGCAAAAGATATTTTAGCAAGATATGGCACACCTATTACTAGTCATGGTTGCTTGAAGTGACATAAGAACTAACCCGGAAACTTGTTCGTCAACAAACCATGGTCTCCAATCATCAATGACTGGAAGGCTTAGTGACTCAATTATGTTCACCGTGCTTAGATATGGGACAACCATGTCATGATCTCCACTGATTAAATACAAAGATAGATGAAAACCCAAATTATTAATAAGGATATTTTGCTTTCAAGTTATCTAAATACTACAGGTAGGCATAAGTAAGTTCAATAATGAAATGCAGCATAACAAAAGGGTATTCACCTATATATAAGAGCACGACAATTTTTCTCGCTAAGGCTTTGATGATAGCTAACAACGCTCATGACATTATATGTGTAAGATATGGCTTCTTTATCATAATCAAATTGTATGGTTTCATTGCATCGCACCCACTCAGTTTCACCAAATTCCTGGTGGTTACATGATTTTTATACTAAAGAATCATCATGTAAACAAATAATTCCATTGTGAACTACAAACCTCACGAATGTGAAGAGCTTCTCTCACGTCTTTTCCATTAGCCCACGCATAGGAATATAAATAGTTGTCATCCTGCAATAAGTACAGATGGAAGTGTCAAGATAACATGGACGGGCTCAAACACGTTTTGCCCATTTTTATAGTAAATGCACATAATTATGATAAAAAAACCAATAACCTAATCTTTGAATATACGTAATGAATTAGGATGTTGAAGGTATAATGAATATATTTTGGGCCACTTTAAACTTGTTTGGCGAGTATAACCCATTCCCCTTTCAGCTAAAACTTTTCAATTGATTATATCACCCAATTTAGATAAAAACAAAATGAACTCATTTATTAGTATATGCTTCGGAATTGCCACATCTATATAACACTAATCGATTGACCGATAGTTTCAAGAAGACCACCATACATGCAAAAACTCCATTGAAAAAGCCACAAGGGGGGCCGTCGGATTCGGGTCAGGGGGATAACCCAAGTTAAATGTGTTGACAGCTCGACTTTCTATCTATAATATTTCAAAACTTACATTATTTAGCAAATACTCAACCAAAACATGATATGTTTATTACACGGGTTATGCAGGTAGACAAATTTACAACCCAAAACCCATTTCCCCCCCATCCTAACACTAATATTTCCAGTCGATTTAAGGTCGTGCTTTCATGACAAGATTTGCCACTTCTGAGAAAAGATTTGAAAAAATTTCATATATTCCCTTGTAAAGAGATGTGGGCAGGGGAAGAATATAATTCACCCACACCCAAAGAGACACAGAGAGAGTAATACTCGACACCATCGCGTCTGAACTTGTGGTGGTAACGACCAAATATCTAAAGAAGCCGCGTCCAAATCTCCTAAGCCCTTTCTGTGGAGATCAGATGTTAAGGTAATTGTCGTCTCACAATTAGGCTCTAAAATATGGGGCTTGCGGATTCTTCCAAGGCACTACAGGTCCAAAACAAAAGGCATTAAAGTGAATACTGATCCAAAATACTATGCTGACAAATCAAGTTGAGCGATGGCTCGTGTACCTTGTCTACCACATCAAGATCATGTACACATAGAATGTTGTTGGGATCTACATTCAAGTACTCTCCGTGGCAATTTTCTTTAGTTGACTACCAAAATATGTAACTCATTAATATTATGCACAAAGACTCATAGCTAACACACTTGACTACCTTGTAGATTGCATCTGATAAGAGTGCCATATTATGAGCATATGGTATTCTTGAATTATAGTCCGTTCTTCTATCTGTCATTGGATTACCAAGCACGTACCCCTAAGGTAGAAAAATAATATTAAATTTACTAATCCATGAAAATATTAGGTAGACCATTTTTCAAGTGCTGGAATGATAAAGTCCATTATTGAAAATAAGAAACTCAAACTGATCCAAATCATTGACAAATTCATACTTTGATATTTATATGCGGCCCTTCTCCAACTTCATTACCTAAAAAGAACGAAACAACAATATGCACATAAGATGTATGGAACGTTCTATGAATCAAACTCGTGTTTGATTTGTTTGTGGATTAGCTCTATGCCAAGCACAGAAAACATCCAATTAGTACCAGTATATATTTCCTGAACAATCATCGGCGCCACTATGCCAGTATAGGAATCAGCACCAAGATACAATGGAGTGTGGATGAATTTGGGATGATCCGCAAGCCACTTTAACGGAAGACATGTCAACCAAACATTTATAATTATTTGTATTTTAAAAAACTAATTTCGAATCTGTTCATCGTGATCAAATGACATGATATGTATCAATTGCATCAAATAATGATGAGTACTAAAAAAAGAGAAATGGAGGCCTTTATCAGGAAAACGCCCATACCTTCGTCAGAAAATTGTAAGTATGTACTGTTGATGATGTATCATTCGTTATGTAAGCTTCGGAAGTCTTTGAATAGGAGAATCCTGTCCCAGCAGGTTGAACAAGAAATATAATGCTTGCTGCCTAAGATATAATGGCGATTTTGTCATATAAATAGGTTATAATCGTAAGCTTGTTAACACCAGATATATTTACCTTTTTTTACAAGGAAATGACCAACCTTGCACATTTTGTTTGTAAAAATTCAACACATACATTTCAAGGCAATCGACATCACAGTCAAGTGGTACTGTGGTACTGTTGTTTGCATTACACATTGTATATTGTAAAAAATGACAAGCAAAAACTGGTTATATGTTCGAAACCTTTGTCCAACTGTAAGGGTTTATCTCAAGTCTTGTCTTCTCCAGAGTGGAATTTGCATAGTCAATAGTTAACGGGCATGCACATGACCACAGGTTAGTGTCAGATACAAGTAAATTTCTAAAGCTAACATTGCTGCTGTTGTGATAAATGGATCTCATAGTAGTAGCTGCTACCAACTTTTATTATTCAGTACGTGTAATGAATTATCGTCATAACGGAAAAACTATACAAGGTATTATCAAAGTTTTACCACCCAAACTAGTCGGTTTCCAATAGATAACTTGAATTGACCGAATATCAATGGTACACATTACTAATTATGACAAGTTACCATTCCATTTGATAAAAGAAACTAAATGTTAGCTGCAAGATTTCAAAGATGCAACAAGTAATATGTACCTATTTCATAGAATAGACCAGAAAGACCAGAACAACCAGGGCCTCCAGTGAGCCATAACATGAGAGGGTCTTCTTTTGGGTTCCCTTCTGACTCTATAAAGTAATAAAATAACTGCACTTCATCTGATTCTCTGACCCCAATGTAACTTAAGGTACATTGATGTCTAGTTAGTATGTGTACTACTATATTATAGAAAAAGAATGAATAATCATAAATGAATGTTACAGTTAATCAACCGAGTTCTAGTATAAAAATAGAACTGAGTTAATTACCCAGTCTCAAGTGTGAAAGGAAGATCTCCGTCGAATCCCGGTAGTGTCTTAATCAGAAATTGTGACTCTATAACCTCCACTGAAGCTATCAGAACAAGTACAGCAAGCACCATTCGGCTGACTCCACTTTTGGAATTGTTATAGAGGTCCCAAGGTTAAAGATGAGGCTGTGATCGTGGTTTCATTGTGATTCTAGACAAAAAAAATTGGAAAGGTTAATAACAGACATCAGAGTTACTCAAGATCTCAGTCACTTGTGTAACGCTTTGAACGTGCACTTTGTCCACTATCATTGCCTAATAAAATGAAGCAATTACTGATTGATGAATACTAAGGTACAAAAATAAGTTGTTCTGACAATAATCATCCACTTCTGACAGACTAAAACTATGTTTATTAAGATTAATTTGCTAGTGCGGACGTGAGATAAGTACATCACATTGGTCAGGTTATAACGATGCATATCTTGTATTTTTAAGTTTGCTTATGAATTTACATACATATTATCATGTCTATCGTTTGTCAACGATTATTTACTCAACAACTACCTACTGCAAGACACAAAGTTCAGCCCTACTAATTTGATTGAGAAAATGATATGCTGATACGAACCTATCCCATACTAGGCTCGTAATCTGTTCATAAGTCCCAAGTGTAGAACTCACTCAAAAGCTAGCTTGTTTGAGGGGGGACACCTGGACATTATAAACCATCAACCATTCCCATACTTGGCCGATGTGGGATCATAACATATGCCTTCATTGCTAAGCCCTATGACACTGATTCAGATTGATTAAGCAATTATTTAACATGCCTATTCAAAACTTAAGGTTTAAAATGATATAGATATCTACTTGAACAATATTTAAAATCTATATTTAGTCAAGCTCGAGTTTCCAGATAATCTTAATTCATGCTCTACTTAACCCTCAGATCCGGTGTTTAAAAACCCGGATGACCCGGCACGTTAAGCTGTGAATCGGCCAGGGAATTTGAGCAAAAACCCGGTTAAACCATGACCCGCTGGCTTGACCGGTTAAAAACAATCGAATTTTAAATCATGAAAACCTCAAGATTATATAAGCAGGTGTTTGGGAATGCTTATTTATCTTCCTTAGTTTGGAACAATTGTATTTTGTACTTTGGCTTATTTTGGGGTAGATTGGCATGTAGAATAAGCAATCAATTACTAAGCAGGTTCAGAACTTCTTAACTATACCCTCATATCTAACCTAGTATGGATATATTATATTCCATGAAACTTTTTTTTTTGATAGAATTCCATGAAACTTTGAAACGATTTATCTATCGACAAATGATTGATGATGTAATTTATTTAATGTTATATTGCACATTTTAACAGAATAATCAAAATTTCCCAAAGCACGTAAGCAAAAACGAATAATAGGGACTAAAAACATACGGAGTAAACCAAATGACGCAGCTCAGTTGGCCGCCAGAGGTGTCATGGAGAGGTTGTTACCATGTCTAGAGGTCTCATGTTCGAGTCTCTTCATGGGTTCTCATTGATGTGGGAATCGGTAGGGTTCTGCCCATAGATGCGTTTCGCCGTTTAAAAGAAAACATAAGGAGTACAAGTACAACTAATCATCTGCATATGGCACCTAGTAGCTTCTAAATATGGCTAGTTAAAAAAAAAACTTCTAAATATGGCACCTAGTACTTCAAATATACTATTCGGTTTGTTTTTGTTTTCCCCAAGAAGACTCTTTCCAACATGGGTCTATGATCATTTTTGTAGTAGTGCAAATACAGGAAACACGGTTGAAGAAGTTAGATTTAACATCGTGTAACTAACTATCTAGAATCTAAAAATGAATGCAACAGTGATATATTTACCTTTACAAGTAGTGTAAGTGAAATACGATGGATAGAATTAGTTAAACGACTTCACAGTGGTTGACCTTCAAGCTCAATGATCTTCACTATGCACGTTTCTTTGCAAAAATATGTAAACCAAAATAATCTATACATATATTACATGACACGTGACACATTATGGCTTTATCTTATTGGCGCCGGTGTTGTAGATAAGTAGAAACACGATGTGATCAATGTTTTTATATTTGTGTCAGCTTAATTTTCTTCCTTTGTTTTCTACCACCAAACTAAAGAGACAGCGGTTTTAGAATGTTCCGGATTGCTTATTGAAAACACATCAGATAATTTTTACTTTGAAAATGGTCATTCTAAGAAATAATGTTTAAATTTGATTATTCTGTTTGAAATCGCAATAATCAGATAATCAGTATTTTGAGTGTATGGAAATTTGATTATTTGATAAGTAAAACTAGTGTTAATGCATGTACACACGGGTTTTGAATATAAAAAATAAATTAAGTAATAATTTCGTTATTGAGAGTTTATGTATATTATATATATATATATATATATATATATATATATATATATATATATATATATATATATATATATATATATATATATATATATATATATATATATATATATATATATATATATATATATATATATATATATATATATATATATATATATATATATATATATATATATATATACATATATATACATATATATATATATATATATATATATATATATATATATATATATATATATATATATATATATATATATATATATATATATATATATATATATATATATATTAAAAACATATAATGTTTATATGTTTGATTATGTTGTTCTTTTAGTGTGCATTGTCCAAATTAATATGGGAAAATCACTTAAAAATGTAATAAACTTACCATTTTTTATGGTTGTGTGTACTAGACTATTTTTTTTCTCGTTGTGTGTATTAAACTTTTAAATTCTTATCATTGTGTATATTTTATAACTAATTTAACCTTACTTTTTTCAAATTTTGAAGAGTAAAGTGGTAATTTTACAACACAGAATCGTGTCAAAATACACATAATACTCGAAATTAAAAAGTTTAATACACAGAATGAGAAAAAAAATAGTTAAGTACACATAACCATAAAAAGTGGAAAGTTTACTATATTTTTGAGTGATTTTCCCAATTAATATAGACTCATTTTAATTTTAATTTTTTAATTCCATACTATTTTTACTTTCGATATTTTTATTCTATATAGTATTATCTTAATTATAAATTAACAAATCATTTACATCAACTTTACACAACGTTACATGTACACGATTTATAAATTAATGATTTTGTAATGCTTAATATTATTCTATAAAATAATATTAAATTTTTAATACTTAAACAGTTATGATGCTCATGGACCCATAAATTTTACATAATTATTCATTATGTGATAATATTAATTGATATCTTGTATAATATTTGTTGCACAAAGGATTTGACTTTATTTAATTGAAACGTTAGTTATCATTTTCTAACATTATGTGTTTAGTAACACATAACGACCTTAAAAAATAGATGTTGTTGTAATATGTAGAATCTTATTTACTTATTTTCATCTCACACCGATGTTTGAGCTCATGCATTCATTTTAATATTTATATTCATGTTAATAATAATTTACGTAGATGGCATTGCTTGACTTTGTTAAGTGTCAAAATAGAAATAAACAATAATTTGTCTTTTTATTTAAATATTTATAATCTTGTGACTTGTTATTAGTAATATAACATATATATTGTTATTTTAAATATAAAGTCTAGAGGGTATAAAATTAAGGGGTTATTTTGTTTATCTTATAAAGTTACTAAAATATATGAAAAAATATAAGTTTACACTTAAATCCATCTATTTTTATTAAAAATTCAACCACTAAGCTGTTTAGTTGTGAAAAAATTTTTATACTTTTTTGTTTTTAAATTTCTAGAGAAGGGAATCATTCCCTTTCTTAGAAAGAGTTGAAAATTTTGAAAACTTGTTTACATGATTTTTCTTCAAAAAGTAGAAAAGTGTTGTGGAAGGGGAAAAATAGAAATGTGTTAATAGAGTTTTCTATTTTTTTTATGTAAAAGTAGAGGATGAAAATTTTCCATTTTTTTAAAATATTAAAAAAAAGTGCAACTACACAAGTTTTCTGCTTTTCTATTTTTATATGAAAGTTTTTTCTAGAAAAGTAAGGTATTTTTTCTCAATTAAACAACACCTAAAGTTTTATTAATCCTCTCCTTTTTTTTAAGTTTTTATTTTTACAAATTTAACATATATATCTTTATGTGTTTTCATCAAATTCTTCCATCAAAATTTTTAATTTTGACTAAACTGAATTCAGTTTTGATTTTTTTTCACCAGTCACATCACTCAATTTTGCTTATGTGTCAAAATCAAGTCATTTGATTGGTGTAATTGTTTTTCTACAACCTTCAATTTTCACTAAATTTTCAAAAAGTCTAATTCTTTTATTATATAAAAGATGATTAAAATAAACTTATTTTATCTTTTCTCCATTTTAAAAATTCCCTCACTTAATTTTTCAAAATTACATTTTGGAACCTTCTAAACGTAAATAATCATTTTTTTCTTTTATTATTCAAACACTAAATTTAGCTTATCTCTATTCTGAAAATGAAATAAGCAGATAATCTATTTCCAAACGCAATCTTAAACACCCCATAATTTATACTTTTTGTTTTTCTATAATATAATTTACTGTATTATTTGTATTATTTATGTAGCGTTCGACAATAAGCTGTCTCGCAAGTATTAAGCTATTTTTATGGAAAATCATATTTGTCGATTTAAAAAGCATAATATTATTGTTCATAAGTCGTTGAACTCTATTTAATAGTTCGATCATTGTAAGTGTATGTGGTAAAATGGATCCGACTAATACTTGAAAGGTTAAAAGATAAATGGTCAATAGATAAAGAACCAATAACCAAGATGTAAAGATGGGGCTATTGACCCCTCTCTCTCTCTCTAAACAAGGTTCATACGCACTCTTTCTCTCTCTATCTTATATTTATCGCATACTATATAGCTACGCCATCATACATACTGGTACAGAGATGAATCCTTTTTACGAGGTCCTGACTTGACCGTCGGAGAGTGGTTATGGGACCCATTCTAACGGGTTTTTTTATTGACAGCTTACTTCCCTTGATGGCGACGATGGCGTGCGACATCAAATACGAAAGAAATAAACACATGTTGATTTTTAATGCATGTTTTCTCATGTTAAGTCGGTTTGCATGGTGCGACTTTATATAACACCCTCAATTTCACAACATAACAAAATACCACTTTTGGGCGCTACTTCATAATCACAAGTACGTGTACAAAGAGACCGACTCAAAAAGAGGCGTTTGAAAAGTTTATCCATTCGATAATCTAAAATCAGAGTTTACAAACAGAAACAGGTCCCAAAAATAATGTAATTATAAACAGTTTCAAAAAGTTTATCGAATGATAATAAGTATTTTATTGCCTTTAAAATATCCAGTGCAACTCCATGCTCCAGCTGCTCTTAAACCCGAGTACCTGAGAAATACATGCTAAAACGTCAACACAACAGTTGAGTGAATTCATAGGTTTGCAAATAAAAGCAGTGGACCACAAGATTTGAAGTATTCAGTTTCCAAGGTCAGATAGCATCAGTTATCGCATTTAGCTCATGAAACCGAAACATTAACATCCGTTATTTCATTCAAGTTTCAAATACAATACGTCCAGTCGGTTTTCCATTAAACCCGGACGGGGAGGTCAATCCCAATAGATCTATTTACAGCATTCGTGTTTACTCGACCAGTACAGTCGGTCCAAGTAATTAACGGTTCATGACTACGAGGGACATAATAAGCATACAGTTCAAGAACTTGCATCCATTCGTAAAAAGTAGCATGTATCCCTCTCGCGGGTTTAATAAAACATTAAAGTAGTAAAAGCGAGGCTATGAACTCACCTTAAAAAAACGATAACCAACGACAATAAATAACATGACGAGAAGCCAGAAACAAGCAACCTTAAAACCGTGCCTCGTTAAAAGTAATATACCCTCTTCGTGACATCAACCGAATTTTTATATGAATATTATTTTTTACATCACCGAGGGAGAATAAAAATAACTCAAACGGAAGAATTATGTGTGCTTTATAATCTTAAAACTATTTGGCGTCTAAGCTTTTGGCGTCTTAAATTTTTTTTATCAATTAAATGTGTACGTGTCATGATATAGTTTTGGTAGATAAGTTATCAAATTCGTTAATTTATTAAAAAAACATAGTGTGGCACATACACGAGTAATATCAGTTTGCACAACTTTTCACATTGTATAAATTAAACGTGGCTTAGAATGACTAGGAAGATGTCACACCCAACTATGGCGGAATATGGGGCGCGACGTATGGATATCATCATAACAATAGCGTGTCTATAAAGATAACTAAATGAAATGGAAATATCATAAATGATGACACAATGTCATGAAGATATCTCAAACAATGCAGGCGTCTAGGTAAGTAGGTAACAGGTCTACCTCTTACCAAAGACATACAATTAACAAATAAGAAACATCTAGGTGTCTACAAAGTATCACTTATTCAAACATAAATAAAGACTAAGAGGAAAGGGGGTTCCTCCAATGGAATCCTAAGCCTCCCAGCTAGCCACTCCTATTCTCACGCTTAACCACATTATCACCTGAAAGAGACACTAAAACACGTCAATATAAAGTTGGTGAGAGTCATAGGTTTAGACTCCAACCCTAAAATAGTTATAAGCTGTAAATAACAACCATCAATAAAAGAACATATGGATAATGTGTTACAATTATGCATTAACAACTACCATTCAAGATTAACCATACAATCACAATTCCAAGGCACCAAGCCTTACCAATAACCACAATTTCTAAGGCTCCCAGCCTTACCAATAACCATGGTCCCATAGGCGCCCATACTCCTATGAACCAATCCCAAGGCCCCTCCTTGTCAACATCCCCTTGGTACCAAGTCAAACCACAATAACTGAGATGGTACGTGTCCCCCGATCCAAATCATAAACACAATCAAGAATCACATAGCAGTTAATCACATAAGTGCACACACAAGTCCATCACAAACTATAAAAACATTCACAACATTCTTTACAAAACCATATATTGTCTCTTCCATCCCAACTGGAAATAAAATCATAAAAAGACATGGGACTATGAAACTCACCTGAACAAGCTTCTCCAAGTATCCGCGCTCTAGCAAAAATCTAAACACACAAACGTATATAATCAAGACATGAACCACATACCAAAATGGCTCACCAGTCTATGATGGATATATAACCTTATCCTACCACTTAACCCTATTTATATGCCATATGCATCTCATTACATCCCTCTATAAAGCCCTTAACTTAGTTTAGTTCATAACTCGCCCCGTTAACATTTAACCCAAAACAGTCCCGTTTTTCATACTTCAAACTATGGGTCGAACACCCCCTTAACCAATATAAAATGCCATGTAAAAGAAACCCTATGCCCTTACATGTGTTAGATAACTCTCTCATTTGGCCGCAACCTTAAAGCTACCGTTAAGGCCTCCATATATATATATATATATATTTATACATATATATATATATATATCTACTTTTACCTATCCAAAATTTACTGATTTTGAACATACGAAAAGTTTGTTATGATCAGAGGGTCTTACCCTAACCCATTTGTTTAGCCCTCCTCCAGATCTTTTATTTAATATATAATATAAGTCTCATGTTCATTTGATGGTCCAATTATATTCCTAAGTACCCTAACCATCTTAAAACATTAATTTAAACCCAACTGATTTCAAAACTGCTTTGACCTCCGACTGTTGTAACCTGTTTTTGACCCACTTCCCGACCTCCAATTCAATTCTAGTTTCTTGAATTTGAAAGCCAATTCAATTAACCTTTCAGGGATATAAGATTCGAAAATTAAAAGTTTGTAAAACTTTAGATATGATCAAAACAATGACCCAAAAATTATGCCCAGTTTTTAATGACGAATTTAATATGATTAACCTAATTAATCATACATAAACCCTAATTAAAATATAAAAATAATTTCTTATGATAAAAACCCGTTAATTACATCATTAATTATAGATCATTAACAAAACATAATAAAAAATTATGAATGTCAAACCCTAATCCATCATATTAGGTTACATACGTAAATTAAACGTTAATTAAGCATAGTTTTAGTGCATACCTTAAACCATAATTGAAAAATTGGGTTTTCTTGATCCACCATTGTTAATCATGACTAATATTAATTTTGGGAGAAGTAAAAATCGTTTTTGGGGCTAAAGGGAGTAATATGGGTAATTAAAACTAACTAGGAAGCCTAATTGTACTCAAACTGGGCTCCCCTTCCTTTCCTTAAGCAAAATTCGGCCCAAAACCAAGTCCAACATCCTATGGCCGACTTTTTTAATTATATTACTGTAAATTAACTATTAATTATTATTACCTTAAATTCCCTTAATTTATTTCAGCTCCTAAAGCCTCCCGAACCTCAAAACCGTAAAACTAGTCAAATTTACGCGTATACCGTAAAAGACGTAAAATATACATTTTTATAAAAACTCTTGAAATATGAAATAAACTAATTAACTAAGTCCTAAATGGCTTAAAACCATCCCAAAAAATACTCCCGTGACTAAATACCTCTTCCGAGACCCCTAAATGCAAAACCCTGAACCGTAAAAATACGATTTTCTATAATACATATACGTATACGTAAAACCACGAAATAACACCATCTCATTTCATAGTCACTACCTTGTGAGCTCATGAACATGAAATAACCGTTCCTCGATTTACTTATGAGTACCATACACCCATAAACGATATCCAACCCTCACTCCAAACACACAAAATAAACATATAAGCACATAAAAGCACATATTTGCACAAAACACCCTAAACTATAGTCTAAGTGACGAACCCCAAAAACATGGTTGTCACAGAAGATAAGTCATCAATCAATATTATTTTTTTAGTTAACTTATATTTCATGATCTATAAACCGGGTATTATCGAGACCTGGTATTTTAAAAATTATGCGATTAAAAAGTTACACGTGAAACACGAAAAATAAACGCTCAATATAAAATAAAAATGTTAGCATTCGGACAACGTTGATATTTCGATAAATAAACGAGGTATTATAATTTAATAAACGTTAACGCTCTAAATAAATGAATGTCGCTTAAAGGTTTGTCATAAATTTCCGAAGAATGTCCATAATACGAACAATTAAATAATGACAAGAAAAATATTTCTATGTCATAATGAGGATGTTTACGGTCGATCACAGATGTAAACCTTGTTATTAAATAATAATTGACACATTCTTGATATGTTAAAGCTTTAACCTTGTAGGTTATGTAAAACCTGCAGTTTTTAGGTTTTGACTATGACATCATTGTACACGTCACCTCATGATATATATATATATATATATATATATATATATATATATATATATATATATATGTATATATATATATATATATATATATATATATATATATATATATATATATATATATATATATATATATATATATATATATATATATATATATATTCACCTTTGTATGAAAACTTTATACAATCATACGCATCATACATAACATCATTTTGATCTCTAGAACTTTGAGCATTTAATCATATATGGGAACAGTAGAAACATTTGATCAACAAGAACTTTGAACAATACAGTATGATTGTGAGTATTCAATCATGGAATCACATGAACAACATGTATGGCTACATTTTATGAGCATACAAAACACAAGACATCATTTTGGGTTTATAAAAATCTAAAACCATGATCACAATTAATAATGTTTATCTAGTACCACATTACTACAAAGTATATATATATATTCTATAAATTTTTCTATACACTTTAAGTGTTACTACAAGTCAACAAAGGCTATTGCCACACTATAATCTTGTACTTAACAAATTTATAACATAGTATCTATTGTCTTGCACTTTAAATAAATAAAACTATACATTTATTAATTCATGACTATACTTTCACCAAAAACCCTAGAACCTAACCAGATCGACTTAGACTCGAACCTACACTGACACTACGTTACTTAGACTCCTAGTAACTCTACCAAATCACTAGACTTGAACAAAAAACTACCCTAGACACTTTATCCTAGCAGAATACTACTTAGACCACATATACACTAACTTAAAACTCTATAAACTTACACTAGACATTAACTTGAACACGTACAACACTTGTAATTAAAACTAGCACTATACAATGCATCACTTTTGTCCCCTTGACCTTATGGGCGATGGCTAAGGGCAAGCAAAAGGGGCAAGTGTACCATGAAGCATTTATTAACCTTGTACCATCAAATCCCATAACTAGATTACCTAGTACTAACCAAGATCACATAAATCTTGCCCAATCTCTCTCTTGTCATGTATACAAGCCGAACCACACACACACTCTCCAAAACCTAGATTATAAGCCTAACATAAACACACTCAAATCTCACTTACAACTCTTCCATTTTCGGATCACACTACATACACGAAACATACTTCCCTAAATCATTTACTACACAAATCTCTGACTTAAGAAAATTAAGTGCAAGCATTTACTACTACTACACGATTCTTGGCTCACAAGGCAACACAAGTTACCTAAGGTCACGGTTAAAGAGGACTAGACACATAGATCTATAAGGAATCCTAGTTAGTCTCGTTCATTCGTCACCATCTTCACTAAACAAGTAAGCAATATCATCCTCCTATCCATTTTCATACATATATACATCATTAGCATATGAACCTACGTACCCATACTTGGAAACCTATGATAAAACGTGATTAGATAACATGTATACGTAAAACTTGCTAGAACTCGAACCACAAAGACACCAAAGCCCACGGCTTAGATTTTCTTTAGTTGTAAACATGCTTAAGTTATAGATCTAGGGTCACTAGGAATAATCTTTCCTTAAACCCTAATAAGCTAGATTTGTTAATATACACCTTGAAAATGAACCACAAGCTCTAAATATAAGCCTATTGGTCTCGGATTAATTTAAAACCGGGTATAAACATTTGCCGAATAAGCCCATTTAGCCTAAGGAAATTATTTAGGGTTAGATGAATTCTTAAATAAGGTTAGTGTTAGCCCTATATTTTATATAGTCGAACAAGAATGTAATAGGTCATCTTAGTCATTAAAAGGTCTTGTATTGTAATAGGTTAGTCAGGAAAACCGGGCTTGGACTTTAAGCTAATATTGTATAAGTTAGGGGCGTAAGCCCAAAACAAAGCCAAGCCCGGCCCAAGATGAAGCCCACAAAGGCCTTAGACCGTGGCATATATAACCCTCTTCCACATGTGGAAGAGGGTGTTGGTTACCATTTTATTTCTCTCTCTAAAAGTGTTTAACCTTCCAAATTCTCTCTTGTTTCTCTCTCTACTTTCTTCTCTTTCTCTCTCTAAATATCTCTTCTAAATCTTGTGTTATGGATTAAATGGGAACAACATTTGGTATCAAGAGCCTATAGTGGATAGGTGATTGAAGATTCGTGTGTGGGGTTCTTGAATTTTCGTGGCCTTTTTTGATCTACATCTCACGTCCAAAAACTTCTTTTTGTGTTTTTTATGGTCTTTTCTTGATACAAATCATCTACATACTAGTATTAGTGATTTGGGTATCTTGGTTTTGGCTAAAACACAAATCTTTTGGATCAAAAGTTGCGAAATTTCTTCTTGTTCTTCATTCCGAAATTTAAGCAGAATCTCCATCGGAAAGTACAAGTGAAACGTGGGCTTCCATCGCAATAACCATCACCATCGGAAAGGGTTTTGGTTCTACATTGCGATACGTGGGTTTTATTACTTATTCCGATCTGGACATTCCGATCGTACTTTGTGATCTGGATTCCGACGGGTATAAGGAAGTATTTTAAGTCGTTACTCTGCTTGAATTTTGTCAGCTACTTTGCGATCTGAGCATTGCGATCTGAGTATTCCGATAGACTTTGCGATCTGAGTATTCCGATAGACTTTGTGATCTGAGTATTCCGACAGGCTTTGCGATCTGAACATTGCGACAGTGCATTGTGATAGAGCATTCCGATCTGAACATTGCGATAGAACATTCCGATCTGAACATTCCGATGGACATTTTGATGGATATTTTGTTTGAGTAATTTTTAGACTTAGCCACTATATAGACTAGTTTCGGAACGTAGTTTACACGAAGATTAAAATGTGTCTAATAACTCTGTTGGTTCTACTTGTGCTGCTGGTTTTTCTGATGAACAAATGGCTACTCTACTCTCTCTTATTAAGGAAAACAATGGAACTAGAAAGAATGTACAAGCCAATATGGCAGGTGCAAATTTTAACTCTAGTAAAGTTTTTAATGATAATTTCAACAAGTGTTATTGTTCCAACACTAGCTCTAAAGTTGGTATGACTTATAATGGGAAGGTAATTGACTCTGGGGCAAACCAAAACATGACCAATAGTGCTAAAGAACTTGATAATGTTTTTGACATCTCTCATCTTAAAATCAAAGTTGCACACCCTAATGGAACTGAGGCTTTAATATCTAAAATTGGTAATCTTAGACTTTCTATAGGTTTTTTTTTGAACAAAGACTTTCTATAGGTTGACTTTAGTTGATGTGCTGGTTAGAACCTGAGTATTATGTTACCCTGATTTCTGTTCATAAATTGGCTAAGGATAATAAAATATTTATTGTTTTTGATGATAGTAAGTGTTTCTTTGTGAATCAGGATTTGAATCTAAAAAATGTGTTGGGGATTGGTACACATTGTGGTGGTTTATACTATTTAGATACAGAAGGTAGTAAGTGTAAAAATCAAAACATTATTGTTACTTGCTCCTTGTCTCGTTATGATTGGCATTGTAGACTTGGCCACCCAACTGACCCTACCCTTAATGTTCTTAAACAGTCACTAAACATTAACAAAGATGAAAAAACCTTTTTCTATGAAATCTGTCAAAGAGCTAAGCAAACTAGGAAACCTTTTACTTTAAGTGATCATAAAACAAAGAAACTTGGTGATGTTGTGCATTTAGATTTGTGAGGTCCTTATAAGGCGGCCAGCTACTCTGGCCACAAGAATGTTTTGGCTGTTGTGGATGACTATACAAGGGCAGTTTGGTTATATCTCATAAAAACTAAAGATGAAGTCATGTCATACATTCAAACCTTTTACAGTTTGATTAAAAATCAATTTAAAAGTACTGTTAAGATTTTTAGAAGTGACAATGGCACAGAGTTTGTGAATCAAAATTTCAAAAAAATTTGTGATGAAAAGGGTATTATACACCAAACTTCATGTGCATATGCCCCACAACATAATGGTATTGCAGAAAGGAAACATAGAAATCTGCTAAATGTTGCTAGATGCCTTATGTTTCAGGGGGAATTCCTCTTAGATATTGGACAGAATGTGTGCTGACTGCTACTTATCTTATTAACAGATTGGCCTCTTTTGTGCATAATGGAAAAAAACCTTTTGAAATGATTTACAATACTTTCCTAGTCTCTCTCAAAATGTTTGGTTGTATTTGTTTTGCTACTACTCTTAATAGTCATGATAAGCTTGCTAAAAAATCTGAAAAATGTGTTATGATGGGTTATTCTAGTTTTCAGAAGGGTTATAGGGTTTATAGTCTTGCTAGACATCAGTTTCTTGTTTATAGAGATGTTAAACTTTTTAAGACCATATTTTCTTTTAAAGATTCTGCTACAAATGTCAATAAAGATAAGTACTCAAATGTTTTTCAAGACTTAAATCTATTAAACTTATTTGATTATGATAACCCTGAGCTTCCTAATGATGATGAGAGAGTAACACATTATCTTAATAGTGACCATGGGTCACACAGTGAAGGTGGCCACTCTCCCATCCTTGAGGATAGTGTACACACTGATGATTCCCCAATTACTAGGGATGATGCTCATATCAGTAAGAACATAAATGCTAGGATAAGAGAGGAGGCTGCTACACTTGATGAAAGCAATGAGTTTTAAGGAACCTTGGATCAAAATCCAAACACCTCAGCTCAGGGAACTCAAAATCTTAGAAGGTCTACTAGACCTTCTGTTTTTCCAAAGAACTACAATGATTTTGTTGTTAATTCTAAAGTTAAGTATGGTCTTGAAAAGTTTGTTGGTTATTTCAAACTTAATAAAGAGAACTTACGTTTTGTCACCCAACTTAACAAAAACAGTGAACCAAAAAGCTTTTTTGAAGCACCTCAGAATTCTCTTTGGGTTGATGCTATGAATTTTGAGCTTGTTGCTCTTCTTGAAAATGATACTTGAGATATTGTTAAGCTCCCTAAAGGTAGGAAAGCCTTAGGTTGTGTATGGATTTGGAAATTAAAATTTAAGTCTCGTGGAGAGATTGAAAGGTATAAGGCTAGGGTTGTTGCCTAAGGCTTTGGTCAAAAGGAAGGAATAGATTATGATGAAACCTTTGCCACTGTTGTTCAGATTGTTATTGTTAGGTGTTTGCTTAATCTTGCTATTGTGCAATCTTGGCTTGTTTTTCAGCTTGACATTAACAATGCCTTCTTGTATGGTGAGCTTGATGAGACCGTGTAAATGAAACCACCCTAAGGATATCTTCTTGGGGGTGAGAACATGGTCTGTAGGCTTAAAAAATCCTTGTATGGACCTAAACAAGCTCCTAGACAATAGACTGCTAAGCTCACTTCTGTATTAAATGAAAATGGCTTTGTTCAAAGTAAATCCGATTACTCTTTATACACTAAGTCTCATGGTGATGTCTTTCTTGCTTTACTTGTGTATGTGGAAGACATCATTATAACCGGTAATAACACCATTGAGATTGAGAAGTTTAAAGTTTTTCTAAGAACTAAGTTTATGATTAAAGATCTGGGAAAGTTAAAATATTTTTTGGGAATTGACGTTGTTGACACTAACAATGGTGTTTGCTTGAATCAAAGAAATTATGTGCTTGATTTATTATCTGAGTATGGTATGCTTGCTTGTAAACCTGCCAAGACTCCATTGCCATCTAAGCTTGTCATATCCAATGAGCCTACTAATGATGAACCGTTTCTTGCTAATATTGTTGACTATCAGAAGGTCATGGGCAAGCTTATTTACCTGACTAACACCAGACCTGATATTTCTTATGTTGTGCATTGCTTGAGTCAGTTTATGCATTCTCCTTTGAACTCCCATCTTAAAATAGCTTTCAAGATATTGAGATATCTTAAGAGCTCTCCATGTTTGGGCATTCATTTCAAAAGAAAATCTAGTATGACCTCTAAATGCTTATTCTGATGCTAATTGGGCCAAGTATGTTGTTACTAGAAAATATGTGACATGGTATTGTGTTTTTGTAAATGAAAACTTGGTTTCTTGGAAAATCAAAAAACAAAACACTCTCTCTAAGTCATCCATTGAGGCAGAGTACAGAGCTCTTGCCTCAGTAACTAGTGAAGTGATCTGGGTGCTCAAAGTCTTAAAAGACTTGTAGTGTGAAAACTTGCTCCCAGTCACACTTCACTGTGATAGCAACTCTGCTATTAAGATAGCAGCCAACCCTGTTTTTCATGAAAGAACAAAACACCTTGAAATTGACTTACATTTTGTTAGAGATAAGATTTTGAATGGGGTTATTAAAACCATGAAAGTGCATTCTATAAATCAAATTGCAGACATCCTTACAAAAGGGTTGGATACAGACCAACATGAAAACCTAGCTGAAAAATTAGGCATGATAAACTTATATGGGTTGTCAGATTAAGAAGGGATGTTAAATTATATGACCTAATCTACTACCCATTATTAACCTCAGGGAATTATTATGTTCACTTTTAAACTTTCAGTTATTCCTTGGACATGCTGTGAATATTGCTATAGGAAGGAGGGACTAAAGCTGCCACTTGGACATACTTCTCTTGGAGTCAGCCAAAGACTTGCCAAGCCCATAAGCTTAACGGCTACATTAGCCCATCAAGTCTCTGTTATTATTTCTAGGGTTTCATACCTTGTTTGTATCGTTCATTCATCTGTGTGTTTTTCTCACACAGTTACTTTCTCTATTGTTTTGATCTTGAAACCCTAGTTTGATCTCTTCTTTTTATGTTTTAATCTGTAAAACTATTATCATGTAGATAATAGGACTACACGTGATTAGCACTGTTAGTATTTAGCTTTATTTATTCAGTCTTTATTTTTTAAATCTTGTTTAATATAATAAAAAGTTGTTTGGGATCTCTTGAATCATGTTTTTCTACATATCATTTTTCCATAAGACTTCTTAGGAACTTAATTAATTCTAAGAGTTCGATCTCATCTCCATAGATAGATTCACGTAAGAATATGGGCATGAGTATATTGAAGATGAATAATCGACTTAATCACTCGGATAGTAACAAATTGATTTATTTTTTACCGTTCTAGTGTGTTACTCTGCTTTGGGATAACGGGGCATCTGATCTTGAAAACAACGAGCAATAATGAATTTAATACGCATGTGTTAGAGGATCACCTGTCACAAGCTGGAAACCCTATCAATCTCTGATGATGACATGTACAATACTTGTATTGTTAAATAGGTAACCAAAGGTTAGACTATTAAACCGAATCAAACGAACGACAAAGCCATGTTCGTATTAATCAGCAAAATGGAACTACATGATTTACTCATATTGTGAAATCTCTTTTGATATGTTCAAGTATTAAGAATGGGCTAGCACAGCCAAAAATCCTGTTAATGAGCTTCTTTGAACTTACCTGATCACATGCATATTATTCTTACTATCTAGCGAGAAATCGAAAGAGTGCAAATGGCGGCGTAACCTCGTACCAGCAAGAGTCATTACCACATGCTCATACTAAAGTGCCAAAGAATTCAAGAAAGCTAAAGAAAAAGACTTTCGCTTCTTTGATAAATCAACATATTCTTTAGTTAAATCAAGAAATGAAGTAAAGATTCAAGAAGGAAGATTGTTGAAATCTTTCAAGATATCAAGATGTATGAGCATGTTGATCCAAAAGTAGAAAGTTCCACATAATGTCGAAAAGATAACGACAAAAATCAAAATATCAAGATCATAAGAGCATGATAAGAAAAGGTAACTTGCACAACTGTTACACGAACAAGACTTAAGATCAACACAAGAAGCATAAAATGAAAAATCAATGTCTATAAGGGATAAGTGTTGATGTGTGAATGTATTGTAACTGTGAAAGAGAAAGTTTATCTCCATCCTTTATGTAATAAACAAGTTCTCTCCATCACCACCATCATCCCTTCTTCTCTAATTCGTGTATATATGTTATGATTTCTATGAACCTACAATATAGAAACCAAATGCATCAGTAAAATTGTTATATTTAGAAATTGATGAACATAAAGACTTTTTTAGCTAACTCAGGTCGGCTATCGGGTTGAGAATTTGGCTAACTCGAGTTCGGGACGCCCCGGATAAAGACTTTATTATTATTTTTTACAAATTTTATGAACTTTTTACTTAAACGAGTACAAAATACGTAATTTTAATACATTTAACTCTATTCGGATATTCGGGTTGAGTCGAACCCGAATGGGCCCGGCCCGATTTGCATAGACACGAATTGTTCCGAACACGATTAACCCGAATTCGGATAACGTCAGGTGTAGGTAAGGAATTTTTAGCCTTGACCCGAAGAAAAAAATAATATTTAATTTGGTCAATTATAAAAAAATGTTTCGAAGTAAACTAAAGTTTCTTACTTTTTGGAGGCATTTTAATCCATCTAACATTAACAGTTCGTGAAATTTTAAATTCCTTCGTTTGAGATAACAAACACAATATTTAGAATATTATGCAAACCTCACAAAATCCTCTCAACACACCTCAACCAAATGCACCCTAAAATTCCAGCTGAGAGGGATGAGGCTTGAGTCAAGAACCCAAGATGTTTGGTTGAAGACGCAGGCTGGTTATGGGCTTGGAATGCTTGGGGTGTCGGGCTTCGGTTAAGTCACATGTGGTGTGGGCTAATAAAATATTTTGGGCGTGGATAAGTGAGTTATTGTATAGGAGAGTTGTTGTAGTGGCCCACAGTTGATAAAACTTCATTTTATTATTTTTCAGGAAACTAAACGAGATATATATACCACCAGTAGAGGTGAGAAAAAACTGTTTATGAATCAAACCTGGAAAAAGACGACAACCGGTTTTGAAAAAAAACTAGTTCTTTTAACCGGTCTTCCTCAAACTGAACCGGCGGTTCGCAAACGGTCTAATAAAATAGTCCGGACCTGTTTAAAAACCGGTTAAAATCTCAAACTGTGCCACTTAAAAAAAAACTGGTTTTCAAATAAACCATTTGCCCACCTCTATATCCCGGTGTTCCCTGAGCCATTATTCGAACCTTGATACCATATTGGAACAATGATTTGCTTGATATTAAACAAATGACCCATGACCATATATATATAATCACATACAAGTATTTTAGACACAATCCATAAACGGGGATAGGCCTATCAACTGATAACAAAGCCAAATGGCTTGAACGCAATTTGATCCTGTCAAAAGTTTGCATTGTCTAACAGAAAACGACTAGTAGTACACTTACAATAGGAAAATGCGTACAACATAAGAAACAAATCTTAAAACCGAAGTTTGCTGCTTACAAAGTTTCGTTATGAAGCCACCTCACAAGCATGCTTAAACATTCTCTAGGTTTGTACTCTGGAGCTGTGTGACCTCCTCCCTTTACCAATACAAAATGATTTACAAATCTGTTATAATATATACCGATGTTTTCGCAAAACCAAACGTATTATAATGGACAGAATTTCTCACCTTTACAGTAGCAAATGTCAAGCTGTAGTCATATTTTGAGTATTTTATAGTGTATCTGCAAAAGATATTTTAGCAAGATATGGCACACCTATTACTAGTCATGGTTGCTTGAAGTGACATAAGAACTAACCCGGAAACTTATTCGTCAACAAACCATGGTCTCCAATGATCAATGACTGGAAGGCTTAGTGACTCAATTATGTTCACCGTGCTTAGATATGGGACAACCATGTCATGATCTCCACTGATTAAATACAAAGATAGATGAAAACCCAAATTATTAATAAGGATATTTTGCTTTCAAGTTATCTAAATACTACAGGTAGGCATAAGTAAGTTCAATAATGAAATGCAGCATAATAAAGGGTATTCACCTATATATAAGAGCACATCAATTTTTCTCGCTAAGGCTTTGATGATAGCTAACAACGCTCATGACATTATATGTGTAAGATATGGCTTCTTTATCATAATCAAATTGTATGGTTTCATTGCATCGCACCCACTCAGTTTCACCAAATTCCTGGTGGTTACATGATTTTTATACTAAAGAATCATCATGTAAACAAGTAATTACATTGTGAACTACAAACCTCACGAATGTGAAGAGCTTCTCTCACGTCTTTTCCATTAGCCCACGCAGAGGAATATAAATAGTTGTCATCCTGCAATAAGTACAGATGGAAGTGTCAAGATAACATGGACGGGCTCAAACACGTTTTGCCCATTTTTATAGTAAATGCACATAATTATGATAAAAAAACCAATAACCTAATCTTTGAATATACGTAATGAATTAGGATGTTGAAGGTATAATGAATATATTTTGGGCCACTTTAAACTTGTTTGGCGAGTATAACCCATTCCCCTTTCAGCTAAAACTTTTCAATTGATTATATCACCCACTTTAGATAAAAACAAAATGAACTTATTTATTAGTATATGCTTCGGAATTGCCACATCTATATAACACTAATCGATTGACCGATAGTTTCAAGAAGACCACCATACATGCAAAAACTCCATTGAAAAAGCCACAAGGGGGGCCGTCGGATTCAGGTCAGGGGGATAACCCAAGTTAAATGTGTTGACAGCTCGACTTTCTATCCATAATATTTCAAAACTTACATTATTTAGCAAATACTCAACCAAAACATGATATGTTTATTACACGGGTTATGCAGGTAGACAAATTTACAACCCAAAACCCATTTCCCCCCATCCTAACACTAATATTTCCAGTCAATTTAAGGTCGTGCTTTCATGACAGGATTTGCCACTTCTGAGAAAAGATTTGAAAAAATTTCATATATTCCCTTGTAAAGAGATGTGGGCAGGGGAAGAATATAATTCACCCACACCCAAAGAGACACAGAGAGAGTAATACTCGACACCATCGCGTCTGAACTTGTGGTGGTAACGACCAAATATCTACAGAAGCCGCGTCCAAATCTCCTAAGCCCCTTCTGTGGAGATCAGATGTTAAGGTAATTGTCGTCTCACAATTAGGCTCTAAAATGTGGGGCTTGCGGATACTTCCAAGGCACTACAGGTCCAAAACAAAAGGCATTAAAGTGAATACTGATCCAAAATACTATGCTGACAAATCAAGTTGAGCGATGGCTCGTGTACCTTGTCTACCACATCAAGATCATGTACACATAGAATGTTGTTGGGATCTACATTCAAGTACTCTCCGTGGCAATTTTCTTTAGTTGACTACAAAAATATGTAACTCATTAATATTATGCACAAAGACTCATAGCTAACACACTTGACTACCTTGTAGATTGCATCTGATAAGTGTGCCATATTATGAGCATATGGTATTCTTGAATTATAGTCCGTTCTTCTATCTGTCATTGAATTACCAAGCACGTACCCCTAAGGTAGAAAAATAATATTAAATTTACTAATCCATGAAAATATTAGGTAGACCATTTTTCAAGTGCTGGAATGATAAAGTCCATTATTGAAAATAAGAAACTCAAACTGATCCAAATCATTGACAAATTCATACTTTGATATTTATATGCGGCCCTTCTCCAACTTCATTACCTAAAAAGAACGAAACAACAATATGCACATAAGATGTATGGAACGTTCTATGAATCAAACTCATGTTTAATTTGTTTGTGGATTAGCTCTATGCCAAGCACATAAAACATCCAATTAGTACCAGTATATATTTCCTGAACAATCATCAGCGCCACTATGCCAGTATAGGAATCAGCACCAAGATACAATGGAGTGTGGATGAATTTGGGATGATCCGCAAGCCACTTTAACGGAAGACATGTCAACCAAACATTTATATTTATTTGTATTTTAAAAAACTAATTTCGAATTTGTTCATCGTGATCAAATGACATGAGATGTATCAATTGCATCAAATAATGATGAGTACTAAAAAAAGAGAAATGGAGGCCTTTATCAGGAAAACGCCCATACCTTCGTCAGAAAATTGTAAGTATGTACTGTTGATGATGTATAATTCGTTATGTAAGCTTCGGAAGTCTTTGAATAGGAGAATCCTGTCCCAGTAGGTTGATCAAGAAATATAATGCTTGCTGCCTAAGATATAATGGCGATTTTGTCATATAAATAGGTTATAATCGTAAGCTTGTTAACACCAGATATATTTACCTTTTTTACAAGGAAATGACCAACCTTGCACATTTTGTTTGTAAAAATTCAACACATACATTTCAAGGCAATCGGCATCACAGTCAAGTGGTACTGTGGTACTGTTGTTTGTATTACACATTGTATATTGTAAAAATTGACAAGCAAAAACTGGTTATATGTTCGAAACCTTTGTCCAACTGTAAGGGTTTATCTCAAGTCTTGTCTTCTCCAGAGTGGAATTTGCATAGTCAATAGTTAACGGGCCTGCACATGACCATAGGTTAGTGTCAGATACAAGTAAATTTCTAAAGCTAACATTGCTGCTGTGGTGATAAATGGATCTCATAGTAGTAGCTGCTACTAACTTTTATTATTCAGTACGTGTAATGAATTATCGTCATAACGGAAAAACTATACAAGGTATTATCAAAGTTTTACCACCCAAACTAGTCGGTTTCCAATAGATAACTTGAATTGACCGAATATCAATGGTACACATTACTAATTATGACAAGTTACCATTCCATTTGATAAAAGAAACTAAATGTTAGCTGCAAGATTTCAAAGCTGCAACAAGTAATATGTACCTATTTCATAGAATAGACCAGAAAGACCAGAACAACCAGGGCCTCCAGTGAGCCATAACATGAGAGGGTCTTCTTTTGGGTTCCCTTCTGACTCTATAAAGTAATAAAATAACTGCACTTCATCTGATTCTCCGACCTCAATGTAACTTAAGGTACATTGATGTCTAGTTAGTATGTGTACTACTATATTATAGAAAAAGAATGAATAATCATAAATGAATGTTACACTTAATCAACCGAGTTCTAGTAAAAAAATAGAACTGAGTTAATTACCTAGTCTCAAGTGTGAAAGGAAGATCTCCGTCGAATCCTGGTAGTGTCTTAATCAGAAATTGCGACTCTATAACCTCCACTGAAGCTATCAGAACAAGTACAGCAAACACCACTCGGCTGACTCCACTTTTGGAATTGTTATAGAGGTCCCAAGGTTGAAGATGAGGCTGTGATCATGGTTTCATTGTGATTCTAGACAAAAAAAATTGGAAAGGTTAATAACAGACATTAGAGTTACTCAAGATCTCAGTCACTTGTGTAACGCTTTGAACGTGCACTTTGTCCACTATCATTGCCTAATAAAATGAAGCAATTACTGATTGATGAATACTAAGGTACAAAAATAAGTTGTTCTAACAATAATCATCCACTTCTGACAGACTAAAACTGTGTTTATTAAGATTGATTTGCTAGTGCGGACGTGAGATAAGTACATCACATTGGTCAGGTTATAACGATGCATATCTTGTATTTTTAAGTTTGCTTATGAATTTACATACATATTATCATGTCTATCGTTTGTCAACGATTATTTACTCAACAACTACCTACTGCAAGACACAAAGTTCAGCCCTACTAATTTGATTGAGAAAATGATATGCTGATACGAACCTATCCCATACTAGGCTCGTAATCTGTTCATAAGTCCCAAGTGTAGAACTCACTCAAAAGCTAGCTTGTTTGAGGGGGGACACCTGGACATTATAAACCATCAACCATTCCCATACTTGGCCGATGTGGGATTATAACATATGCCTTCATTGCTAAGCCCTACGACACTGATTCAGATTGATTAAGCAATTATTTAACATGCCTATTCAAAACTTAAGGTTTAAAATGATATAGATATCTACTTGAACAATATTTAAAATCTATATTTAGTCAAGCTCGAGTTTCCAGATAATCTTAATTCATGCTCTGCTTAACCCTCAGATCCGGTGTTTAAAAACCCGGATGACCCGGCACGTTAAGCTGTGAATCGGCCAGGGAATTTGAGCAAAAACCCGGTTAAACCATGACCCGCTGGCTTGACCGGTTAAAAACAATCGAATTTTAAATCATGAAAACCTCGAGATTATATAAGCAGGTGTTTGGGAATGCTTATTTATCTTCCTTAGTTTGGAACAATTGTATTTTGTACTTTGGCTTATTTTGGGGTAGATTGGCATGTAGAATAAGCAATCAATTACTAAGCAGGTTCAGAACTTCTTAACTATACCCTCATATCTAACCTAGTATGGATATATTATATTCCATGAAACTTTTTTTTTGATAGAATTCCATGAAACTTTGAAACGATTTATCTATCGACAAATGATTGATGATGTAATTTATTTAATGTTATATTGCACATTTTAACAGAATAATCAAAATTTCCCAAAGCACGTAAGCAAAAACGAATAATAGGGACTAAAAACATACGGAGTAAACCAAATGACGCAGCTCAGTTAGCCGCCAGAGGTGTCATGGAGAGGTTGTTACCATGTCTAGAGGTCTCATGTTCGAGTCTCTTCATGGGTTCTCATTGATGTGGGAATCGGTAGGGTTCTGCCCATAGATGCGTTTCGTCGTTTAAAAGAAAACATAAGGAGTACAAGTACAACTAATCATCTGCATATGGCACCTAGTAGCTTCTAAATATGGCTAGTTAAAAAAAAACTTCTAAATATGGCACCTAGTACTTCAAATATACTATTCGGTTTGTTTTTGTTTTCCCCAAGAAGACTCTTTCCAACATGGGTCTATGATCATTTTTGTAGTAGTGCAAATACAGGAAACACGGTTGAAGAAGTTAGATTTAATATCGTGTAACTAACTATCTAGAATCTAAAAATGAATGCAACAATGATATATTTACCTTTACAAGTAGTGTAAGTGAAATACGATGGATAGAATTAGTTAAACGACTTCACAGTGGTTGACCTTCAAGCTCAATGATCTTCACTATGCACGTTTCTTTGCAAAAATATGTAAACCAAAATAATCTATACATATATTACATGACACGTGACACATTATGGCTTTATCTTATTGGCGCCGTTGTTGTAGATAAGTAGAAACACGATGTGATCAATGTTTTTATATTTGCGTCAGCTTAATTTTCTTCCTTTGTTTCTACCACCAAACTAAAGAGACAGCGGTTTTAGAATGTTCCGGATTGCTTATTGAAAATACATCAGATAATTTTTACTTTGAAAATGGTCATTCTAAGAAATAATGTTTAAATTTGATTATTCTGTTTAAAATCGTAATAATCAGATAATCAGTATTTTGAGTGTATGGAAATTTGATTATTTGATAAGTAAAACTAGTGTTAATGCATGTACACACGGGTTTTGAATATAAAAAATAAATTAAGTAATAATTTCGTTATTGAGAGTTTATGTATATTATATATATATATATATATATATATATATATATATATATATATATATATATATATATATATATATATATATATATATATATATATATATATATATATATATATATATATTAAAAACATATAATGTTTATATGTTTGATTATGTTGTTCTTTTACTGTGCATTGTCTAAATTAATATGGGAAAATCACTTAAAAATGTAATAAACTTACCATTTTTTATGGTTGTGTGTACTAAACTATTTTTTTTCTCGTTGTGTGTATTAAACTTTTAAATTCTTATCATTGTGTGTATTTTATGACTAATTTAACCTTACTTTTTTCAAATTTTGAAGAGTAAAGTGGTAATTTTACAACACAGAATCGTGTCAAAATACACATGATACTCGAAATTAAAAAGTTTAATACACAGAATGAGAAAAAAAATAGTTAAGTACACATAACCATAAAAAGTGGAAAGTTTACTACATTTTTGAGTGATTTTCCCAATTAATATAGACTCATTTTAATTTTAATTTTTTAATTCCATACTATTTTTACTTTCGATATTTTTATTCTATATAGTATTATCTAAATTATAAATTAACAAATCATTTACATCAACTTTACACAATGTTACATGTACACGATTTAAAAAATTAATGATTTTGTAATGCTTAATATTATTCTATAAAATAATATTAAATTTTTAATACTTAAACAGTTATGATGCTCATGGACCCATAAATTTTACATAATTATTCATTATGTGATAATATTAATTGATATCTTGTATAATATTTGTTGCACAAAGGATTTGACTTTATTTAACTGAAACGTTAGTTATCATTTTCTAACATTATGTGTTTAGTAACACATAACGACCTTAAAAAATAGATGTTGTTGTAATATGTAGAATCTTATTTACTTATTTTCATCTCACACCGATGTTTGAGCTCATGCATTCATTTTAATATTTATATTCATGTTAATAATAATTTACGTAGATGGCATTGCTTGACTTTGTTAAGTGTCAAAATAGAAATAAACAATAATTTGTCTTTTTATTTAAATATTTATAATCATGTGACTTGTTATTAGTAATATAACATATATATTGTTATTTTAAATATAAAGTCTAGAGGGTATAAAATTAAGGGGTTATTTTGTTTATCTTATAAAGTTACTAAAATATACGAAAAAATATAAGTTTACACTTAAATCCATCTATTTTTATTAAAAATTCAACCACTAAGCTGTTTAGTTGTGAAAAAAATTTTATACTTTTTTTGTTTTTAAATTTCTAGAGAAGGGAATCATTCCCTTCCTTAGAAAGAGTTGAAAATTTTTAAAACTTGTTTACATGGTTTTTCTTCAAAAAGTAGAAAAGTGTTGTGGAAGGGGAAAAATAGAAATGTGTTAATAGAGTTTTCTATTTTTTTTATGTAAAAGTAGAGGATGAAAATTTTCCATTTTTTTAAAATATTAAAAAAAAGTGCAACTACACAAGTTTTCTGCTTTTCTATTTTTATATGAAAGTTTTTTCTAGAAAAGTAAGGTATTTTTTCTCAATTAAACAGCACCTAAAGTTTTATTAATCCTCTCCTTTTTTTAAGTTTTTATTTTTACAAATTTAACATATATATCTTTATGTGTTTTCATCAAATTCTTCCATCAAAATTTTTAATTTTGACTAAATTGAATTCAGTTTTGATTTTTTTTCACCAGTCACATCACTCAATTTTGCTTATGTGTCAAAATCAAGTCATTTGATTGGTGTAATTGTTTTTTCTACAACCTTCAATTTTCACTAAATTTTCAAAAAGTCTAATTCTTTTATTATATAAAAGATGATTAAAATAAACTTATTTTATCTTTTCTCCATTTTAAAAATTCCCTCACTTACTTTTTCAAAATTACATTTTGGAACCTTCTAAACGTAAATAATCATTTTTTTTCTTTTATTATTCAAACACTAATTTTAGCTTATCTCTATTCTGAAAATGAAATAAGCAGATAATCTATTTCCAAACGCAATCTTAAACACCCCATAATTTATACTTTTTGTTTTTCTATAATATAATCTACTGTATTATTTGTATATTTATGTAGCGTTCGACAATAAGCTGTCTCGCAAGTATTAAGCAAATTTTATGGAAAATCATATTTGTCGATTTAAAAAGCATAATATTATTTTTCATAAGTCGTTGAACTCTATTTAATGTTCGATCATTGTAAGTGTATGTGGTAAAATGGATCCGACTAATACTTGAAAGGCCAAAAGATAAATGGTCAATAGATAAAGAACCAATAACCAAGATGTAAAGATGGGGCTATTGACCCCTCTCTCTCTCTCTAAACAAGGTTCATACGCACTCTTTCTCTCTCTATCTTATATTTATCGCATACTATATAGCTACGCCATCATACATACTAGTACAGAGATGAATCCTTTTTACGAGGTCCTGACTTGACCGTCGGAGAGTGGTTGTGGGACCCATTCTAACGGGTTTTTTATTGACAGCTTACTTCCCTTCATGGCGACGATGGCGTGCGACATCAAATACGAAAGAAATAAACACATGTTGATTTTTAATGCATGTTTTCTCATGTTAAGTCGGTTTGCATGGTGCGACTTTATATAACACCCTCAATTTCACAACATAAAAAAATACCACTTTTGGGCGCTACTTCATAATCACAAGTACGTGTACAAAGAGACCGACTCAAAAAGAGGCGTTTGAAAAGTTTATCCATTCGATAATCTAAAATCAGAGTTTACAAACAGAAACAGGTCCCAAAAATAATGTAATTATAAACAGTTTCAAAAAGTTTATCGAATGATAATAAGTATTTTATTGCCTTTAAAATATCCAGTGCAACTCCATGCTCCAGCTACTCTTAAACCCGAGTACCTGAGAAATACATGCTAAAATGTCAACACAACAGTTGAGTGAATTCATAGGTTTGCAAATAAAAGCAGTGGACCACAAGATTTCAAGTATTCAGTTTCCAAGGTCAGATAGCATCAGTTATCGCATTTAGCTCATGAAACCGAAACATTAACATCCGTTATTTCATTCAAGTTTCAAATACAATGCGTCCAGTCGGTTTTACATTAAACCCGGACGGGGAGGTCAATCCCAATAGATCTATTTACAGCATTCGTGTTTACTCGACCAGTACAGTCGGTCCAAGTAATTAACGGTTCATGACTACGAGGGACATAATAAGCATACAGTTCAAGAACTTGCATCCATTCGTAAAAAGTAGCATGTATCCCTCTCGCGGGTTTAATAAAACATTAAAGTAGTAAAAGCGAGAATATGAACGCACCTTAAAAAACGATAACCAACGACAATAAATAACATGACGAGAAGCCAGAAACAAGCAACCTTAAAACCGTGCCTCGCTAAAAGTAATATACCCTCTTCGTGACATCAACCGAATTTTTATATGAATATTATTTTTTACATCACCGAGGGAGAATAAAAATAACTCAAACGGAAGAATTATGTGTGCTTTATAATCTTAAAACTATTTGGCGTCTAAGCTTTTGGCGACTTAAATTTTTTTTATCAATTAAATGTGTACGTGTCATGATATAGTTTTGGTAGATAAGTTATCAAATTCGTTAATTTATTAAAAAAACATAGTGTGGCACATACACGAGTAATATCAGTTTGCACAACTTTTCACATTGTATAAATTAAATGTGGCTTAGAATGACTAGGAAGATGTCACACCCCACTATGGCGGAATATGGGGCGTGACGTATGGATATCATCATAACAATAGCGTGTCTATAAAGATAACTAAATGAAATGGAAATATCATAAATGATGACACAATGTCATGAAGATATCTCAAACAATGCAGGCGTCTAGGTAAGTAGGTAACAGGTCTACCTCTTACCAAAGACATACAATTAACAAATAAGAAACATCTAGGTGTCTACAAAGTATCACTTATTCAAACATAAATAAAGACTAAGAGGAAAGGGGGTTCCTCCAATGGAATCCTAAGCCTCCCAGCTAGCCACTCCTATTCTCACGCTTAACCACATTATCACCTGAAAGAGACACTAAAACACGTCAACATAAAGTTGTTGAGGGTCATAGGTTTAGACTCCAACCCTAAAATAGTTATAAGCTGTAAATAACAACCATCAATAAAAGAACATATGGATAATGTGTTACAATTATGCATTAACAACTACCATTCAAGATTAACCATACAATCACAATTCCAATGCACCAAGCCTTACCAATAACCACAATTTCTAAGGCTCCCAGCCTTACCAATAACCATGGTCCCATAGGCGCCCATACACCTATGAACCAATCCCAAGGCCCCGCCTTGTCAACATCCCCTTGGTACCATGTCAAACCACAATAACTGAGATGGTACGTGTCCCCCGATCCAAATCATAAACACAATCAAGAATCACATAGCAGTTAATCACATAAGTGCACACACAAGTCCATCACAAACTATAAAAACATTCACAACATTCTTTAAAAAACCATATAGTGTCTCTTCCATCCCAGCTGGAAATAAAATCATAAAAAGACATGGGACTATGAAACTCACCTGAACAAGCTTCTCCAAGTATCCGCGCTCTAGCAAAAATCTAAACACACAAACGTATATAATCAAGACATGAACCACATACCAAAATGGCTCACCAGTCTATGATGGATATATAACCTTATCCTACCACTTAACCCTATTTATATGCCATATGCATCTCATTACATCCCTCTACAAAGCCCTTAACTTAGTTTAGTTCATAACTCGCCCCGTTAACATTTAACCCAAAACAGTCCCGTTTTTCATACTTCAAACTATGGGTCGAACACCCCCTTAACCAAAATAAAATGCCATGTAAAAGAAACCCTATGCCCTTACATGTGTTAGATAACTCTCTCATTTGGCCGCAACCTTAAAGCTACCGTTAAGGCCTCCATATATATATATATATATATATCTACTTTTACCTATCCAAAATTTACTGATTTTGAACATACGAAAAGTTTGTTATGATCAGAGGGTCTTACCCTAACCCATTTGTTTAGCCCTCCTCCAGATCTTTTATTTAATATATAATATAAGTCTCATGTTCATTTGATGGTCCAATTATATTTCTAAGTACCCTAACCATCTTAAAACATTAATTTAAACCCGACTGATTTCAAAACTGCTTTGACCTCCGACTGTTGTAACCTATTTTTGACCCACTTCCCGACCTCCAATTCAATTCTAGTTTCTTGAATTTGAAAGGCAATTCAATTAACTTTTCAGGGATATAAGATTCGAAAATTAAAAGTTTGTAAAACTCTAAATATGATCAAAACAATGACCCAAAAATTATGCCCAGTTTTTAATGACGAATTTAATATGATTAACCTAATTAATCATACATAAACCCTAGTTAAAATATAAAAATAATTTCTTATGATAAAAACCCGTTAATTACATCATTAATTATAGATAATTAACAAAACCTAATTAAAAATTATGAATGTCAAACCCTAATCCATCATATTAGGTTACATACATAAATTAAACGTTAATTAAGCATAGTTTTAGTGCATACCTTAAACCATAATTGAATAATTGGGTTTTCTTGATCCACCATTGTTAATCACGACTAATATTAATTTTGGGAGAAGTAAAAATCGTTTTTGGGGCTAAAGGGAGTAATATGGGTAATTAAAACTAACTAGGAAGCCTAATAGTACTCAAACTGGGCTCCCCTTCCTTTCCTTAAGCAAAATTCGGCCCAAAACCAAGTCCAACATCCTATGACCGACTTTTTTAATTATATTACTGTAAATTAACTATTAATTATTATTACCTTAAATTCCCTTAATTTATTTCAGCTCCTAAAGCCTCCCGAACCTCAAAACCGTAAAACTAGTCAAATTTACGCGTATACCGTAAAAGACGTAAAATATACAGTTTTATAAAAACTCTTGAAATATGAAATAAACTAATTAACTAAGTCCTAAATGGCTTAAAACCATCCCAAAAAATACTCCCGTGACTAAATACCTCTTCCGAGACCCCTAAATGCAAAACCCTGAACCGTAAAAATACGATTTTCTATAATACATATACGTATACGTAAAACCACGAAATAACACCATCTCATTTCATAGTCACTACCTTGTGAGCTCATGAACATGAAATAACCGTTCCTCGATTTACTTATGAGTACCATACACCCATAAACGATATCCAACCCTCACTCCAAACACACAAAATAAACATATAAGCACATAAAAGCACATATTTGCACAAAACACCCTAAACTATAGTCTAAGTGACGAACCCTAAAAACATGGTTGTCACAGAAGATAAGTCATCAATCAATATTATTTTTTTAGTTAACTTATATTTCATGATCGATAAACCGGGTATTATCGAGACCTGGTATTTTAAAAATTATGCGATTAAAAAGTTACACGTGAAACACGAAAAGTAAACGCTCAATATAAAATAAAAATGTTAGCATTCGGACAACGTTGATATTTCTATAAATAAACGAGGTATTATAATTTAATAAACGTTAACGCTCTAAATAAACGAATGTTGCTTAAAGGTTTGTCATAAATTTACGAAGAATGTCCATAAAACGATCAATTAAATAATGACAAGAAAAATATTTCTATGTCATAATGAGGATGTTTACGGTCGATCACAGATGTAAACCTTGTTATTAAATAATAATTGACACATTCTTGATATGTTAAAGCTTTAACCTTGTAGGTTATGTAAAACCTGTAGTTTTTAGATTTTGACTATGACATCATTGTACACGTCACCTCATGATATATATATATATATATATATATATATATATATATATATATATATATTCACCTTTGTATGAAAACTTTGTACAATCATACGCATCATACATAACATCATTTTAATCTCTAGAACTTTGAGCATTTAATCATATATGGGAACAGTTGAAACATTTGATCAACAAGAACTTTGAACAATACAGTATGATTGTGAGTATTCAATCATGGAATTACATGAACAACATGTATGGCTACATTTTATGAGCATACAAAACACAAGACATCATTTTGGGTTTATAAAAATCTAAAACCATGATCACAATTAATAATGTTTATCTAGTACCACATTACTACAAAGTATATATATATATATTCTATAAATTTTTCTATACACTTTAAGTGTTACTACAAGTCAACAAAGGCTATTGCCACACTATAATTTTGTACCTAACAAATTTATAACATTTTATCTATTGTCTTGCACTTTAAATAAATAAAACTATACATTTATTAATTCATGTCTATACTTTCACCAAAAACCCTAGAACCTAACCAGATCGACTTAGACTCGAACCTACACTGACACTACGTTACTTAGACTCCTAGTAACTCTACCAAATCACTAGACTTGAACATAAAACTACCCTAGGCACTTTATCCTAGCAGAATACTACTTAGACCACATATACACTAACTTAAAACTCTATAAACTTACACTAGACATTAACTTGAACACGTACAACACTTGTAATTAAAACTAGCACTATACAATGCGTCACTTGTGTCTCCTTGACCTTATGGGCGATGGCTAAGGGCAAGAAAAAGGGGCAAGTGTACCATGAAGCATTTATTAACCTTGTACCATCAAATCCCATAACTAGATTACCTAGTACTAACCAAGATCACATAAATCTTGCCCAATCTCTCTCTTGTCATGTATACAAGCCGAACCACACACACACTCTCCAAAACCTAGATTATAAGCCTAACATAAACACACTTAAATCTCACTTACAACTCTTCCATTTTCGGATCACACTACATACACGAAACATACTTCCCTAAATCATTTACTACACAAATCTCTGAATTAAGAAAATTAAGTGCAAGCATTTACTACTACTACACGATTCTTGGCTCACAAGGCAACACAAGTTACCCAAGGTCACGGTTAAAGAGGACTAGACACATAGATCTATAAGGAATCCTAGTTAGTCTCGTTCATTCGTCACCATCTTCACTAAACAAGTAAGCAATATCATCCTCCTATCCATTTTCATACATATATACATCATTAGCATATGAACCTACGTACCCATACTTGGAAACCTATGATAAAACGTGATTAGATAACATGTATACATAAAACTTGCTAGAACTCGAACCACAAAGACACCAAGCCCACAGCTTAGATTTTCTTTAGTTGTAAACATGCTTAAGTTATAGATCTAGGGTCACTAGGAATAATCTTTCCTTAAACCCTAATAAGCTAGATTTGTTAATATACACCTTGAAAATGAACCACAAGCTCTAAATATAAGCCTATTGGTCTCGGATTAATTTAAAACCGGGTATAAACATTTGCCTAATAAGCCCATTTAGCCTAAGGAAATTATTTAGGGTTAGATGAATTCTTAAATAAGGTTAGTGTTAGCCCTATATTTTATATAGTCGAACAAGAATGTAATAGGTCATCTTAGTCGTTAAAAGGTCTTGTATTGTAATAGGTTAGTCGGGAAAACCGGGCTTGGACTTTAAGCTAATATTGTATAAGTTAGGGGCGTAAGCCCAAAACAAAGCCAAGCCCGGCCCAAGATGAAGCCCACAAAAGCCTTAGGCCGTGGCATATATAACCCTCTTCCACATGTGGAAGAGGGTGTTGGTTACCATTTTATTTCTCTCTCTAAAAGTGTTTAACCTTCCAAATTCTCTCTTGTTTCTCTCTCTACTTTCTTCTCTTTCTCTCTCTAAATATCTCTTCTAAATCTTGTGTTATGGATTAAATGGGAACAACATTTGGTATCAAGAGCCTATAGTGGATAGGTGATTGAAGATTCGCGTGTGGTGTTCTTGAATTTTCGTGGCCTTTTTTGATCTACATCTCACGTCCAAAAACTTCTTTTTGTGTTTTTTATGGTCTTTTCTTGATACAAATCATCTACATACTAGTATTAGTGATTTGGGTATCTTGGTTTTGGCTAAAACACAAATCTTTTGGATCAAAAGTTGCGAAATTTCTTCTTGTTCTTCATTCCGAAATTTAAGCAGAATCTCCATCGGAAAGTACAAGTGAAACGTGGGCTTCCATCGCAATAACCATCACCATCGGAAAGGGTTTTGGTTCTACATTGCGATACGTGGGTTTTATTACTTATTCCGATCTGGACATTCTGATCGTACTTTGCGATCTGGATTCCGACGGGTATAAGGAAGTATTTTAAGTCGTTACTCTGCTTGAATTTTGTCAGCTACTTTGCGATCTGAGCATTGCGATCTGAGTATTCCGATAGACTTTGCGATCTGAGTATTCCGATAGACTTTGCGATCTGAGTATTCCGACAGGCTTTGCGATCTGAACATTGCGACAGTGCATTGTGATAGAGCATTCCGATCTGAACATTGCGATAGAACATTCCGATTGACATTTCGATGGATATTTTGTTTGAGTAATTTTTAGACTTAGCCACTATCTAGACTAGTTTCAGAACGTAGTTTACACGAAGATTAAAATGTGTCTAATAACTCTGTTGGTTCTACTTGTGCTGCTGGTTTTTCTGATGAACAAATGGCTACTCTACTCTCTCTTATTAAGGAAAACAATGGAACTAGAAAGAATGTACAAGCCAATATGGCAGGTGCAAATTTTAACTCTAGTAAAGTTTTTAATGATAATTTCAACAAGTGTTATTGTTCCAACACTAGCTCTAAAGTTGGTATGACTTATAATGGGAAGGTAATTGACTCTGGGGCAAACCAAAACATGACCAATAGTGCTAAAGAACTTGATAATGTTTTTGACATCTCTCATCTTAAAATCAAAGTTGCACACCCTAATGGAACTGAGGCTTTAATATCTAAAATTGGTAATCTTAGACTTTCTATAGGTTTTTTTTTGAACAAAGACTTTCTATAGGTTGACTTTAGTTGATGTGCTGGTTAGAACCTGAGTATTGTGTTACCCTGATTTCTGTTCATAAATTGGCTAAGGATAATAAAATATTTATTGTTTTTGATGATAGTAAGTGTTTCTTTGTGAATCAGGATTTGAATCTGAAAAATGTGTTGGGGATTGGTACACATTGTGGTGGTTTATACTATTTAGATACATAAGGTAGTAAGTGTAAAAATCAAAACATTATTGTTACTTGCTCCTTGTCTCGTTATGATTGGCATTGTAGACTTGGCCACCCAACTGACCCTACCCTTAATGTTCTTAAACAGTCACTAAACATTGACAAAGATGAAAAAACCTTTTTCTATGAAATCTGTCAAAGAGCTATTACTTTAAGTGATCATAAAACAAAGAAACTTGGTGATGTTGTGCATTTAGATTTGTGAGGTCCTTATAAGGCGGCCAGCTACTCTGGCCACAAGAATGTTTTGGCTGTTGTGGATGACTATACAAGGGCAGTTTGGTTATATCTCATAAAAACTAAAGATGAAGTCATGTCTTACATTCAAACCTTTTACAATTTGATTAAAAATCAATTTAAAAGTACTGTTAAGATTTTTAGAAGTGACAATGGCACAGAGTTTGTGAATCAAAATTTCAAAAAAATTTTTGATGAAAAGGGTATTATACACCAAACTTCATGTGCATATGCCCCACAACATAATGGTATTGCAGAAAGGAAACATAGAAATCTGCTAAATGTTGCTAGATGCCTTATGTTTCAGGGGGAATTCCTCTTAGATATTGGACAGAATGTGTGCTGACTGCTACTTATCTTATTAACAGATTGGCCTCTTTTGTGCATAATGGAAAAACACCTTTTGAAATGATTTACAATACTTTCCTAGTCTCTCTCAAAATGTCTGGTTGTCTTTGTTTTGCTACTACTCTTAATAGTCATGATAAGCTTGCTAACAAATCTGAAAAATATGTTATGATGGGTTATTCTAGTTCTCAGAAGGGTTATAGGGTTTATAGTCTTGCTAGACATCAGTTTCTTGTTTATAGAGATGTTAAACTTTTTAAGACCATATTTTCTTTTAAAGATTCTGCTACAAATGTCAATAAAGATAAGAACTCAAATGTTTTTCCAGACTTAAATCTATTAAACTTATTTGATTATGATAACCCTGAGCTTCCTAATGATGATGAGAGAGTAACACATTATCTTAATAGTGACCATGGGTCACACAGTGAAGGTGGCCACTCTCCCATCCTTGAGGATAGTGTACACACTGATGATTCCCCAATTACTGGGGATGATGCTCATATCAGTAAGAACACAAATGCTAGGATAAGAGAGGAGGCTGCTACACTTGATGAAAGCAATGAGTTTGAAGGAACCTTGGATCAAAATCCAAACACCTCAGCTCATGGAACTCAAAATCTTAGAAGGTCTACTAGACCTTCTGTTTTTCCAAAGAACTACAATGATTTTGTTGTTAATTCTAAAGTTAAGTATGGTCTTGAAAAGTTTGTTGGTTATTTCAAACTTAATAAAGAGAACTTACGTTTTGTCACCCAACTTAACAAAAACAGTGAACCAAAAAGCTTTTTTGAAGCATCTCAGAATTCTCTTTGGGTTGATGCTATGAATTTTGAGCTTGTTGCTCTTCTTGAAAATGATACTTGGGATATTGTTGAGCTCCCTAAAGGTAGGAAAGCCTTAGGTTGTGTATGGATTTGGAAATTAAAATTTAAGTCTCGTGGAGAGATTGAAAGGTATAAGGCTAGGGTTGTTGCCTAAGGCTTTGGTCAAAAGGAAGGAATAGATTATGATGAAACCTTTGCCACTGTTGTTAAGATTGTTATTGTTAGGTGTTTGCTTAATCTTTCTTTGTGCAATCTTGGCTTGTTTTTCAGCTTGACATTAACAATGCCTTCTTGTATGGTGAGCTTGATGAGACCGTGTAAATGAAACCACCCTAAGGATATCTTCCTGGGGGTGAGAACATGGTCTGTAGGCTTAAAAAATCCTTGTATGGACTTAAACAAGCTCCTAGACAATAGACTGCTAAGCTTACTTCTGTATTAAATGAAAATGGCTTTGTTCAAAGTAAATCCGATTACTCTTTATACACTAAGTCTCATGGTGATGTCTTTCTTGCTTTACTTGTGTATGTGGAAGACATCATTATAACCGGTAATAACACCATTGAGATTGAGAAGTTTAAAGTTTTTCTAAGAACTAAGTTTATGATTAAAGATCTGGGAAAGTTAAAATATTTTTTGGGAATTGACGTTATTGACACTAACAATGGTGTTTGCTTGAATCAAAGAAATTATGTGCTTGATTTATTATCTGAGTATGGTATGCTTGCTTGTAAACCTGCCAAGACTCCATTGCCATCTAAGCTTGTCATATCCAATGAGCCTACTAATGATGAACCTTTTATTGCTAATATTGTTGACTATCAGAAGGTCATGGGCAAGCTTATTTACCTGACTAACACCAGACCTGATATTTCTTATGTTGTGAATTGCTTGAGTCAGTTTATGCATTCTCCTTAGAACTCCCATCTTAAAATAGCTTTCAAGATATTGAGATATCTTAAGAGATCTCCAAGTTTGGGCATTCATTTCAAAAGAAAATCTAGTATGACTCTAAATGCTTATTCTGATGCTAATTGGGCCAAGTATGTTGTTACTAGAAAATATGTGACATGGTATTGTGTTTTTGTAAATGAAAACTTGGTTTCTTGGAAAATCAAAAAACAGAACACTCTCTCTAAGTCATCCATTGAGGCAGAGTACAGAGCTCTTGCCTTAGTAACTAGTGAAGTGATCTGGGTGCTCAAAGTCTTAAAAGACTTGTAGTGTGAAAACTTGCTCCCAGTCACACTTCACTGTGATAGCAACTCTGCTATTAAGATAGCAGCCAACCCTGTTTTTCATGAAAGAACAAAACACCTTGAAATTGACTTACATTTTGTTAGAGACAAGATTTTGAATGGGGTTATTAAAACCATGAATGTGGATTCTATAAATCAAATTGCAGACATCCTTACAAAAGGGTTGGATACAGACCAACATGAAAACCTAGCTGAAAAATTAGGCATGATAAACTTATATGGGTTGTCAGATTAAGAAGGGATGTTAAATTATATGACCTAATCTACTACCCATTATTAACCTCAGGGAATTATTATGTTCACTTTTAAACTTTCAGTTATTCCTTGGACATGCTGTGAATATTGCTATAGGAAGGAGGGACTAAAGCTGCCACTTGGACATACTTCTCTTGGACTCAGCCAAAGACTTGCCAAGCCCATAAGCTTAACGGCTACATTAGCCCATCAAGTCTCTATTATTATTTCTAGGGTTTCATACCTTGTTTGTATCGTTCATTCATCTGTGTGTTTTTCTCACACAGTTACTTTCTCCATTGTTTTGATCTTGAAACCCTAGTTTGATCTCTTCTTTTTATGTTTTAATCTGTAAAACTATTATCATGTAGATAATAGGACTACACGTGATTAGCACTGTTAGTATTTAGCTTTATTTATTCAGTCTTTAATTTTTAAATCTTGTTTAATATAATCAAAAGTTGTTTGGGATCTCTTGAATCATGTTTTTCTACATATCATTTTTCCATAAGACTTCTTAGGAACTTAATTAATTCTAAGAGTTCGATCTCATCTCCATAGATAGATTCACGTAAGAATATGGGCATGAGTATGTTGAAGATGAATTATCGACTTAATCACTCGGATAGTAACAAATTGATTTATTTTTTACCGTTCTAGTGTGTTACTCTGCTTTAGGATAACATGGCATCTGATCTTGAAAACAACGAGCAATAATGAATCTAATACGCATGTGTTAGAGGATCACCTATCACAAGCTGGAAACCCTGTCAATCTCTGATGATGACATGTACAATACTTGTATTGTTAAATAGGTAACAAAAGGTTAGACTATTAAACCGAATCAAATGAACGACAAAGCCATGTTCGTATTAATCAGCAAAATGGAACTGCATGATTCACTCATATTGTGAAATCTCTTTTGATATGTTCAAGTATTAAGAATGGGCTAGCACAGCCAAAAATCCTGTTAATGAGCTTCTTTGAACTTACCTGATCACATGCATATTATTCTTACTATCTAGCGAGAAATCGAAAGAGTGCAAATGGCGGCGTAACCTCGTACCAGCAAGAGTCATTACCACATGCTCATACTAAAGTGCCAAAGAATTCAAGAAAGCTAAAGAAAAAGACTTTCGCTTCTTTGATAAATCAACATATTCTTTAGTTAAATCAAGAAATGAAGTAAAGATTCAAGAAGGAAGATTGTTGAAATCTTTCAAGATATCAAGATGTATGAGCGTGTTGATCCAAAAGTAGCAAGTTCCACATAATGTCGAAAAGATAACGACAAAAATCAAAATATCAAGATCATAAGAGCATGATTAGAAAAAGGTAACTTGCACAACTGTTACACGAACAAGACTTAAGATCAACACAAGAAGCATAAAATGAAAAATCAATGTCTATAAGGGATAAGTGTTGATGTGTGAATGTATTGTAACTATGAAAGAGAAAGTTTATCTCCATCCTTTATGTAATAAACAAGTTCTCTCCATCACCACCATCATCCCTTCTTCTCTAATTCGTGTATATATGTTATGATTTCTACGAACCTACAATATAGAAACCAAATGCATCAGTAAAATTGTTATATTTAGTGAATTGATGAATATAAAGACTTTTTTAGCTAACTTAGGTCGGCTATCGGGTTGAAAATTTGGCTAACTCGAGTTCGGGACGCCCCGGATAAAGACTTTATTATTATTTTTTACAAATTTTATGAACTTTTTACTTAAACGAGTACAAAATACGTAATTTTAATACATTTAACTCTATTCGGATATTCGGGTTGAGTCGAACCCGAATGGGCCCGGCCCGATTTGCATAGACCCGAATTGTTCCGAACACGATTAACCCGAATTCGAATAACGTCAGGTGTAGGTAAGGAATTTTTAGCCTTGACCCGAAGAAAAAAATAATATTTAATTTGGTCAATTATAAAAAAATGTTTCGAAGTAAACTAAAGTTTCTTACTTTTTGGAGGCATTTTAATCCATCTAACATTAACAGTTCGTGAAATTTTAAATTCCTTCGTTTGAGATAACAAACACAATATTTAGAATATTATGCAAACCTCACAAAATCCTCTCAACACACCTCAACCAAATGCACCCTAAAATTCTAGCTGAGAGGGACGAGGCTTGAGTCAAGAACCCAAGATGTTTGGTTGAAGACGCAGGCTCGTTATGGGCTTGGAATGCTTGGGGTGTCGGGCTTCGGTTAAGTCACATGTGGTGTGGGCTAATAAAATATTTTGGGCGTGGATAAGTGAGTTATTGTATAGGAGAGTTGTTGCAGTGGCCCACTGTTGATAAAACTTCATTTTATTATTTTTCAGGAAACTAAACGAGATATATATACCACCAATAGAGGTGAGAAAAAAACTGTTTATTAATCAAACCTGGAAAAAGACGACAACCGGTTTTGAAAAAAACTAGTTCTTTTAACCGGTCTTCCTCAAATCGAACCGGCGGTTCGCAAACGGTCTAATAAAATAGTCCGGACCTGTTTAAAACCCGGTTAAAATCTCAAACTGTGCCACTTAAAAAAAACTGGTTTTCAAATAAACCATTTGCCCACCTCTATATCCCGGTGTTCCCTGAGCCATTATTCGAACCTTGATACCATATTGGAACAATGATTTGCTTGATATTAAACAAATGACCCATGACCATATATATATAATCACATACAAGTATTTTAGACACAATCCATAAACGGGGATAGGCCTATCAACTGATAACAAAGCCAAATGGCTTGAACGCAATTTGATCCTGTCAAAAGTTTGCATTGTCTAACAGAAAACGACTAGTAGTACACTTACAATAGGAAAATGCGTACAACATAAGAAACAAATCTTAAACCCGAAGTTTGCTGCTTACAAAGTTTCGTTATGAAGCCACCTCACAAGCATGCTTAAACATTCTCTAGGTTTGTACTCTGGAGCTGTGTGACCTCCTCCCTTTACCAATACAAAATGATTTACAAATCTGTTATAATATATACCGATGTTTTCGCAAAACCAAACGTATTATAATGGACAGAATTTCTCACCTTTACAGTAGCAAATGTCAAGCTGTAGTCATATTTTGAGTATTTTATAGTGTATCTGCAAAAGATATTTTAGCAAGATATGACACACCTATTACTAGTCATGGTTGCTTGAAGTGACATAAGAACTAACCCGGAAACTTGTTCGTCAACAAACCATGGTCTCCAATCATCAATGACTGGAAGGCTTAGTGACTCAATTATGTTCACCGTGCTTAGATATGGGACAACCATGTCATGATCTCCACTGATTAAATACAAAGATAGATGAAAACCCAAATTATTAATAAGGATATTTTGCTTTCAAGTTATCTAAATACTACAGGTAGGCATAAGTAAGTTCAATAATGAAATGCAGCATAATAAAGGGTATTCACCTATATATAAGAGCACAGCAATTTTTCTCGCTAAGGCTTTGATGATAGCTAACAACGCTCATGACATTATATGTGTAAGATATGGCTTCTTTATCATAATCAAATTGTATGGTTTCATTGCATCGCACCCACTCAGTTTCACCAAATTCCTGGTGGTTACATGATTTTTATACTAAAGAATCATCATGTAAACAAGTAATTCCATTGTGAACTACAAACCTCACGAATGTGAAGAGCTTCTCTCACGTCTTTTCCATTAGCCCACGCAGAGGAATATAAATAGTTGTCATCCTGCAATAAGTACAGATGGAAGTGTCAAGATAACATGGACAGGCTCAAACACGTTTTGCCCATTTTTATAGTAAATGCACATAATTATGATAAAAAAACCAATAACCTAATCTTTGAATATACGTAATGAATTAGGATGTTGAAGGTATAATGAATATATTTTGGGCCACTTTAAACTTGTTTGGCGAGTATAACCCATTCCCCTTTCAGCTAAAACTTTTCAATTGATTATATCACCCACTTTAGATAAAAACAAAATGAACTCATTTATTAGTATATGCTTCGAAATTGCCACATCTATATAACACTAATCGATTGACCGATAGTTTCAAGAAGACCACCATACATGCAAAAACTCCATTGAAAAAGCCGCAAGGGGGGCCGTCGGATTCAGGTCAGGGGGATAACCCAAGTTAAATGTGTTAACAACTCGACTTTCTATCTATAATATTTCAAAACTTACATTATTTAGCAAATACTCAACCAAAACATGATATGTTTATTACACGGGTTATGCAGGTAGACAAATTTACAACCCAAAACCCATTTCCCCCCATCCTAACACTAATATTTCCAGTCGATTTAAGGTCGTGCATTCATGACAGGATTTGCCACTTCTGAGAAAAGATTTGAAAAAATTTCATATATTCCCTTGTAAAGAGATGTGGGCAGGGGAAGAATATAATTCACCCACACCCAAAGAGACACAGAGAGAGTAATACTCGACACCATCGCGTCTGAACTTGTGGTGGTAACGACCAAATATCTACAGAAGCCGCGTCCAAATTTCCTAAGCCCCTTCTGTGGAGATCAGATGTTAAGGTAATTGTCGTCTCACAATTAGGCTCTAAAATATGGGGCTTGCAGATACTTCCAAGGCACTACAGGTCCAAAACAAAAGGCATTAAAGTGAATACTGATCCAAAATACTATGCTGACAAATCAAGTTGAGCGATGGCTCGTGTACCTTGTCTACCACATCAAGATCATGTACACATAGAATGTTGTTGGGATCTACATTCAAGTACTGGCAATTTTCTTTAGTTGACTACAAAAATATGTAACTCATTAATATTATGCACAAAGACTCATAGCTAACACACTTGACTACCTTGTAGATTGCATCTGATAAGATTGCCATATTATGAGCATATGGTATTCTTGAATTATAGTCCCTTCTTCTATCTGTCATTGGATTACCAAGCACGTACCCCTAAGGTAGAAAAATAATATTAAATTTACTAATCCATGAAAATATTAGGTAGACCATTTTTCAAGTGCTGGAATGATAAAGTCCATTATTGAAAATAAAAAACTCAAACTGATCCAAATCATTGACAAATTCATACTTTGATATTTATATGCGGCCCTTCTCCAACTTCATTACCTAAAAAGAACGAAAAAACAATATGCACATAAGTTGTATGGAACGTTCTATGAATCAAACTCGTGTTTAATTTGTTTGTGGATTAGCTCTATGCCAAGCACAGAAAACATCCAATTAGTACCAGTATATATTTCCTGAACAATCATCGGCGCCACTATGCCAGTATAGGAATCAGCACCAAGATACAATGGAGTGTGGATGAATTTGGGATGATCCGCAAGCCACTTTAACAGAAGACATGTCAACCAAACATTTATATTTATTTGTATTTTAAAAAACTAATTTCGAATCTGTTCATCGTGATCAAATGACATGAGATGTATCAATTGCATCAAATAATGATGAGTACTAAAAAAAGAGAAATGGAGGCCTTTATTAGGAAAACGCCCATACCTTCGTCAGAAAATTGTAAGTATGTACTGTTGATGATGTATCATTCGTTATGTAAGCTTCGGAAGTCTTTGAATAGGAGAATCCTGTCCCAACAGGTTGATCAAGAAATATAATGCTTGCTGCCTAAGATATAATGGCGATTTTGTCATATAAATAGGTTATAATCGTAAGCTTGTTAACACCAGATATATTTACCTTTTTTTACAAGGAAATGACCAACCTTGCACATTTTGTTTGTAAAAATTCAACACATACATTTCAAGGCAATCGACATCACAGTCAAGTGGTACTGTGGTACCGAATATCAATGGTACACATTACTAATTATGACAAGTTACCATTCCATTTGATAAAAGAAACTAAATGTTAGCTGCAAGATTTCAAAGATGCAACAAGTAATATGTACCTATTTCATAGAATAGACCAGAAAGACCAGAACAACCAGGGCCTCCAGTGAGCCATACCATGAGAGGGTCTTCTTTTGGGTTCCCTTCTGACTCTATAAAGTAATAAAATAACTGCACTTCATCTGATTCTCTGACCCCAATGTAACTTAAGGTACATTGATGTCTAGTTAGTATGTGTACTACTATATTATAGAAAAAGAATGAATAATCATAAATGAATGTTACACTTAATCAACCGAGTTCTAGTAAAAAAATAGAACTGAGTTAATTACCCAGTCTCAAGTGTGAAAGGAAGATCTCCGTCGAATCCCGGTAGTGTCTTAATCATAAATTGTGACTCTATAACCTCCACTGAAGCTATCAGAACAAGTACAGCAAGCACCACTCGGCTGACTCCACTTTTGGAATTGTTATAGAGGTCCCAAGGTTGAAGATGAGGCTGTGATCGTGGTTTCATTGTGATTCTAGACAAAAAAAATTGGAAAGGTTAATAACAGACATCAGAGTTACTCAAGATCTCAGTCACTTGTGTAACGCTTTGAACGTGCACTTTGTCCACTATCATTGCCTAATAAAATGAAGCAATTACTGATTGATGAATACTAAGGTACAAAAATAAGTTGTTCTGACAATAATCATCCACTTCTGACAGACTAAAACTATGTTTATTAAGATTGATTTGCTAGTGCGGACGTGAGATAAGTACATCACATTGGTCAGGTTAGAACGATGCATATCTTGTATTTTTAAGTTTGCTTATGAATTTACATACATATTATCATGTCTATCGTTTGTCAACGATTATTTACTCAACAACTACCTACTGCAAGACACAAAGTTCAGCCCTACTAATTTGATTGAGAAAATGATATGCTGATACGAACCTATCCCATACTAGGCTCGTAATCTGTTCATAAGTCCCAAGTGTAGAACTCACTCAAAAGCTAGCTTGTTTGAGGGGGGACACCTGGACATTATAAACCATCAACCATTCCCATACTTGGCCGATGTGGGATCATAACATATGCCTTCATTGCTAAGCCCTACGACACTGATTCAGATTGATTAAGCAATTATTTAACATGCCTATTCAAAACTTAAGGTTTAAAATGATATAGATATCTACTTGAACAATATTTAAAATCTATATTTAGTCAAGCTCGAGTTTCCAGATAATCTTAATTCATGCTCTACTTAACCCTCAGATCCGGTGTTTAAAAACCCGGATGACCCGGCACGTTAAGCTGTGAATCGGCCAGGGAATTTGAGCAAAAACCCGGTTAAACCATGACCCGCTGGCTTGACCGGTTAAAAACAATCGAATTTTAAATCATGAAAACCTCGAGATTATATAAGCAGGTGTTTGGGAATGCTTATTTATCTTCCTTAGTTTGGAACAATTGTATTTTGTACTTTGGCTTATTTTGGGGTAGATTGGCATGTAGAATAAGCAATCAATTACTAAGCAGGTTCAGAACTTCTTAACTATACCCTCATATCTAACCTAGTATGGATATATTATATTCCATGAAACTTTTTTTTTTGATAGAATTCCATGAAACTTTGAAACAATTTATCTATCGACAAATGATTGATGATGTAATTTATTTAATGTTATATTGCACATTTTAACAGAATAATCAAAATTTCCCAAAGCACGTAAGCAAAAACGTACTACTACAGAAAAGCCCTTAGAGACCCCCCTAAAGAGACTGGTTACGTGAAAACAAGTGTCTATGACCTAAAAATGGTGGGAAGGGAATAAATAGAAACTTGTTTTCTTAAAAAAAAACCAGTCTCTATAAGGTGAATTCTAAAGAGACTAGTTTTGTAGGCTGCAACCACTCCTTTTATACACTTAAAGACACTGGTTTTTACGTAACAACCTGTCTTTATGTGTTAATGTTAAGGACACCGTTTTTATCAAAAAACTAGTGTTTTTAAACATCTAAAAACACTGTTTGTTAACAACCAGTATTTTTTTGTAAATAAATTTTGTGCTTAATTTTTTTAACTTACAATCATAAGGACTCAACGGTATCTACTTGTTTTTATAACATATTACTCTTTTAGTCTTTATAAACTTTTTATGTGATTAAATTATAGGGACCAATAAATAAATAAAAAATTAAGAATCATAACTTGTGTAAAACTTATTTATAGGCACTTCCTGGTAATACATCATCTTCTTTTCTTTTTAATCTGATAAAAAAGCAACATAGGGTCTTGAACCCTTGACCTCTCAACTTTCATCAGACGCAGCATCTCTCTGTTATGAGTGGTTAATTACCAAAAAGCTGATAAACAAAATAATATCTGAACAAAAAAAGTTGCACACAGCAGGTCTAGAACCTCAGACCTACACAGAAACATCAAACTCAACATCCACGAATTAACCAACTGGTCTGTGGACTCTTTTTGTTTACATCTCATTATATTTTCTTTTTGTACGTTTTGTGTTTTTTTACAAACTGTTAATAGAAAAAATATAGTTCAAAAAGAGACCACTGTTGGTCTTGAACCCTTGACCCTGCACAACAGAAAGACGTAGCAAGAACCACATTTCACCATCTGTGCTCTCTTTACATTTTGTTTATATTTTATTTCGTACTCTCTTTTATTTTTATTTTTATTTTTTTAGCTGACAATAAAAAGTAACAAAAGCACCAGTAGTGGGACTTGAACCCGTGACCTGCTACTCAACAGCCAGACTCCCCAACCATCTACTCTATGGTCACTTTTGGTTACTTGTTCCTTTTATGCTTACTTTATACCTTTTTTCTATTTCAACTTATTTTTATATTATCAGCTTTTATAGCTTATTTCGTACTTTATTCTTAGCTTATTTTTAGGCCTTTTATTTTTCCTTGGTTTCAAATAGAGTTTATCATTTTATATAGTTTTTTAGAATTTTTATAAAATCGTTTAATATTTTTAGATCATTTAATTAGTTTAAATGGTTTTTAATTCATAAAAAATAATATAAAAGTCAAAAAAATATAATTCTTTTTCTAAAAAATTTCTTTTGTCATTTAGGATGTAGGAAAAATACATTTGCTTTTGTGGAGTTTAAATTTGATAAAAAAAGTTATGTCGCGTTTTTACTTTCGTTACTTAATTTCGTGCTTTCATTATTTGAACTTTTTATAGCCCGTTTGTAGTTTTAAACTAGTTTTAATGAGTCGACAGGGTATCGTTTCACATGATATGAGTCGATTGGGTGTCATTTCACATGCTATGAGTCGATAGGATATCGTTGTACACTATATGAGTCGATAGGGTATCGTTGTACACTATATAAGTCGATAGGGTATCGTTTCACATGATATGAGTCGATAGGGTATCGTTGAATATTATATGAGTCGGTAGGGTATCGTTTCACATGATAAGAGCCGATAGGGTATCGTTTCACATGATATGAGTCGATAGGGTATCGTTGTACACGGTATGGATCGATAGGGTATCGTTTCACATGATATGAGTCGACCGGGTATCGTTTTACAGGATATGAGTCGATAGGGTATCGTTTCACATGATATGAGTCGATCGGGTATCGTTGTACACGGTATGGATCTATAGGGTATCGTTTCACATGATATGAGTCGACCGGGTATCGTTTTACATGATATGAGTCGACCGGGTATCGCTTTATAGGGTATGAGTCGATAGGGTATCGTTTCACATGTTATGAGTCGACCGGGAATCGTTTTACATGATATGAGTCGACCGGGTATCGTTTTACATGATATGAGTCGATAGGGTATCGTTTCACATGATATGAGTCGACCGGGTATCGTTTTACATGATATGAGTCGATAGGGTATCGTTTCACATGATATGAGTCGACCGGGTATCGTTTTACAGGGTATGAGTCGATAGGGTATCTTTTCACATGATATGAGTCGATAGGGTATCGTTTCACATGATATGAGTCGACCGGGTATCGTTTTACATGATATGAGTCGATAGGGTATCGTTTCACATGATATGAGTCGACCGGGTATCTTTTACAAGGTATGAGTCGATAGGGTATCGTTTCACATGATATGAGTCGACCGAGTATCGTTTTACATGATATGAGTCGATAGGGTATCGTTTCACATGATATGAGTCGGAGTCGATAGGGTATCCTTTCACATGATATGAGTCGACCAGGTATCGTTTTACATGATATGAGTCGATATGGTATCGTTTCACACGATATAAGTCGACCAGGTATCGTTTTACATGATATGAGTCGATATGGTATCGTTTCACACGATATGAGTCGACCGGGTATCGTTTTACATGATATGAGTCGATAGGGTATCGTTTCACATGATATGAGTCGACCGGGTATCGTTTTACATGATATGAGTCGATAGGGTATCGTTTCACATGATATGAGTCGATCGGGTATCGTTTCACATGATATGAGTCGACCGGGTATCGTTTTACATGATATGAGTCGACCGGGTATCGTTTTACAGGGTATGAGTCGATAGGGTATCGTTTCACATGATATGAGTCGACCAGGTATCGTTTTACATGATATGAGTCGACCACGTATCGTTGTAAAGAGTATGAGTCGATAGGGTATCGTTTCACATGATATGAGTCGACCGGGTATCGTTGTACAGGGTATGAGTCGATAGGGTATCGTTTCACATGATATGAGTCGATCAGGTATCGTTGTACACGGTATGGGTCGATAGGGTATCGTTTCACATGACATGAGTCGATCGGTTATCGTTGTACACGATATGAGTCGATCGGTTATCGTTGTACACGATATGAGTCGAGAGGGTATCGTTTCACACGATATGAGTAGATCGGTTATCGTTGTATACCATATAAATCGATCGGGTATCGTTGGAATCGGTTTGGTTCTCGATTGTAAAATTTCTTTTATTCAATTTTAATTTTTGTCGGTTCAGATCGATTTCAAACTGATACTCACTCTTACATGTTAATAGTAATAAAATTCGAATATGTTTTCATTATTATTTAAAAATACAAACTAAATTTACAATCCCTCCAAAATAATGAAATTTTGTCTACCATTTCATTTGTGCCGCCCCTATTTTTCACCAAAGATTTAAACTACATCTCGAATCTTGTCTACCTCACATCCAAATCTCAAAGCAACCGCCCCACTCTTCACCTCTCGATATTGACGCACAGTTTTTTCTAGATCCAGATAACACTTTCGTACAAAAGCAAATCACAACAGATTGAGTACTATCCATATAACTTATCAATCATTCATGAACCTCTTGATCATTTCTACTCAATCGGATAGGAGAACCCGAACCTGTACAAGATCTCTTACTACGGTTTGAGGCAAAAAAAAACGCGACATAGGGTATGGTGTTGGCGCTGTGGAGGCGGCGTTTTCATCAAAACACACCGTACCATGAACTCTTAGGTTTCTTGATGATAATGATAAGGATAGCGGTTCACCAGCCATCAGATTGCCTTTGAGACTTGGTCATAATAGGAATGGGGGAAGGTTGTTTCCAGTTCCGGAGGAGGAATCCGGGTTTCATGAGGCCTCGGATAAACAGACGGGTCGGTTAGTGTTTTAGGTTGCGTTTGTTTGTTCACATGTTTATGTCTTATGTGAAAAATCATATTTCTGAGAGAAGAGGTAAATATGAAGCCTTATTAGATTCCAGAGGTGATAACGAGACAAATATATAATATGTCATGATAAGTTTATTACAAGTTTTAAGCCGTTCGGTGCAGAATTTTGTGAACTGTTTGTAAAGTGACTTTAAAAGGCTGTTTGGTTGTTGAATAATTGTGTAGAAAAACAGCTTTAAAGGCTTGTTTGGTTGCTTAATTTTTATGCATAAAGATCAGATGAGAAACAACTTTTGAGGTCATTCATTCTTAGGCTAATTATGCTGAATAGGCACTGTCGAATTTTTCTGCTTTTAATCCTTGTGCTTTATTACTGTTATTAGGTCTTGTGCTTTTATCTGCTGATTGTGTTTAGTGCTAAATTTTGTATCTGTGACCGGTCAACTTGTGTATGATACGGAACCCCCTAACAACTTATTTGTGCCAAAAGATTGGTAGATTTCGTCTTTTGATCTTAATCAGATTTCGTCTTAGAAGCTGTCTTTTTGTTCTCTTGTTTATTTTTGCGATAGGGGTAGGGTATGTCAACATCTTAACTCCCCCTTTACCCGCTTTGGCAGAATTAGGTTTGTTGTATTGTCCTTAACCATGACATAGATTTTATCATGTGAATAATTCTTTAAACATCACTTTTACATAAAGTGGACTCTTAGGCATGGGAGATTTATGTTATCTGTCAACACTCTTGTAGTGTTTATTTCAATTTATTCATAACCACTTGAACATTTAAAGTGGTACTTTTATAGTTGTTTGCTTGTATTTATAAATTTGTAACTAACTTTATATATAATCTGTAGGGCATGATGAACGTTATTGATTTGTAAACCAAAGCATAGAGAGAGAGAGAGATCACATCATGTGTGAGGATTGATAGATGTTTGGAGAATGTACATTGAAATGTAACATATGAACTTATAGAGATGCAATTTATGTAAATCCAAAGTGCCAAACAGTAGCTACACATTTTGGTTTATTTTTTCGGAATTGATAATTTGGAATGCGTGTTTAATGTTCTTTTACTTGTTATACACAGACATGAGAAGAGACGTGCAAGAAATTTATGTCGATGATGAAGCCAAGTTGACTCTTCATGGGCTTGTTCAGGTACTTTTACATGTCAAGCTTTATTGATATTTTTTAGAGTATCGTCCAGGGTTTGAATTTATTGTTTTACTGATATGTATTTCTCTTCAGCATTATATCAAATTGGGTGATATGGAGAAGAACTGCAAGCTGAATGACCTTCTAGACGCGCTGGACTTTAACCAATTAGTCATTTTCTTCAATAGTGTTAGCAGAGCTGCTGAGCTCAACAACATGCATACAGGTTAACTACTTCAATTTTCTAATTAGCCTTGTATGAATTGTTAATTTGCTTATTTTGTTTTCTAACTACTTTAAAGGTTTTATTTTGAATCCGCAAAAGGATTCACAAACTAATGAGAACTGTTACAGACTCGCTGGACTTGTGAACTCGTAAGTATTATTTAAAAAGTTTAATATTTCACATTTGTTGTTGTGTAATTTAACTTGCACATGTTCATGGACTTTTTAGTGTCCATGGTACTATGGAGTGGGATTTTCCTCTAGTTAATCGTCAGCCGGAAGATTGGGAGTGTGGATATTAAGTCATGAAATGGATGCATGACTTCGTCCTGAAATATCAAAACGATAACTTTCCAAACACAGTAAGTCTTTTTTAAACCGTGTATACATTAGTTAGATAAGTTGTTAGTATAGTTTAGGTTAAGGATACGCTGAAATTAGTATCAATAAGCTATAGTAGTTATGTTAGTATCCGTTAGTAGCCTTTAACAACTCTTTCCACAAGCCAATGTTATAGCTTTTAATTCCCTTGGTTGGTCTGATTTGCATGTTGCTTTTATCTAGCTTATTGTGTTAATATGATTAAATTACTTGTAGGTACCGTGAAATAACGAGCGTCCGTTGGATAAGAAAGAGTTGAACGCGATTGTTGGAGCTTGGTTTACATTGTGGCGACAAGTTTAATAAAAACAAATTTGATTCGAAATATGTATTTGACAATTTTAATCCTTCCAATTAATAAAGTTCTCTTTATTTGCATACATTTGATGTTTATGACAATTCAAGTCCTTTAATTTAGTTTTTTATATAATTCTTATATTTACGTTATTCTATTGTAGAGGGTTAAATTTGTAAAATTTGGAATTTAATAAAAATTCCAAATTTTATTTTTAAAAAAACTAACTAAAAAGAGACTGGTTTTAAAAAAAAAACACATTTTTTTACTCCATAAAAAGACTGGTTAGATGCTCTTAAAAAGACTGCTTTCTGGATATTAGTATGGAGACCAATCTTTAAAGAGACTTGTTTTTATGAAGATAACCAGTGTCTATTCTTTTAATAGAGACTGGTTTCAAAACCAGTCTCTTTATGTTTCGAGCAAGGAGATCCTCCACATAGAGACGTCCTACAAAACCAGTCTCTATTGCCTTTTTGGACCAGTCTCCATGGACTTTTTTGTAGTAGTGACGAATAATAGGGACTAAAAACATACGGAGTAAACCAAATGACGCAGCTCAGTTGGCCGCCAGAGGTGTCATGGAGAGGTTGTTACCATGTCTAGAGGTCTCATGTTCGAGTCTCTTCATGGGTTCTCATTGATGTGGGAATCGGTAGGGTTCTGCCCATAGATGCGTTTCGCCGTTTAAAAGAAAACATAAGGAGTACAAGTACAACTAATCATCTGCATATGGCACCTAGTAGCTTCTAAATATGGCTAGTTAAAAAAAAAACTTCTAAATATGGCACCTAGTACTTCAAATATACTATTCGGTTTGTTTTTGTTTTCCCCAAGAAGACTCTTTCCAACATGGGTCTATGATCATTTTTGTAGTAGTGCAAATACATGAAACACGGTTGAAGAAGTTAGATTTAACATCGTGTAACTAACTATCTAGAATCTAAAAATGAATGCAACAGTGATATATTTACCTTTACAAGTAGTGTAAGTGAAATACGATGGATAGAATTAGTTAAACGACTTCACAGTGGTTGACCTTCAAGCTCAATGATCTTCACTATGCACGTTTCTTTGCAAAAATATGTAAACCAAAATAATCTATACATATATTACATGACACGTGACACATTATGGCTTTATCTTATTGGCGCCGGTGTTGTAGATAAGTAGAAACACGATGTGATCAATGTTTTTATATTTGCGTCAGCTTAATTTTCTTCCTTTGTTTTCTACCACCAAACTAAAGAGACAGCGGTTTTAGAATGTTCCGGATTGCTTATTGAAAACACATCAGATAATTTTTACTTTGAAAATGGTCATTCTAAGAAATAATGTTTAAATTTGATTATTCTGTTTGAAATCGCAATAATCAGATAATCAGTATTTTGAGTGTATGGAAATTTGATTATTTGATAAGTAAAACTAGTGTTAATGCATGTACACACGGGTTTTGAATATAAAAAATAAATTAAGTAATAATTTCGTTATTGAGAGTTTATGTATATATTATATATATATATATATATATATATATATATATATATATATATATATATATATATATATATATATATATATATATATATATATATATATATTAAAAACATATAATGTTTATATGTTTGATTATGTTGTTCTTTTAGTGTGCATTGTCTAAATTAATATGGGAAAATCACTTAAAAATGTAATAAACTTACCATTTTTTATGGTTGTGTGTACTAAACTATTTTTTTTCTCGTTGTGTGTATTAAAGTTTTAAATTCTTATCATTGTGTGTATTTTATGACTAATTTAACCTTACTTTTTTCAAATTTTGAAGAGTAAAGTGGTAATTTTACAACACAGAATCGTGTCAAAATACACATAATACTCGAAATTAAAAAGTTTAATACACAGAATGAGAAAAAAATAGTTAAGTACACATAACCATAAAAAGTGGAAAGTTTACTACATTCTTGAGTGATTTTCCCAATTAATATAGACTCATTTTAATTTTAATTTTTTAATTCCATACTATTTTTACTTTCGATATTTTTATTCTATATAGTATTATCTTAATTATAAATTAAAAAATCATTTACATCAACTTTACACAACGTTACATGTACACGATTTATAAATTAATGATTTTGTAATGCTTAATATTATTCTATAAAATAATATTAAATTTTTAATACTTAAACAGTTATGATGCTCATGGACCCATAAATTTTACATAATTATTCATTATGTGATAATATTAATTGATATCTTGTATAATATTTGTTGCACAAAGGATTTGACTTTATTTAACTGAAACGTTAGTTATCATTTTCTAACATTATGTGTTTAGTAACACATAACGACCTTAAAAAATAGATGTTGTTGTAATATGTAGAATCTTATTTACTTATTTTCATCTCACACCGATGTTTGAGCTCATGCATTCATTTTAATATTTATATCCATGTTAATAATAATTTACGTAGATGGCATTGCTTGACTTTGTTAAGTGTCAAAATAGAAATAAACAATAATTTGTCTTTTTATTTAAATATTTATAATCATGTGACTTGTTATTAGTAATATAACATATATATTGTTATTTTAAATATAAAGTCTAGAGGGTATAAAATTAAGGGGTCATTTTGTTTATCTTATAAAGTTACTAAAATATATGAAAAAATATAAGTTTACACTTAAATCCATCTATTTTTATTAAAAATTCAACCACTAAGCTGTTTAGTTGTGAAAAAAAATTTATACTTTTTTTTGTTTTTAAATTTCTAGAGAAGGGAATCATTCCCTTCCTTAGAAAGAGTTGAAAATTTTGAAAACTTGTTTACATGGTTTTTCTTCAAAAAGTAGAAAAGTGTTGTGGAAGGGGAAAAATAGAAATGTGTTAATAGAGTTTTCTATTTTTTTTATGTAAAAGTAGAGGATGAAAATTTTCCATTTTTTTAAAATATTAAAAAAAAGTGCAACTACACAAGTTTTCTGCTTTTCTATTTTTATATGAATGTTTTTTCTAGAAAAGTAAGGTATTTTTTCTCATTTAAACAGCACCTAAAGTTTTATTAATCCTCTCCTTTTTTTAAGTTTTTATTTTTACAAATTTAACATATATATCTTTATGTGTTTTCATCAAATTCTTCCATCAAAATTTTTAATTTTGACTAAATTGAATTCAGTTTTGATTTTTTTTCACCAGTCACATCACTCAATTTTGCTTATGTGTCAAAATCAAGTCATTTGATTGGTGTAATTGTTTTTTCTACAACCTTCAATTTTCACTAAATTTTCAAAAAGTCTAATTCTTTTATTATATAAAAGATGATTAAAATAAACTTATTTTATCTTTTCTCCATTTTAAAAATTCCCTCACTTACTTTTTCAAAATTACATTTTGGAACCTTCTAAACGTAAATAATCATTTTTTTTCTTTTATTATTCAAACACTAATTTTAGCTTATCTCTATTCTGAAAATGAAATAAGCAGATAATCTATTTCCAAACGCAATCTTAAACACCCCATAATTTATACTTTTTGTTTTTCAATAATATAATCTACTGTATTATTTGTATTATTTATGTAGCGTTCGACAATAAGCTGTCTCGCAAGTATTAAGCTAATTTTATGGAAAATCATATTTGTCGATTTAAAAAGCATAATATTATTGTTCATAAGTCGTTGAACTCTATTTAATAGTTCGATCATTGTAAGTGTATGTGGTAAAATGGATCCGACTAATACTTGAAAGGCCAAAAGATAAATGGTCAATAGATAAAGAACCAATAACCAAGATGTAAAGATGGGGCTATTGACCCCTCTCTCTCTCTCTCTAAACAAGGTTCATACGCACTCTTTCTCTCTCTATCTTATATTTATCGCATACTATATAGCTACGCCATCATACATACTGGTACAAAGATGAATCCTTTTTACGAGGTCCTGACTTGACCGTCGGAGAGTGGTTGTGGGACCCATTCTAACGGGTTTTTTATTGACAGCTTACTTCCCTTCATGGCGACGATGGCGTGCGACATCAAATACGAAAGAAATAAACACATGTTGATTTTTAATGCATGTTTTCTCATGTTAAGTCGGTTTGCATGGTGCGACTTTATATAACACCCTCAATTTCACAACATAAAAAAATACCACTTTTGGGCGCTACTTCATAATCACAAGTACGTGTACAAAGAGACCGACTCAAAAAGAGGCGTTTGAAAAGTTTATCCATTCGATAATCTAAAATCAGAGTTTACAAACAGAAACAGGTCCCAAAAATAATTTAATTATAAACAGTTTCAAAAAGTTTATCGAATGATAATAAGTATTTTATTGCCTTTAAAATATCCAGTGCAACTCCATGCTCCAGCTGCTCTTAAACCCGAGTACCTGAGAAATACATGCTAAAACGTCAACACAACAGTTGAGTGAATTCATAGGTTTGCAAATAAAAGCAGTGGACCACAAGATTTCAAGTATATAGTTTCCAAGGTCAGATAGCATCAGTTATCGCATTTAGCTCATGAAACCGAAACATTAACATCCGTTATTTCATTCAAGTTTCAAATACAATGCGTCCAGTCGGTTTTCCATTAAAACCGGACGGGAAGGTCAATCCCAATAGATCTATTTACAGCATTCGTGTTTACTCGACCAGTACAGTCGGTCCAAGTAATTAACGGTTCATGACTACGAGGGACATAATAAGCATACAGTTCAAGAACTTGCATCCATTCGTAAAAAGTAGCATGTATCCCTCTCGCGGGTTTAATAAAACATTAAAGTAGTAAAAGCGAGGCTATGAACTCACCTTAAAAAAACGATAACCAACGACAATAAATAACATGACGAGAAGCCAGAAACAAGCAACCTTAAAACCGTGCCTCGCTAAAAGTAATATACCCTCTTCGTGACATCAACCAAATTTTTATATGAATATTATTTTTTACAGCACCGAGGGAGAATAAAAATAACTCAAACGGAAGAATTATGTGTGCTTTATAATCTTAAAACTATTTGGCGTCTAAGCTTTTGGCGACTTAAATTTTTTTTATCAATTAAATGTGTACGTGTCATGATATAGTTTTGGTAGATAAGTGTGACACCCTAGAATCGAGGTCATTAACGATACCCTAAATTACGCTAAATTTTGAAATTTTTATTAAATTTTAATTTCTATAATTATAAGTATTTTGGTTAGAGCCGATGTTCGAGGTTATAATTTTTACGGTTGACGTTTTGAGAAGGACGATGACGATTACGATCCCGAGAGATGCCCAATTTCATATAATTTTTGACGATTTATCGATAATGTAATTTTTCGAGAATTTTATTTACGGTTCGTGTTAAGTTGAGTCGTGTGAGTTTTATAGCCTTCCAAGTACATTTAAAGTATCCCAAAAATATTTTGGAGCATTCGGGAAGATTTCCGACTCCCGTAAAATTTTCAAAATTGACAAATGAGTCAAACCCGCAAAGTTTTGAGGTTGTTTTCTATTTAAGGACAAAAGAAGCCCAATATTGCACTTAGGTCCCTCCTAACTAACAAAAGGGGGCAAAGTGAACAAACACACAAACACACACAACATTTTACAAGAAAAATCAAACATCACTCCCTCCCTCTCTCTCAAAACTCACGGCACACCAAGAACAAACAAAAATCCACCTAAAATCTTTTCCACTTGATTTTTCAAAAATCTAAGGTTAGACCACGCTTAGTTTGGTCATTACCCACCTATTCATGTAATCAAATCCAACATGCATTGATAAAAAATTTTTCAAGATTTTTCATATGATCCAAAATTCGTTTTTGTGGCTATTTGAGCTAATGCATGTTAATTTTGAGTGTTATGGAAGTATAAACACCATGAAAACCCACCAAAATTAATTTGGTTGTGGTGATTTGGTCACCCAAACCCCACGGCAATGGGGGTGTTTGGGGGAGCCATGGTGGTTGATGAACATGCATGTTGTTATTGTGTTTGGTTATTTGTTTTATGATGATTTACATAGGTGTTACTACTTGCATGTGTATTTTTCTTTGATTTTGATATTGAGATTGGTTGATCAATAGGGGTAGGATGGAAGTTTGATGTTAGGATATGTTTGGGAAGTCTTAGGATGATGTTTAGTGTTGGTTAGAAGTCTTGGAATCGAGTCTAAGCATGTTTTTGGTATAGTCATTTTTAGGCAGAAACATTTGGTCTATTTTGGAAAAATGATTTTTGTTTCAGGTCTTGAAAACTAAATATAGTGATAGAGGGTTTTTCTAGCTTTAATTTGGTATAAGGTAGAGCCCGTGACTCAAAACGAGCTAAAAGTTATGACATTTTAAAGATCGGGTACCGGGAGACGAGGACTTTCACAATCCGGATTTGTGTAAAGTTTTAGTCAAATCCCGAGGGTCACAAGTATAATTTGGTGAATGATCAAGGGTCAAAACTTGGTCCCTAACCTGTACAAATGGGTCTATATGTTGACTTATGAGTCAAGGAAGTCAAAGGTATTTTTCATATAGGTCAAAGTGGTCAAAATTGGTCGAAGCGCAATTTCAGCCCGTAAAATGTAGTCGTGGAAATGAGTTGCGTGACGGGTCGTAAAAGTGAAAACTTTTGTTGGACTTAAAAACATGTTATCTACAGGTCATATAGGATTTTTGGAAATTTTGTCAAATTTTATAAGCATGGTTTAATAAGGTAAAACAGCCCGTACTTTAGTCAAGTACCGGCGAGAACGAGTAAAAATGGACAACGTAGGTTATAAGAATGAATGGAATAAAATGAATGATACTTGTTGTTTTTGTTTTTGGCGTGAGTTATATTGGTCTTAAGTGACTTATATATATGTATTTTATACAGTACCGTAAGTATTTAAATGAGATTACTCATTACGCGTTATTTGTGATAGGTGTTGAATTACCCGGGCATCCGTAACATCGTCAGTGAACATTCCTCGAACTACCGACTACTTAATATCTAAGGTGTGAATTTATAGCCTCGCTTATATTATTTCAAATTGTTTTACCCGCGAGGGAATTGCATGCTAGTTTTTAAAAGGAACGTATATCATGAATGATTGTTAGACCCGAAAGTTGCCTTAGAAATTGTGTTGAGTACCAAAGTTGCAAAAGTCCCTAAATTCATGAACTATTAACTATTGTCTTGCCCTTGCGAAGGGGGAAATAGCCGCTTATGCAATTTGTAGTACTACGGGGTTAACGACCCAATGCTAGCCGAGAAGCTGTACTTATAGTAAGTTCTGCGGTAGATTATTTTGTATGAGAAATAAGGTATAATTGCAACTGATGCCTTTAGAGGGGCACTGGTTTCATCTGAATCATGCCGGTATATTTACGCGGGTGATTGAGTTAACGGATTAGTGTCATGAGCTTAAACACAATTGTCAGTATCCTGATTATAGTTTGTTTGATCGACAAGACTATAAATGATCACGAATGGTTTTTATTATATATACGTTCAAATGGATTGAAAAACCTATGAATTCCACTCAACGTTTTCGTTGACCAAATTTTTGGCATGTATTTCAGGTAACCGCTGAGCAGTAGGATGGAGCATGCATGGGATGGATGTTGTGTGATCGGCTTGGTGTCCGCTTGTTTTTCCCTCCTTTTCTACTTAAACAATTTTTATGTTTAATGTCATGTGGTTGTAAAATTGAAGTTTTTGGGGTTGAGATTCAAGGGGACCGAAACGCTAAACTCTGTGCACTTTTTGGGGTTGGAAAAACTGTGGACATGTATTATCTAACAATTTTAAATGTTGAATTTTTAAGATGACGTCTTTTTAGCGTCGTTTGATATCTCTTGTGTGCAATGAATACTGTGTAGCACCCATTGTTGTAGTTCCGCTGCGCATACCAAATGTGGGGGTGTTACAGATTGGTAATCAGAGCCACGAGTTATAGAGAACTAGGTCGTTTTTGAAAATCCTAAACTATAACTTTTGGTGTCGTAAGAAAGGGTCCAAGCACACACAACTATCCTGCATGGCTCCGGTAAGATTTATTGTTGTATTTATGGCATTTGACGTATACTTTTGAGTAAAGTATGTAAGTGGGTAATTATTATATAAGTATGGAATTACTATATGTAGACGTTAAATTTTACGTGAAATATCCGACATCGTAATTTTCATATTAATCATGCATGAGCATCATATTATTACATTTCGGGCATATGTACCACCTTTGCATTGCATTTGCATGCATATATTTATAATTATTGTATAATTACTTATGTACCCTCCGAAATTCGCTGTTATTGCAGGAATGGCCGAGGTACCGCCCAACGATTACGTCGTAGGTCACGAAGGGGGACCGTTTCCTCCGAACCCGCCGGACAATAATAATGGATGGATCGCTCCAGAAGACGAAATAGGGCCGGAAAACGACAATGGCGAAAGTGAGGTGGATAATTTCAGCATGAGTAGTGACGACAATGAGGATTCCGAAGAAGAACCCGAGGAGCTATTGGATGATGGCATTCCCGAGGATGCCGTAGGCCAGACCGAACCCGATCTGTTTCAAACCCCGAGTTCGCCGAAGGGTTATGAGGTACCACCGACTGGTCGTTTTGAGCAGCAACCCTTTGATCGCCCGATGGACAATAGTAATGGGAGCAGTGGAGAGTCATCCAAGTCGCCATCGATTCACGAGAATATTACAAGGGTCTATTTTCCGAGACCGAGTCACTACTGGGATCCCGCAGGTCGTTTGGGGAGGATGGAAAGGTTAATGTATGAGCGGTTTGTAGTTGAGACTAGGGTGATTAAGAAGTTTGATAAGACTGAGAGGGAGCATCAAAGATTGTTGGAAAGGACTTCAAGAATTGCGTATGATGGGATGATGAACACAAGTGCCATCAACAGTTTGAAATCAATGGTTGCGAATTTAAGTGCTAGTCTTGATCGTGTGAGGGAAGATCAGATGAGGTTGTCGAGGATGCAGAGTTGGGAGCATCGTGTGAGGGATTCATTGCCCCCGGATTGGAGATTCGTGGACGATGTGGAGATGGAGGCGAATGACTTCATGGTTCAGCCGCCTACTGGAGGTGCTTGTATTTCGGTGGGAAGTCAAGTAGCGATTGAGCATGGATCCACATCAGGGATGAGAAAGGAAACAGAATGTGGGCCAGATGAGAAAGGAAACAGAATGTGGGCCAGATGAGAAAGGAAAGGGAAAAGTGGATGATGTGGACGAGGACGTGAGTGATGAGGAAACCGAGGACGACGACGAGCCGCCATCCAAGAGGCCGTGTGGATCACCACATGCCTAGTTACTTGTTTTGTATTTTTCTTTGATCATTGTAATAGAACTATTTTAGACCTTTGTATGATGGTATTATGACGAGAAACTCAAGTACTTGATGTTTTGTGGTGAATGATTGTAGTGGCATTACTTGTCACGATTTTGGTTAACTATCAATACAATCTATGTTACCTTTCATGATCTGTGATATGTCTTAAATTTGATCTTTTGTGGTGTGAATTGATGAATATTAGTAACTCCGTAGTGATGTGTCGTTGTATGTATTTTATGTCTGGGAAACTTGATATGAATACTTACATTGTTTTTCTATTTTCTTTGTCTTGCAGAAAGAGATATTCGATAAAACAATGCCTCCAAAGTTGACTGCCGATCGTGTTAACAACATGATTCAGGAAGCGATAGCTAATGCGTTGGAAGCGGACCGAGCTGGGAGAAATCAGGATCCAGGAAGGAACGCGGGGAGACAACCAGCCCCGAGAGTGTGTACCTATTCAAGCTTTATGAAGTGCGGTCCTACGCAGTTCCGTGGATCAGGTGGAGCCCTAGAACTTAGGCGATGGTTGGAAAAAGTTGAGAGTACGTTTGAAATCAGTGGTTGTGCAGAGGCGGATAAAGTAAAGTTTGCAGCAGCTACATTTCTGGATGATGCGTTAAGCTGGTGGAATACCCAGGTAGCTACGGTGGGATTGGCTGTGGCAAATGCGAGAACGTGGAATGCGACCAAAGCTTTGTTGACCAAGAAGTTTTGCCCAGAGGAGGAATTGGGGCAATTGGAGGACGAATTGAGACATTTGACCTTAAGGAACAACGATATAGCTGCTTACACCAGGAGATTCAATGAGTTAAGTCTTTTGTGTCCGGACATATTTGCCAATGATGCCAAGAAAATGAAGCAGTATATTAAGGGTTTATCTAGCAACATCAAGGGTGAAACAACTTCGTCGAAACCTAGAACGTTTGACGAAGCGGTTCAAATGGCACACGCTTTGATGGATGTTAAGCTTCAGGACAAGCAGAACTACATTGCTGAGGGTAACAAAAGAAAATGGGAGGCAGCACAAGGCAATCAATCCCAAGGCCAGAACCGAGGAGGCAATCGAAACAACCAAGGGCCGAACCGTAATCAGCAGTTTAATCAGAGAAGGAACGAAGGAATGAGGGCCGTGACGAACCCTAGAGGTGTGAAAGTGAACCCCCATTGTGGAAAGTGCAACTTGTATCATGTTGGAAACTGCCCGCAGGCATGCGGCAAGTGTGGAAAGGCAGGTCATAGGACTGCTAGTTGTCGAACGGGAGGAGTAGCCACTGGGGCTAATGCTATCAGGATGAGAGGATGTTATAGCTGTGGAGAAAGGGGGCATGTGCAAGCAAATTGCCCGAAGACAGGGAACAGACGGGGAGGAAATAATGCGGCAGCTGTGTATCAAGTGGGAACTGCTGATAAACCACAAGGTCCCAATGTGGTTACCGGTACGTTTTTGCTAGACGCTTGTTATGCTAGTATTTTATTTGATTCTGGCTCCGACAAGAGTTTTGTAGACGTTAGATTTAGTCGTCATATCGATAGAGAACCGGTATTGTTAACGACTAGTTATAATGTTGAATTAGCCGATGGAAAAATTGTTAGTACGAATTCTATGCTGAAAGGGTGTACCTTGAAGTTAGGAAACTACGCTTTTAAAATCGACTTGATGCCTATAGAGCTAGGATCGTTTGACGTGATTGTGGGAATGGATTGGCTAATGGCGCATAATGCTACAATCGTCTGTGGTGAGAGATTGGTGCAGATTCCGCTAAGGAATAGGGTTTTGACGGTAAAGGGAGACGAATGCACTTCTCGTTTGAAGGTGATTTCGTGTTTGAAGATGATGAAGTACGTAGAGAGCGGATGCGATGTGTTTTTGGCACAGGTTTCGAGCGATGGTGATGTAGAGGCGAGAATTGAAGAGGTACCAATTATTCGCGAGTATCCGGACGTTTTTCCAGACGAGTTGCCAGGTTTACCGCCTAACCGTGAGGTCGAGTTTCGAATTGATTTAGTGCCAGGAGCTGCGCCGGTTGCACGAGCACCTTATCGCTTAGCACCATCTGAGTTAAAGGAGTTATCGGATCAATTGAAGGAGTTGATGGACAAAGGATTTATTAGGCCGAGCTCATCACCTTGGGGAGCGCCAGTGTTGTTCGTAAAGAAGAAGGATGGTTCGTTTAGAATGTGTATTGACTATAGAGAACTCAATAAGCTGACGGTTAAGAATCGGTACCCATTACCGAGGATTGATGATTTGTTCGATCAATTACAAGGTTCCAGTGTGTACTCAAAGATCGATTTAAGATCAGGGTATCATCAACTGCGTGTAAGAGAGGAGGATATTCCTGTAACTGCCTTTCGTACGCGGTATGGACACTTTGAATTTCGAGTGATGCCGTTTGGGTTGACTAACGCGCCTGCTGTATTCATGGATCTTATGAATCGCGTGTGCAAGCCGTATCTAGATAAGTTTGTTATTGTTTTCATCGACGACATACTTATTTACTCTAAGAGTAAGGAGGAGCACGAGAAGCACCTAAGAAAGATTTTGGAGTTGTTAAGGAAGGAGAAGCTGTATGCAAAATTCTCTAAGTGTGAGTTTTGGTTGGAATCAGTGCAGTTTCTAGGTCATGTGATTGATAAGGAAGGAGTTCGTGTAGATCCTGCTAAGATCGTAGCGATCAGGGAATGGTCAGCACCGACGACGCCGACTGAAGTTCGACAATTTTTGGGTTTAGCTGGGTATTATCGAAGGTTTATTGAAGGATTTTCGTTGATTGCGAAACCATTGACGCGGCTTACCGAAAAGAATAGGGTGTATGAATGGGGAATTGAGGAAGAGCTTGCTTTCGAAACGCTCAAGGATAAGTTATGTTCCGCGCCGATTTTATCATTGCCTGAAGGAACCGAAGATTTCGTAGTGTATTGTGATGCGTCTCGTAAGGGTTACGGAGCAGTGTTAATGCAACGTGAGAAGGTGATAGCTTACGCTTCGAGGCAATTAAGGAAGAACGAGGAGAACTACACGACGCACGATTTGGAATTAGGAGCGGTAGTGTTTGCGTTGAAGTTGTGGAGACACTATCTGTATGGGACAAAGTGTGTTGTATTCACTGATCACAAGAGTTTGCAGCACATTTTAGATCAAAAGGAGTTGAATATGCGACAAAGACGATGGGTTGAACTATTGAGTGATTACGATTGTGAAATTCGCTATCACCCTGGGAAGGCGAATGTTGTAGCGGATGCATTGAGTAGGAAGGAACGGGAGAAACCTTTGAGGGTTAGAGCTTTAGTGATGAGTGAGAGCGTTGACTTAACCGAAACCATACTGAAGGCTCAGGAGAGAGGATTGATGAAAGGGAATGTTGAAGCCGAGAACTTGGGACGAATGTTGAAACCTCTTTTTGTGATTAGGTCTGACGGACTAAGATATTTTGATAATCGGATTTGGTTACCATTGTGTCCATCTGAGGAAGGAAAGCCTGGAGTTCGAGAATTGGTTATGAATGAGTCGCATAAGTCGAAGTATTCGATACATCCTGGATCGGATAAGATGTATCACGACCTGAAGAAAGTTTATTGGTGGCCGAATATGAAGGCAGATATTGCTCGTTACGTCAGTAAGTGTTTGACTTGCGCGAAGGTTCAGGCAGAACATAAGAAACCATCTGGATTGTTGGTACAACCGGAAATCCCAGAATGGAAATGGGAGAAAATCGCAATGGATTTTGTGACGGGTTTACCTAGGACTCCTAGTGGATGCGATATGATATGGGTAATTGTGGACAGGTTGACGAAATCTGCTCATTTCTTACCTATGAAGAAGACGGACAGCATGGAAAGACTCGCCAGCGTGTACGTGAAAGAGATCGTCTGTAGACATGGAGTGCCGTTATCGATCATTTCGGATCGCGATAGTAGATTTACGTCGGAATTTTGGAGATCGCTTCAACGTGCGATGGGCACTGAACTGAGTTTAAGCACGGCTTATCACCCGGAAACTGACGGCCAGAGTGAACGAACGATTCAAACGATGGAGGACATGCTCCGAGCGTGCGTGATTGATTTTGGAGGAAGTTGGGAACGCCACTTGCCTCTAGTGGAGTTTTCGTACAATAATAGTTATCACGCGAGTATCAAAGCGGCACCGTTCGAAGCATTGTATGGAAGGAAGTGTAGATCGCCTGTGTGTTGGAGTGAAGTAGGGGAAAGTCAATTGACTGGACCCGAAATGGTTTTAGAAACGACAGAGAAGATCGTGCAGATCAAGAACCGACTACTTGCTGCGAGAAGCCGACAGAAGAGTTATGCCGATAACCGAAGGAAACCGTTGGAGTTTGAAGTTGGAGATATGGTTATGCTCAAGGTATCGCCGTGGAAGGGTGTAATTCGTTTTGGGAAGAAAGGAAAGTTGAGTCCGAGGTATATTGGACCGTTTAAGATCGTTGAACGAATTGGACCAGTAGCGTACAAGTTAGAATTGCCGACCGAGCTTAGTGCTATTCATGACACGTTTCACGTATCGAACCTGAAGAAGAGTTTGGCGGACAAGGAATTGGTGATTCCTTTGGACGAGATTCGACTAGACGACAAAATGCACTTTGTGGAAGAACCTGTGGAAATTATGGACCGGGAGGTCAAGCGGTTGAAGCATAGTAGGATTCCCATTGTGAAGGTCCGATGGAATTCTAAGCGTGGACCGGAATACACCTGGGAACGTGAGGACTTTTTCAAGGAAAGGTATCCTCATTTGTTCCAGTAGACGAAATGTGAGCCCAAGAAGAGGCGAGCGCCGGGACGTCGCTCTCTTTAAGGAGGGGTGGATGTGACACCCTAGAATCGAGGTCATTAACGATACCCTAAATTACGCTAAATTTTGAAATTTTTATTAAATTTTAATTTCTATAATTATAAGTATTTTGGTTAGAGCCGATGTTCGAGGTTATAATTTTTACGGTTGACGTTTTGAGAAGGACGATGACGATTACGATCCCGAGAGATGCCCAATTTCATATAATTTTTGACGATTTATCGATAATGTAATTTTTCGAGAATTTTATTTACGGTTCGTGTTAAGTTGAGTCGTGTGAGTTTTATAGCCTTCCAAGTACATTTAAAGTATCCCAAAAATATTTTGGAGCATTCGGGAAGATTTCCGACTCCCGTAAAATTTTCAAAATTGACAAATGAGTCAAACCCGCAAAGTTTTGAGGTTGTTTTCTATTTAAGGACAAAAGAAGCCCAATATTGCACTTAGGTCCCTCCTAACTAACAAAAGGGGGCAAAGTGAACAAACACACAAACACACACAACATTTTACAAGAAAAATCAAACATCACTCCCTCCCTCTCTCTCAAAACTCACGGCACACCAAGAACAAACAAAAATCCACCTAAAATCTTTTCCACTTGATTTTTCAAAAATCTAAGGTTAGACCACGCTTAGTTTGGTCATTACCCACCTATTCATGTAATCAAATCCAACATGCATTGATAAAAAATTTTTCAAGATTTTTCATATGATCCAAAATTCGTTTTTGTGGCTATTTGAGCTAATGCATGTTAATTTTGAGTGTTATGGAAGTATAAACACCATGAAAACCCACCAAAATTAATTTGGTTGTGGTGATTTGGTCACCCAAACCCCACGGCAATGGGGGTGTTTGGGGGAGCCATGGTGGTTGATGAACATGCATGTTGTTATTGTGTTTGGTTATTTGTTTTATGATGATTTACATAGGTGTTACTACTTGCATGTGTATTTTTCTTTGATTTTGATATTGAGATTGGTTGATCAATAGGGGTAGGATGGAAGTTTGATGTTAGGATATGTTTGGGAAGTCTTAGGATGATGTTTAGTGTTGGTTAGAAGTCTTGGAATCGAGTCTAAGCATGTTTTTGGTATAGTCATTTTTAGGCAGAAACATTTGGTCTATTTTGGAAAAATGATTTTTGTTTCAGGTCTTGAAAACTAAATATAGTGATAGAGGGTTTTTCTAGCTTTAATTTGGTATAAGGTAGAGCCCGTGACTCAAAACGAGCTAAAAGTTATGACATTTTAAAGATCGGGTACCGGGAGACGAGGACTTTCACAATCCGGATTTGTGTAAAGTTTTAGTCAAATCCCGAGGGTCACAAGTATAATTTGGTGAATGATCAAGGGTCAAAACTTGGTCCCTAACCTGTACAAATGGGTCTATATGTTGACTTATGAGTCAAGGAAGTCAAAGGTATTTTTCATATAGGTCAAAGTGGTCAAAATTGGTCGAAGCGCAATTTCAGCCCGTAAAATGTAGTCGTGGAAATGAGTTGCGTGACGGGTCGTAAAAGTGAAAACTTTTGTTGGACTTAAAAACATGTTATCTACAGGTCATATAGGATTTTTGGAAATTTTGTCAAATTTTATAAGCATGGTTTAATAAGGTAAAACAGCCCGTACTTTAGTCAAGTACCGGCGAGAACGAGTAAAAATGGACAACGTAGGTTATAAGAATGAATGGAATAAAATGAATGATACTTGTTGTTTTTGTTTTTGGCGTGAGTTATATTGGTCTTAAGTGACTTATATATATGTATTTTATACAGTACCGTAAGTATTTAAATGAGATTACTCATTACGCGTTATTTGTGATAGGTGTTGAATTACCCGGGCATCCGTAACATCGTCAGTGAACATTCCTCGAACTACCGACTACTTAATATCTAAGGTGTGAATTTATAGCCTCGCTTATATTATTTCAAATTGTTTTACCCGCGAGGGAATTGCATGCTAGTTTTTAAAAGGAACGTATATCATGAATGATTGTTAGACCCGAAAGTTGCCTTAGAAATTGTGTTGAGTACCAAAGTTGCAAAAGTCCCTAAATTCATGAACTATTAACTATTGTCTTGCCCTTGCGAAGGGGGAAATAGCCGCTTATGCAATTTGTAGTACTACGGGGTTAACGACCCAATGCTAGCCGAGAAGCTGTACTTATAGTAAGTTCTGCGGTAGATTATTTTGTATGAGAAATAAGGTATAATTGCAACTGATGCCTTTAGAGGGGCACTGGTTTCATCTGAATCATGCCGGTATATTTACGCGGGTGATTGAGTTAACGGATTAGTGTCATGAGCTTAAACACAATTGTCAGTATCCTGATTATAGTTTGTTTGATCGACAAGACTATAAATGATCACGAATGGTTTTTATTATATATACGTTCAAATGGATTGAAAAACCTATGAATTCCACTCAACGTTTTCGTTGACCAAATTTTTGGCATGTATTTCAGGTAACCGCTGAGCAGTAGGATGGAGCATGCATGGGATGGATGTTGTGTGATCGGCTTGGTGTCCGCTTGTTTTTCCCTCCTTTTCTACTTAAACAATTTTTATGTTTAATGTCATGTGGTTGTAAAATTGAAGTTTTTGGGGTTGAGATTCAAGGGGACCGAAACGCTAAACTCTGTGCACTTTTTGGGGTTGGAAAAACTGTGGACATGTATTATCTAACAATTTTAAATGTTGAATTTTTAAGATGACGTCTTTTTAGCGTCGTTTGATATCTCTTGTGTGCAATGAATACTGTGTAGCACCCATTGTTGTAGTTCCGCTGCGCATACCAAATGTGGGGGTGTTACAATAAGTTATCAAATTCGTTAATTTATTAAAAAAACATAGTGTGGCACATACACGAGTAATATCAGTTTGCACAACTTTTCACATTGTATAAATTAAACGTGGCTTAGAATTACTAGGAAGATGTCACACCCCACTATGGCGGAATATGGGGCGCGACGTATGGATATCATCATAACAATAGCGTGTCTATAAAGATAACTAAATGAAATGGAAATATCATAAATGATGACACAATGTCATGAAGATATCTCAAACAATGCAGGCGTCTAGGTAAGTAGGTAACAGGTCTACCTCTTACCAAAGACATACAATTAACAAATAAGAAACATCTAGGTGTCTACAAAGTATCACTTATTCAAACATAAATAAAGACTAAGAGGAATGGGGGTTCCTCCAATTGAATCCTAAGCCTCCCAGCTAGCCACTCCTATTCTCACGCTTAACCACATTATCACTTGAAAGAGACACTAAAACACGTCAACATAAAGTTGGTGAGAGTCATAGGTTTAGACTCCAACCCTAAAATAGTTATAAGCTTTAAATAACAACCATCAATAAAAGAACATATGGATAATGTGTTACAATTATGCATTAACAACTACCATTCAAGATTAACCATACAATCACAATTCCAAGGCACCAAGCCTTACCAATAACCACAATTTCTAAGGCTCCCAGCCTTACCAATAACCATGGTCCCATAGGCGCCCATACACCTATGAACCAATCCCAAGGCCCCGCCTTGTCAACATCCCCTTGGTACCAAGTCAAACCACAATAACTGAGATGGTACGTGTCCCCTGATCCAAATCATAAACACAATCTAGAATCACATAGCAGTTAATCACATAAGTGCACACACAAGTCCATCACAAACTATAAAAACATTCACAACATTCTTTACAAAACCATATAGTGTCTCTTCCATCCCAACTGGAAATAAAATCATAAAAAGACATGGGACTATGAAACTCACCTGAACAAGCTTCTCCAAGTATTCGCGCTCTAGCAAAAATCTAAACACACAAACGTATATAATCAAGACATGAACCACATACCAAAATGGCTCACCAGTCTATGATGGATATATAACCTTATCCTACCACTTAACCCTATTTATATGCCATATGCATCTCATTACATCCCTCTATAAAGCCCTTAACTTAGTTTAGTTCATAACTCGCCCCGTTAACATTTAACCCAAAACAGTCCCGTTTTTCATACTTCAAACTATGGGTCGAACACCCCCTTAACCAAAAGAAAATGCCATGTAAAAGAAACCCTATGCCCTTACATGTGTTATATAACTCTCTCATTTGGCCGCAACCTTAAAGCTACCGTTAAGGCCTCCATATATATATATATCTACTTTTACCTATCCAAAATTTACTGATTTTGAACATACGAAAAGTTTGTTATGATCAGAGGGTCTTACCCTAACCCATTTGTTTAGCCCTCCTCCAGATCTTTTATTTAATATATAATATAAGTCTCATGTTCATTTTATGGTCCAATTATATTCCTAAGTACCCTAACCATCTTAAAACATTAATTTAAACCCGACTGATTTCAAAACTGCTTTGACCTTCGACTGTTGTAACCTATTTTTGACCCACTTCCCGACCTCCAATTCAATTCTAGTTTCTTGAATTTGAAAGAAAATTCAATTAACTTTTCAGGGATATAAGATTCGAAAATTAAAAGTTTGTAAAACTCTAGATATGATCAAAACAATGACCCAAAAATTATGCCTAGTTTTTAATGACAAATTTAATATGATTAACCTAATTAATCATACATAAACCCTAATTAAAATATAAAAATAATTTCTTATGATAAAAACCCGTTAATTACATAATTAATTATAGATCATTAACAAAACCTAATTAAAAATTATGAATGTCAAACCCTAATCCATCATATTAGGTTACATACGTAAATTAAACGTTAATTAAGCATAGTTTTAGTGCATACCTTAAACCATAATTGAATAATTGGGTTTTCTTGATCCACCATTGTTAATCACGACTAATATTAAATTTGGGAGAAGTAAAAATCGTTTTTGGGGCTAAAGGGAGTAATATGGGTAATTAGAACTAACTAGGAAGCCTAATAGTACTCAAACTGGGCTCCCCTTCCTTTCCTTAAGCAAAATTCGGCCCAAAACCAAGTCCAACATCCTATGGCCGACTTTTTTTTAACTATATTACTGTAAATTAACTATTAATTATTATTACCTTAAATTCCCTTAATTTATTTCAGCTCCTAAAGCCTCCCGAACCTCAAAACCGTAAAACTAGTCAAATTTACGCGTATACCGTAAAAGACGTAAAATATACAGTTTTATAAAAACTCTTGAAATATGAAATAAACTAATTAACTAAGTCCTAAATGGCTTAAAACCATCCCAAAAAATACTCCCGTGACTAAATACCTCTTCCGAGACCCCTAAATGCAAAACCCTGAACCGTAAAAATACGATTTTCTATAATACATATACGTATACGTAAAACCACGAAATAACACCATCTCATTTTATAGTCACTACCTTGTGAGCTCATGAACATGAAATAACCGTTCCTCGATTTACTTATGAGTACCATACACCCATAAACGATATCCAACCCTCACTCCAAACACACAAAATAAACATATAAGCACATAAAAGCACATATTTGCACAAAACACCCTAAACTATAGTCTAAGTGACGAACCCCAAAAACATGGTTGTCACAGAAGATATGTCATCAATCAATATTATTTTTTTAGTTAACTTATATTTCATGATCGATAAACCGGGTATTATCGAGACCTGGTATTTTAAAAATTATGCGATTAAAAAGTTACACATGAAACACGAAAAATAAACGCTCAATATAAAATAAAAATGTTAGCATTCGGACAACGTTGATATTTCGATAAATAAACGAGGTATTATAATTTAATAAACGTTAACGCTCTAAATAAACGAATGTCGCTTAAAGGTTTGTCATAAATTTACGAAGAATGTCCATAAAACGAACAATTAAATAATGACAAGAAAAATATTTCTATGTCATAATGAGGATGTTTACGGTCGATCACAGATGTAAACCTAGTTATTAAATAATAATTGACACATTCTTGATATGTTAAAGCTTTAACCTTGTAGGTTATGTAAAACCTGCAGTTTTTAGGTTTTGACTATGACATCATTGTACACGTCACCTCATGATATATATATATATATATATATATATATATATATATATATATATATATATATATATATATATATATATATATATATATATATATATATATATATATATATATATATATATATATATATATATATATATATATATATATATATATATATATATATATATATATATATATATATATATATATATTCACCTTTGTATGAAAACTTTGTACAATCATACGCATCATACATAACATCATTTTGATCTCTAGAACTTTGAGCATTTAATCATATATGGGAACAGTTCAAACATTTGATCAACAAGAACTTTGAACAATACAGTATGATTGTGAGTATTCAATCATGGAATCACATGAACAACATGTATGGCTACATTTTATGAGCATACAAAACACAAGACATCATTTTGGGTTTATAAAAATCTAAAACCATGATCACAATTAATAATGTTTATCTAGTACCACATTACTACAAAGTATATATATATATTCTATAAATTTTTCTATACACTTTAAGTGTTACTACAAGTCAACAAAGGCTATTGCCACACTATAAATTTGTACCTAACAAATTTATAACATTTTATCTATTGTCTTGCACTTTAAATAAATAAAACTATACATTTATTAATTCATGACTATACTTTCACCAAAAACCCTAGAACCTAACCAGATCAACTTAGACTCGAACCTACACTGACACTACGTTACTTAGACTCCTAGTAACTCTACCAAATCACTAGACTTGAACATAAAACTACCCTAGACACTTTATCCTAGCAGAATACTACATAGACCACATATACACTAACTTAAAACTCTATAAACTTACACTAGACATTAACTTGAACACGTACAACACTTGTAATTAAAACTAGCACTATACGATGCATCACTTGTGTCCCCTTGACATTATGGGCGATGGCTAAGGGCAAGCAAAAGGGGCAAGTGTACCATGAAGCATTTATTAACCTTGTACCATCAAATCCCATAACTAGATTACCTAGTACTAACCAATATCACATAAATCTTGCCCAATCTCTCTCTTGTCATGTATACAAGCCGAACCACACACACACTCTCCAAAACCTAGATTATAAGCCTAACATAAACACACTCAAATCTCACTTACAACTCTTCCATTTTTGGATCACACTACATACACGAAACATACTTCCCTAAATCATTTACTACACAAATCTCTGACTTAAGAAAATTAAGTGCAAGCATTTACTACTACTACACGATTATTGGCTCACAAGGCAACACAAGTTACCCAAGGTCACGGTTAAAGAGGACTAGACACATAGATCTATAAGGAATCCTAGTTAGTCTCGTTCATTCGTCACCATCTTCACTAAACAAGTAAGCAATATCATCCTCCTATCCATTTTCATACATATATACATCATTAGCATATGAACCTACGTACCCATACTTGGAAACCTATGATAAAACGTGATTAGATAACATGTATACGTAAAACTTGCAAGAACTCGAACCACAAAGACACCAAAGCCCACGGCTTAGATTTTCTTTAGTTGTAAACATGCTTAAGTTATAGATCTAGGGTCACTAGGAATAATCTTTCCTTAAACCCTAATAAGCTAGATTTGTTAATATACACCTTGAAAATGAACCACAAGCTCTAAATATAAGCCTATTGGTCTCGGATTAATTTAAAACCGGGTATAAACATTTGCCTAATAAGCCCATTTAGCCTAAGGAAATTATTTAGGGTTAGATGAATTCTTAAATAAGGTTAGTGTTAGCCCTATATTTTCTATAGTCGAACAAGAATGTAATAGGTCATCTTAGTCGTTAAAAGGTCTTGTATTGTAATAGGTTAGTTGGGAAAACCGGGCTTGGACTTTAAGCTAATATTGTATAAGTTAGGGGCGTAAGCCCAAAACAAAGCCAAGCCCGGTCCAAGATGAAGCCCACAAAGGCCTTAGGCCGTGGCATATATAACCCTCTTCCACATGTGGAAGAGGGTGTTGGTTACCATTTTATTTCTCTCTCTAAAAGTGTTTAACCTTCCAAATTCTCTCTTGTTTCTCTCTCTACTTTCTTCTCTTTCTCTCTCTAGATATCTCTTCTAAATCATGTGTTATGGATTAAATGGGAACAACATTTGGTATCAAGAGCCTATAGTGGATAGGTGATTGAAGATTCGTGTGTGGTGTTCTTGAATTTTCGTGGCCTTTTTTGATCTACATCTCACGTCCAAAAACTTCTTTTTGTGTTTTTATGGTCTTTTATTTATACAAATCATCTACATACTAGTATTAGTGATTTGGGTATCTTGGTTTTGGCTAAAACACAAATCTTTTGGATCAAAAGTTGCGAAATTTCTTCTTGTTCTTCATTCCGAAATTTAAGCAGAATCTCCATCGGAAAGTACAAGTGAAACGTGGGCTTCCATCGCAATAACCATCACCATCGGAAAGGGTTTTTGTTCTACATTGCGATACGTGGGTTTTATTACTTATTCCGATCTGGACATTCCGATCGTACTTTGCGATCTGGATTCCGACGGGTATAAGGAAGTATTTTAAGTCGTTACTCTGCTTGAATTTTGTCAGCTACTTTGCGATCTGAGCATTGCGATCTGAGTATTCCGATAGACTTTGCGATCTGAGTATTCCGATAGACTTTGCGATCTGAGTATTCCGACAGGATTTGCGATCTGAACATTGCAACAGTGCATTGTGATAGAGCATTCTGATCTGAACATTGCGATAGAACATTCCGATCTGAACATTCCGATGGATATTTTGTTTGAGTAATTTTTAGACTTAGCCACTATCTAGACTAGTTTCGGAACGTAGTTTACACGAAGATTAAAATGTGTCTAATAACTCTGTTGGTTCTACTTGTGCTTCTGGTTTTTCTGATGAACAAATGGCTACTCTACTCTCTCTTATTAAGGAAAACAATGGAACTAGAAAGAATGTACAAGCCAATATGGCAGGTGCAAATTTTAACTCTAGTAAAGTTTTTAATGATAATTTCAACAAGTGTTATTGTTCCAACACTAGCTCTAAAGTTGGTATGACTTATAATGGGAAGGTAATTGACTCTGGGGCAAACCAAAACATGACCAATAGTGCTAAAGAACTTGATAATGTTTTTGACATCTCTCATCTTAAAATCAAAGTTGCACACCCTAATGGAACTGAGGCTTTAATATCTAAAATTGGTAATCTTAGACTTTCTATAGGTTTTTTGTTTTGAACAAAGACTTTCTATAGGTTGACTTTAGTTGATGTGCTGGTTAGAACCTGAGTATTGTGTTACCCTGATTTCTGTTCATAAATTGGCTAAGGATAATAAAATATTTATTGTTTTTGATGATAGTAAGTGTTTCTTTGTGAATCAGGATTTGAATCTAAAAAATGTGTTGGGGATTGGTACACATTGTGGTGGTTTATACTATTTAGATACAGAAGGTAGTAAGTGTAAAAATCAAAACATTATTGTTACTTGCTCCTTGTCTCGTTATGATTGGCATTGTAGACTTGGCCACCCAACTGATCCTACCCTTAATGTTCTTAAACAGTCACTAAACATTGACAAAGATGAAAAAACCTTTTTCTATGAAATCTGTCAAAGAGCTAAGCAAACTAGGAAACCTTTTACTTTAAGTGATCATAAAACAAAGAAACTTGGTGATGTTGTGCATTTAGATTTGTGAGGTCCTTATAAGGCGGCCAGCTACTCTGGCCACAAGAATGTTTTGGCTGTTGTGGATGACTATACAAGGGCAGTTTGGTTATATCTCATAAAAACTAAAGATGAAGTCATGTCTTACATTCAAACCTTTTACAATTTGATTAAAAATCAATTTAAAAGTACTGTTAAGATTTTTATAAGTGACAATGGCACAGAGTTTGTGAATCAAAATTTCAAAAAATTTTGTGATGAAAAGGGTATTATACACCAAACTTCATGTGCATATGCCCCACAACATAATGGTATTGCAGAAAGGAAACATAGAAATCTGCTAAATGTTGCTAGATGCCTTATGTTTCAGGGGGAATTCCTCTTAGATATTGGACAGAATGTGTGCTGACTGCTACTTATCTTATTAACAGATTGGCCTCTTTTGTGCATAATGGAAAAACACCTTTTGAAATGATTTACAATACTTTCCTAGTCTCTCTCAAAATGTTTGGTTGTCTTTGTTTTGCTACTACTCTTAATAGTCATGATAAGCTTGCTAACAAATCTGAAAAATGTGTTATGATGGGTTATTCTAGTTCTCAGAAGGGTTATAGGGTTTATAGTCTTGCTAGACATCAGTTTCTTGTTTATAGAGATGTTAAACTTTTTAAGACCATATTTTCTTTTAAAGATTCTGCTACAAATGTCAATAAAGATAAGAACTCAAATTTTTTTCAAGACTTAAATCTATTAAACTTATTTGATTATGATAACCCTGAGCTTCCTAATGATGATGAGAGAGCAACACATTATCTTAATAGTGACCATGGGTCACACAGTGAAGGTGGCCACTCTCCCATCCTTGAGGATAGTGTACACACTGATGATTCCCCAATTACTGGGGATGATGATCATATCAGTAAGAACACAAATGTTAGGATAAGAGAGGAGGCTGCTACACTTGATGAAAGCAATGAGTTTGAAGGAACCTTGGATCAAAATCCAAACACCTCAGCTCAGGGAACTCAAAATCTTAGAAGGTCTACTAGACCTTCTGTTTTTCCAAAGAACTACAATGATTTTGTTGTTAATTCTAAAGTTAAGTATGGTCTTGAAAAGTTTGTTGGTTATTTCAAACTTAATAAAGAGAACTTACGTTTTGTCACCCAACTTAACAAAAACAGTGAACCAAAAAGCTTTTTTGAAGCATCTCAGAATTCTCTTTGGGTTGATGCTATGAATTTTGAGCTTGTTGCTCTTCTTGAAAATGATACTTGGGATATTGTTGAGCTCCCTAAAGGTAGGAAAGCCTTAGGTTGTGTATGGATTTGGAAATTAAAATTTAAGTCTCGTGGAGAGATTGAAAGGTATAAGGCTAGGGTTGTTGCCTAAGGCTTTGGTCAAAAGGAAGGAATAGATTATGATGAAACCTTTGCCACTGTTGTTAAGATTGTTATTGTTAGGTGTTTGCTTAATCTTGCTATTGTGCAATCTTGGCTTGTTTTTCAGCTTGACATTAACAATGCCTTCTTGTGTGGTGAGCTTGATGAGACCGTGTAAATGAAACCACCCTAAGGATATCTTCCTGGGGGTGAGAACATGGTCTGTAGGCTTAAAAAATCCTTGTATGGACTTAAACAAGCTCCTAGACAATAGACTGCTAAGCTCACTTCTGTATTAAATGAAAATGGCTTTGTTCAAAGTAAATCCGATTACTCTTTATACACTAAGTCTCATGGTGATGTCTTTCTTGCTTTACTTGTGTATGTGGAAGACATCATTATAACCGGTAATAACACCATTAAGATTGAGAAGATTAAAGTTTTTCTAAGAACTAAGTTTATGATTAAAGATCTGGGAAAGTTAAAATATTTTTTGGGAATTGACGTTGTTGACACTAACAATGGTGTTTGCTTGAATCAAAGAAATTATGTGCTTGATTTATTATCTGAGTATGGTATGCTTGCTTGTAAACCTGCCAAGACTCCATTGCCATCTAAGCTTGTCATATCCAATGAGCCGACTAAAGATGAACCTTTTCTTGCCAATATTGTTGACTATCAGAAGGTCATAGGCAAGCTTATTTACCTGTCTAACACCAGTCCTGATATTTCTTATGTTGTGCATTGCTTGAGTCAGTTTATGCATTCTCCTTTGAACTCCCATCTTAAAATAGCTTTCAAGATATTGAGATATCTTAAGAGCTCTCCAAGTTTGGGCATTCATTTCAAAAGAAAATCTAGTATGACTCTAAATGCTTATTCTGATGCTAATTGGGCCAAGTATGTTGTTACTAGAAAATATGTGACATGGTATTGTGTTTTTGTAAATGAAAACTTGGTTTCTTGGAAAATCAAAAAACAAAACACTCTCTCTAAGTCATCCATTGAGGCAGAGTACAGAGCTCTTGCCTCAGTAACTAGTGAAGTGATCTAGGTGCTCAAAGTCTTAAAAGACTTGTAGTGTGAAAACTTGCTCCCAGTCACACTTCACTGTGATAGCAAGTCTGCTATTAAGATAGCAGCCAACCATGTTTTTCATGAAATAACAAAACACCTTGAAATTGACTTACATTTTGTTAGAGACAAGATTTTGAATGGGGTTATTAAAACCATGAAAGTGGATTCTATAAATCAAATTGCAGACATCCTTACAAAAGGGTTGGATACAGACCAACATGAAAACCTAGCTGAAAAATTAGGCATGATAAACTTATATGGGTTGTCAGATTAAGAAGGGATGTTAAATTATATGACCTAATCTACTACCCATTATTAACCTCAGGGAATTATTTTGTTCACTTTTAAACTTTCAGTTATTCCTTGGACATGCTGTGAATATTGCTATAGGAAGGAGGGACTAAAGCTGCCACTTGGACATACTTCTCTTGGACTCAGCCAAAGACTTGCCAAGCCCATAAGCTTAACGGCTACATTAGCCCATCAAGTCTCTGTTATTATTTCTAGGGTTTCATACCTTGTTTGTATCGTTCATTCATCTGTGTGTTTTTCTCACACAGTTACTTTCTCCATTGTTTTGATCTTGAAACCCTAGTTTGATCTCTTCTTTTTAATTTAATAAACGTTAACGCTCTAAATAAACGAGGTATTATAATTTAATAAACGTTAACGCTTTAAATAAACGAATGTCGCTTAAAGGTTTGTCATAAATTTACGAAGAATGTCCATAAAACGAACAATTAAATAATGACAAGAAAAATATTTCTATGTCATAATGAGGATGTTTACGGTCGATCACAGATGTAAACCTTGTTATTAAATAATAATTGACACATTCTTGATATGTTAAAGCTTTAACCTTGTAGGTTATGTAAAACCTGCAGTTTTTAGGTTTTGACTATGACATCATTGTACACGTCACCTCATGATATATATATATATATATATATATATATATATATATATATATATATATATATATATATTCACCTTTGTATGAAAACTTTGTACAATCATACGCATCATACATAACATCATTTTGATCTCTAGAACTTTGAGCATTTAATCTTATATGGGAACAGTTGAATCATTTGATCAACAAGAACTTTCAACAATACAGTATGATTGTGAGTATTCAATCATGGAATCACATGAACAACATGTATGGCTACATTTTATGAGCATACAAAACACAAGACATCATTTTGGGTTTATAAAAATCTAAAACCATGATCACAATTAATAATGTTTATCTAGTACCACATTACTACAAAGTATATATATATATTCTATAAATTTTTCTATACACTTTAAGTGTTACTACAAGTCAACAAAGGCTATTGCCACACTATAATTTTGTACCTAACAAATTTATAACATTTTATCTATTGTCTTACACTTTAAATAAATAAAACTATACATTTATTAATTCATGACTATACTTTCACCAAAAACCCTAGAACCTAACCAGATCGACTTAGACTCGAACCTACACTGACACTACGTTACTTAGACTCCTAGTAACTCTACCAAATCACTAAACTTGAACATAAAACTACCCTAGACACTTTATCCTAGCAGAATACTACTTAGACCACATATACACTAACTTAAAACTCTATAATTTTACAATAGACATTAACTTGAACACGTACAACACTTGTAATTAAAACTAGCACTATACAATGCATCACTTGTGTCCCCTTGACCTTATGGGCAATGGCTAAGGGCAAGCAAAAGGGGTAAGTGTACCATGAAGCATTTATTAACCTTGTACCATCAAATCCCATAACTAGATTACCTAGTACTAACCAAGATCACATAAATCTTGCCCAATCTCTCTCTTGTCATGTATACAAGACGAACCACACACACACTCTCCAAAACCTAGATTATAAGCCTAACATAAACACACTCAAATCTCACTTACAACTCTTCCATTTTCAGATCACACTACATACACGAAACATACTTCCCTAAGTCATTTACTACACAAATCTCTGACTTAAGAAAATTAAGTGCAAGCATTTACTACTACTACACGATTCTTGGCTCACAAGGCAACACAAGTTACCCAAGGTCACGGTTAAAGAGGACTAGACACATAGATTTATAAGGAATCCTAGTTAGTCTCGTTCATTCGTCACCATCTTCACTAAACAAGTAAGCAATATCATCCTCCTATCCATTTTCATACATATATACATCATTAGCATATGAACCTACGTACCCATACTTGGAAACCGATGATAAAACGTGATTAGATAACATGTATACGTAAAACTTGCTAGAACTCGAACCACAAAGACATCAAAGCCCACGGCTTAGATTTTCTTTAGTTGTAAACATGCTTAAGTTATAGATCTAGGGTCACTAGGAATAATCTTTCCTTAAACCCTAATAAGCTAGATTTGTTAATATACACCTTGAAAATGAACCACAAGCTCTAAATATAAGCCTATTGGTCTCGGATTAATTTAAAACCGGGTATAAACATTTTCCTAATAAGCCCATTTAGCCTAAGGAAATTATTTAGGGTTAGATGAATTCTTAAATAAGGTTAGTGTTAGCCCTATATTTTATATAGTCGAACAAGAATGTAATAGGTCATCTTAGTCATTAAAAGGTCTTGTATTGTAATAGGTTAGTCGGGAAAACCGGTCTTGGACTTTAAGCTAATATTGTATAAGTTAGGGGCGTAAGCCCAAAACAAAGCCAAGCCCGGCCCAAGATGAAGCCCACAAAGGCCTTAGGCCGTGGCATATATAACCCTCTTCCACATGTGGAAGAGGGTGTTGGTTACCATTTTATTTCTCTCTCTAAAAGTGTTTAACCTTCCAAATTCTCTCTTGTTTCTCTCTCTACTTTCTTCTCTTTCTCTCTCTAAATATCTCTTCTAAATCTTGTGTTATGGATTAAATGGGAACAACATTTGGTATCAAGAGCCTATAGTGGATAGGTGATTGAAGATTCGTGTGTGGTGTTCTTGAATTTTTGTGGCCTTTTTTGATCTACATCTCACGTCCAAAAACTTCTTTTTGTGTTTTTTATGGTCTTTTCTTGATACAAATCATCTACATACTAGTATTAGTGATTTGGGTATCTTGGTTTTGGCTAAAACACAAATCTTTTGGATCAAAAGTTGCGAAATTTCTTCTTGTTCTTCATTCCGAAATTTAAGCAGAATCTCCATCGGAAAGTACAAGTGAAACGTGGGCTTCCATCGCAATAACCATCACCATCGGAAAGGGTTTTGGTTCTACATTGCGATACGTGGGTTTTATTACTTATTCCGATCTGGACATTCCGATCGTACTTTGCGATCTGGATTCCGACGGGTATAAGGAAGTATTTTAAGTCGTTACTCTGCTTGAATTTTGTCAGCTACTTTGCGATCTGAGTATTCCGATAGACTTTGCGATCTGAGTATTCCGATAGACTTTGCGATCTGAGTATTCCGACAGGCTTTGTCATCTGAACATTGCGACAGTGCATTGTGATAGAGCATTCCGATCTGAACATTGCGATAGAACATTCCGATCTGAACATTCCGATGGACATTTCGATGGATATTTTGTTTGAGTAATTTTTAGACTTAGCCACTATCTAGACTAGTTTCGGAACGTAGTTTACACGAAGATTAAAATGTGTCTAATAACTCTGTTGGTTCTACTTGTGCTGCTGGTTTTTCTGATGAACAAATGGCTACTCTACTCTCTCTTATTAAGGAAAATAATGGAACTAGAAAGAATGTACAAGCCAATATGGCAGGTGCAAATTTTAACTCTAGTAAAGTTTTTAATGATAATTTCAACAAGTGTTATTGTTCCAACACTAGCTCTAAAGTTGGTATGACTTATAATGGGAAGGTAATTGACTCTAGGGCAAACCAAAACATGACCAATAGTGCTAAAGAACTTGATAATGTTTTTGACATCTCTCATCTTAAAATCAAAGTTGCACACCCTAATGGAACTGAGGCTTTAATATCTAAAATTGGTAATCTTAGACTTTCTATAGGTTTTTTTTTTGAACAAAGACTTTCTATAGGTTGACTTTAGTTGATGTGCTGGTTAGAACCTGAGTATTGTGTTACCCTGATTTCTGTTCATAAATTGGCTAAGGATAATAAAATATTTATTGTTTTTGATGATAGTAAGTGTTTCTTTGTGAATCAGGATTTGAATCTGAAAAATGTGTTGGGGATTGGTACACATTGTGGTGGTTTATACTATTTAGATACAGAAGGTAGTAAGTGTAAAAATCAAAACATTATTGTTACTTGCTCCTTGTCTCGTTATGATTGGCATTGTAGACTTGGCCACCCAACTGACCCTACCCTTAATGTTCTTAAACAGTCACTAAACATTGATAAAGATGAAAAAACCTTTTTCTATGAAATCTGTCAAAGAGCTAAGCAAACTAGGAAACCTTTTACTTTAAGTGATCATAAAACAAAGAAACTTGGTGATGTTGTGCATTTAGATTTGTGAGGTCCTTATAAGGCGGACAACTACTCTGGCCACAAGAATGTTTTGGCTGTTGTGGATGACTATACAAGGGCAGTTTGGTTATATCTCATAAAAACTAAAGATGAAGTCATGTCTTACATTCAAACCTTTTACAATTTGATTAAAAATCAATTTAAAAGTACTGTTAAGATTTTTAGAAGTGACAATGGCACAGAGTTTGTGAATCAAAATTTCAAAAAAAATTGTGATGAAAAGGGTATTATACACCAAACTTCATGTGCATATGCCCCACAACATAATGGTATTGCAGAAAGGAAACATAGAAATCTGCTAATTGTTGCTAGATGCCTTATGTTTCAGGGGGAATTCCTCTTAGATATTGGACAGAATGTGTGCTGACTGCTACTTATCTTATTAACAGATTGGCCTCTTTTGTGCATAATGGAAAAACACCTTTTGAAATGATTTACAATACTTTCCTAGTCTCTCTCACAATGTTTGGTTGTCTTTGTTTTGCTACTACTCTTAATAGTCATGATAAGCTTGCTAACAAATCTGAAAAATGTGTTATGATGGGTTATTCTAGTTCTCAGAAGGGTTATAGGGTTTATAGTCTTGCTAGACATCAGTTTCTTGTTTATAGAGATGTTAAACTTTTTAAGACCATATTTTCTTTTAAAGATTCTGCTACAAATGTCAATAAAGATAAGAACTCAAATGTTTTTCAAGACTTAAATCTATTAAACTTATTTGATTATGATAACCCTGAGCTTCCTAATGATGATGAGAGAGTAACACATTATCTTAATAGTGACCATAGGTCACACAGTGATGGTGGCCACTCTCCCATCCTTGAGGATAGTGTACACACTGATGATTCCCCAATTACTGGGGATGATGCTCATATCAGTAAGAACACAATTGCTAGGATAAAAGAGGAGGCTGTTACACTTGATGAAAACAATGAGTTTGAAGGAACCTTGGATCAAAATCCAAACACCTCAGCTCAGGGAACTCAAAATCTTAGAAGGTCTACTAGACCTTTGATAGTTGTAAAATTAGATACTTGCTTTAGGAAAAACAAGCAACTAAAATATAGGGCAAGTGTGCACGACGATTTAGGAAAACCGTGTGTGTATGACCTTAAAAGTGAGTTCTTTCTCGAGGAGGCTAGTGTGTTGTGAATTGGATTGATTTTGATTGATGATTTTATTAAGAAGAAAAGAAAAGAGAAAATGACGAAGACGTAAAAATAAAAATTAACAAAAACCACTACTAGAAAGTTAAGACGTAGAAACGTAAAAAACACAAAAATTAAAATTTTAACCTAAAAATTCCTAAAAATTACTAAAAATCAACAATAAAATTCTAAGAGTTTACAAAAAATCCAAACTTGCTAAAACCTTTTAATTAATTAAATAATGACTTTTTAATTCTAATTAAAGCCCTAAAAATCACAATTAATAATTAAAAAGCCCCAAACAAGGTTTTCAAGTTTGTAAACCTCAAAAATGACCTAATTAAGCTAAAAACTATTTTAAAAATTTTAAAACCAGATTAAACTATTTTTAAACTCCTAAAAACTATTAAAATCTATTAAATATTAAATTAATTCTAAAAATTAAATGAAAAGCCTAAAAAATATTTGGAAAGTTACAAAGTTCCTAATTTAATGTCTATAACCTAGGAAAAATGAAAAAAGTAGAAAAAACAAACTTTGAATTTTTTACTAATAAAATAATATTAAAATATTCTAAAAAATTAAAAGTTTATAAATAAATTCTAAAAAATTATCAAAAATCCTAAATATTCTAACTAAGACAAAAATGCAAGTTAAAGTTCCTAAAACCTTTTTATTAATTTTATATTAATTTTAAAAGTTGTCTAAAAACCCTAAAATCAAATAAAATTAAAAATAAGACTTTTTGAAAACTTTTTTTAATGTAAACCTCAAATAACTTAATTAAAACCTAAAAACTATTTTTCTGGATTTTTAAAATGCTTTTTACTATTTTTAATTGACTTTCTAAAAATTAAACTAAAAATAATCCTAATAAATAAATAAATAAAGGGAAAAATCTACTTTTTGGCCAGGAAAGTCCTAAGTGAAAACCTAATCCTAGGAAAAATAAGCACTGGTTAATAAGCTAAATGTATAAGCCCAAAATCCCAAAATAAGCTACGGCTTTTTTTTATAAGCCCAACTTCAAAAAGATGTTAAGTAGATTTGTGTTGCACCCTTGGTCAGTAAAAGACCCAAGGGCGCAGTGGTGAGTGATGTGTGTTGTGAACGTGATGTCCAGGGTTCGAGGCTGGCGAACCCTTTTTGTTTATTATTTTTTTTTTACTTTTTTTAACTTTAAACCACAAACCTGTTGACTCTTTTCACTCTAAAAACACAAATCCAAATCACTTTGTTAACAAGATTAAGGCTATTGGATCCAAATTCGTGCCCAGTTCTATTTTAAGAACACAAGCAGTTTTTGCTTTCTTCACTGATGAAGAAAGAGTCAAGAGGGCTTGACTTGTGGTTTCTGGTGGTGTTTGTTGATAGACAAAGGCACCCCTACACTCAATTGGAGTGTACGGAGTCAAATAAACACAGAAAACACAAACACTTAGCACAAAAGATCAAAAAAATGAGCAAAGGAGGCAAAACAAAGTTGTTGATGACTATATGCAGGTCTGGGGACTTTGGACACAATTTTCTAGCACAAAAACGTTTTTCAATTGCACAAATCTTGCACACAACTCACCCAATAAACATATAAACAACCAAAAACCTTAAATTAACCTAAACTCTAGCAGGTTACAAGATCTGTTGGCTCAGTTTTACACAAAACAAGCAGAAAAAATGGCATACCAACTTTTGCTATATTTTTCAAACTTTTGTCATGCAAATGTGTTTAAAACCTCATCAAACAGAAAACCCTATGCAACCTACAACCTATTTCTACCTAATGAATAACTATAACAGGTTTTCAAGTTCACAATTTCTCAAACTTGTGCTTTAAATCAACAATCCAAACACCCCTTTAAAAGCAGAATATGAAATTTTTCAAAACAACAGCTTACAATATCCTAACAAACTGATTCAAATAGGCCTAAACATGCATTCTACACCAGATTACCTCAACTCAATCCAAATTAACACACTTTAAACACTCTTTTATGCAATAATCACTTAAAGCATATAATTTTCAGAAAAATGAAAATTAAAATGAGATTAAGGGAACTACCTTAAGGGACCTACTTCCAGGTCCCTTAGTGGTTGAAAACCACCTCCAATAGACCCGGGTCTATGCAGGACCTTTATCAAACAAGCTTCAATGATCTGCTAAGAAAAAAATGGAAAAAGAACAAGCACAATACTATATTATGTTTTCTTTCTTCCTTAAAAACCTTTTTCAAATCTTTCTCAAAAACTTTCCAAGTATTTTTCTTTCAAAATACTCCTTAAACAAACAACTTTCAATCCAGAAAATCAAACCTCAATACAAAATTTTACCACAAGTTACCAATTTTCAGAAACTATGTTTCTGAAATTTCAAAACACAAATTGTTTTGAACAAATTCAAATGGAGCTCAGATTTTACTCAACAAATAAACACCAACTTTTAAAAAACAGTAAAAGGAATTATATTTATATCAAAATACCAACTTTAATTTCTTTAAAAAGGAATTACAATTTTTGGAGTAAAATCTGGAACAAGAGGAGACTCACAATCCGAGTTCTCTCTTTATAGTACTACTAAGAACTATCTAGAATAAAGTAAACCCTAATGTAGAAAAGCCCTAAATTGCCCTTGAAGTTTGACTGAAATTGGTCAAAAATCGTGCCTTCATGTGATCTTTGGTGTCATGTGAAGATGCCAGCTTTGAAAAGTTGATCTTAGCCATTCATTTCAACTTGGGGACCAAGGGAAATAATCTGGGATGTTGGTTTGGTCGAGTGTAGGGTTTGAGGCGAAAGTGATGTTGCAGGGGAGGGTCCCACAAGACACATGGGTGTGTCTTGTGGTGATGTGGAATGTGGGTTTTGGTGAGAAAAGGTTCAATCAAGGATCTGGACAAAAAGGGATAAAACCCCTTTGATTTGGTGTTGATTGGGTCTGGAATTGGTTAGGGTTTATAGGGTGATTAGGCCAGGTTTAATCCAAAAAGAGGAAAGGGATTATTTAAAATTGATGTTTGGTGGGAAAATGGGGTGGTGTTGACTGGGGTTTGACCAGGGTTTATTTAATAAACCGGGTTGTGGGTAATGGATAGTGGGTAGGGTAAATGGGTTATGGGTGGGTATTGTTGACGTGTCACATTGTGGTTGGGTGTGAGGGTTTAGTTGGTTGGCAGAATTGGCCCCCAATGTTTTCACTTTCTTCCACTTTGTAAATAATGCCATCAACGCCTCTTTTACACTAGACAACTTTTGGCAAGTTGTCATTTTTGGCACAAGTTGTTTCAAAAACTTTTCCAAGGGCCTTTAATGTATATCTTGGATTCTTCAAGGACTGGAATTATAATATCTTCAAACTTTAGGGATCATTCTTGTACAATTGACATTTGGAGGGTCATTTGTGACAAGTTCTTCAAAGATGAGGGACTAAACTTGCCAATCTTCAATTCTTCAAGGGTCATTTTGCAAAATTCCAAACTTGGGCCCGGTTCATTGTGCTGCTTCGTTTCCCGTGTTTGTTTTTGAATGATTCTTTTGATCTTTTGCCATTTCCTCAATATCCGTACCTAAAAATACATAAGTAACAAACACGAGCATATATTTGGTATATTCTATGATATTTTATGCATTTTAAGCTCGATTTGGACGATGAGACCATGTATAAAAGAAGTCTCATCACTCCCCCATACTAAACCATTGCCGTGCCCTCACTTAATGCTAGAATAAAGTATCATAGCATCTCCAAAATTCAATTTTTATTCACTTTATTGAAATGATAAACTAGCTACACTACTACTATTACTACTACTTGCGTTTTAGACATAATGTATGATTTTCATCGCAAAATGGGACGTTTAGGTTCATAGAATAAGAACACGTGAATGCTTCGTTAGAAATAATTTCATCGTCCTCGATTTTCACTTGATTCCATGCTAAGCGTGCAACGAGATCATTGTCATTATAAGTTAGTAATGCTAACACTACTCATTTGCCCTAATCACGTACTTATCCTCCCATTATTCCTAAGTTGTATCTCTTATATTTTATTATGTCTTAATGTTCACGAGGATACATCATTGACTTATGCGATAATAGAGATTTAGATCTAAAAATAGAGTCCTAACGGTGTAACTAAGACCATTAAATCAATAACCCCTCCTAATAGACAACGATGTTAAAAAATTAAGTTGACAAGAAGAATCGATAAACACGGTTTTATAACGGTTTGAACATGAGACTTATTACCAAGACTTTTATACGCCCCCTAACGGAAGGGCCTTATTATCTTTGGTTTACCTCCATCTTTTATTCAACTTCGCCATGAAGCTTTTATTATGACTTCGGTCTTGCCTTGCCTTTTATTATCCGCCTCATCGGTGGTTTTATTAGCCAAAGACGTATATCCTCACGCTAAAGCGAATTTTTGATCTTTAAAGCTTCGAAGATTAAGGCTTGATTCACTTTCAATTTTGCATAGATTTTAGGCCTTGTGAGCTTCAAATTTTTGCTTAATTTAGGTGAGCACTTGAAATCTTATTATTGGGTGAAGCTTTCGATTATTCGGGTGCCAATACTTCAAAACCGTGACGCTGGCGATACCTTAATGTCTTCCCAATTTAATTACACGGAAGCTACTAGAAAAGACTAGAAACCCAACAATCCTAACTAAACCGCTAAGTCAATATTTATTAAGCAAAAAATATTTACATGCGAAGGGAGAATAAGCAAACAACGAGAACACATGAGTTTTTGAAAGAATACGAGTACTCTACGTTTAGCATAGTAACTTATAATTAACTCTATCATTTCTCGTCCTCATTTAAGAGACTTAGCCTAATATAAGTTAAGGAATCAAAGCTAAGTGCTCAACACGCACGGTCGAGTCAAAAATTACTCTTATTCTCGCCATCGGAAAATCTACATTCGTGTCTTCAAACACTTATAAAACATGAGAAAATTTTTAAAATTTGGCCATTTTTAGCCTTATTTTGCAACAAAACGATAAACAAAACGATAAATTTTGGAAAGCGTGAAGGTTTGGCAAGACAAGTATCTATTCACCCCACATACTAAAGTTAAACATTATCCTCAATGTTTCGAGTCTAGGGGTGCAAACACCCCCATACTAGAGACGTAGTCGAATGCCTAATCTAGCATGGAAAGGGTGTAACCAATAAGTAATAGCCGTTTATGAAGTGTGCTAAAAACCTAAGGTTAGAACATATAAGGATATATCATTTGGATATTGAGAAATGCCTCCAAAGCAAACGATCGAGTGCTCCCATAAAACGAACACGAGAGGCTCCAATCGTGAAGATCATGATCTAAAAACCACAATGCACAAACAACCACGGAACAAAGGTTGGAAGGGCACAAATCCCCTCACATTAAGTTAACTAAAAAGCAATAATATGTACATGGATAAGCATGGGTCTCCCCCACGAGGCACCATGTTTTTGATAACCGAGTCAAAAGCTCGACTCGAATCCCCATAAATGTGATCATTTAGGGATATCATGGTATGGTCAATTTTTGGTGGGACTTACATGTAATCAAGGCCCAAAAGTACGCGGAGTACTTTAAAAACCCGATAAACGTATACCGGGGTCAAAGATAGCGTCCTCGTTTTTGGATGAAAGACGAAACAACGCCACTTCAACACAAACCCCAATGGGGTAGAAGAAAATAGGAGAGAAGAAATAGAAGGGTGGGACAATGGGTAAGTCATAAAAACATTGAGCTACTCGAGGTAGACTCGCACCAATCAAATGAAAAGATTTTCCATTTATTGCATCGGTGGAAGACCGAGATTTCCCTTTATAAGCAATTCCAGGATCAAATATCTCGTCCTCGGTGGAGAAAGGGGAGGGAACATAAGGGGATTCCCCCACACTAAGTCCACACAAAGCATCGTCAAAAGGAGAAGACGAGCTTGTAGTACTCAATACACGCGGTGATGACGGAGTTAGAGTTGTAGAAAAATCTTTTAAATTCAATTCAAAATCTTTTCCTTTTTCATCTTTTAAACTCTCCTTGTGAAAACCCGATTTGATTATGTCAAAAATATTTGGTGTATCTAAAGCAATGTTAGTCACACTAAAAATTCTCACATTTTGAAATCTTTTTGGTTTAGGTGGTGGCAAGTTTTCAAAACGTTTATCGACGAAGAAAACCTCCCCATCAGGATCAACGTATTCATCATCCGAAGATTCACTCAAGATTGGATTCATAGGCTTAACACTCTTAACCTCCACCGGCGGAGGGGACGGAACTTCATTTTTCTCAACAACTCCTAAAACTCTATTGGAAATCTTTTTGCAAATGCTTTTGATGGATTTGACATTGTACAAAGATGTGATCGAATACACATGAGAAAGAGTGGAGTTTTGGGTTGCATTAATGACGAGTTCTTCCTCATTGAAACGAAGAGTGATTTTCCTTGCATGCACATCGATAAGTGCTCTCGAGGTATCCAAAAAAGATCAACCTAAAATTAACGGAACTTTAGGATCGATGGGAATATCAACAACAATAAAGTCTACAGGATAGTAGAACTTTCCAACTTTCACAAAGACGTCCTCGGCAACTCCACAAGCTAGAATCGTAGAATGATCGGCCATTTCGATTGACATTCTTGAAGGAGTGAGATTTGGAAGATTGAGCGATTTAAAAATCTCAAGAGGCATCAAATTAATACTAGCACCAAGATCGGCCAAGGCGTAGCATTCTTCCATGTCTTGGATAGCACATGGGATTAAAAACTTTCCAGGATCACCGAGTTTTTGAGGTATGCGGCTTAGAAAAACCGAAGAACAACTAGACGATTTTTGCAATTTCTCTTTGTTATTCAACATACTTTTGAAGTTCGCGGAAAATCGAGGCATCATGACTAAGGCGTCGGCAAAACTTATATTGAAATGCAAGTCACGAAACATTTTCATAAAGAGTTCAAATTGATAATTATTTCGTTCTTGTGCCTTTTCCTTGTCTCGTCTTGAAGGGTAGGGTAAAGGTGGTGTGGGTTGGGGCAAAGTAGGCATAGGCATAGGCCTTGGAATCTCGGGTTCCATGATTGGTGTGGGTTCAACCGTAGGTGTGGTTTGAGCAGTACTTTGTGGGCTTTTAATTTGCTCCTTTTCAACCACAACCTCGGGTTCTTTCTCTTTTTCCTTCTCCATAGAAGTACTTGGACGAGAAATGGGTTCTTTGAAAGTTTTACCACTACGAGTAGTAATAACCTTCAACTCTCCTTTCGGGTTCACGATGGTATCACTAGGAAGACCACCCGAAGAAGAGGGCTTACACATGATAGCTTCAAACATTTTAGCCATACGGTCTTCAAACTTAGATTGCCTAGCATCCGCTTTTAACAATTCTTGCTTAATCTCATGTTGACCTTGCTCCATTTTTTGTTGATTTTGTTGGAGACGTGTGACATTTCCTTCCATTTTATTAGCATGAGTTTTAAGTTCATTAGCAAGTTCGTTTTTAAGCTCGTTTTTCAACTCGGACCTTAAGCTAACCATTTCACGTTGCATATTGTCAAACTTAGCATCATTAGCCTTAGCATAATTCAAAAATTCTCCTTGAAGATTTTTGGTGTGATCGTTTTGAAAACCTTGGGCATTGTTTTGAAAATCACGGTTTTGGTTTTGGTTAGAAATTTGCCCATTACCACTTTGATAATTACCTTTGTTATAATTCCTTTGATTTCCTTGGTAATTTCCACCTTGGTTGTTGTTTCGATAATTATTAGCATTTTGATTTGGTGGAGCTTGATTTTGGCGGGAACCTTGACCGATTTGGTTATAAGTTCCCGTGGCTACAAAAGCATTCGAAGTGTTACCATCCGCGGCAATGCACTCGGAAAGATCATGAGCTCAACCACACGACAAACAACTCTTAGAAACCGCCTTAACCGAAGCGGAATTCGAAGCTTCTTGAGCTTTCCAATGGGACATAAGGCTAGCAAATCTATCAAAAAATCGATTTTGTTCATTTGCTTCATCATGTAATGCATTGATGCTACGAGACGATGATGAGCCCATTTTGGCAACACTCGGTGTGTGACGAGGGCTATAAACCTTAGACCTATTCTCAATTATGACCAAAGCTTCTTTAACCGTTTTACACAAAAAATTACCACCCGCGGCGGCATTTAAATAATCTCTTTCATGATCGTTAAGTCCATTGTAAAACGTGTCGATTTGATGTAAGTCGGAAAAACCGTGATGAGGACATTCGTGTAACATCTCCTTAAACCTATTCCAAGCCGTAGAAAAACTTTCATTTGATTCTTGTGAAAATTTAGAAATCTCATTTTTCAAATGCGTAGTCTTAGAGGGCGGAAAAAATTGGTTCACAAACTTTGAAACGAGATCCTTCCACGTCACTATAGGATTGGGTGGCTCTTTCTCTAACCAAATTTTAGCGGGCCCCGCTAAGGAATACGGAAATAACATCATCTTAATCGAGTCATTCGAGACATCCTTAAATTTGCACGTGGCGGTAAGACGATTAAATTGGCGGATATGGTTGTGGGGATTGTCCTTTTCATCACCACGGAATTTGTTGTTTTGGATCATCGACAACAAACCCGTTTTCACCTCAAAGTTCTCCGCAAGGATTGCGGGAATCACAATAGCTTCTCCATAACCCTCGGTGGGTGCTTGAAGTAACTCCATCATAGTTCGATTCGCCATGGTTGGTGCTTCTCGTACAATGGGTTCGTCAATAGGAGACTCCTCACTAGAATGAGTAGGAGTGGGAGTTTTGTTCTTTCGTTTACGTGCACGTTTTGCTTGATTCCGAGTTAGCATAAACGTCACGTACAACGAGGAGACGAGCAAAGAAGATTTTTGGTATTTTGTGTTTTTCAATTTTTTTTGTGGTTTTTGATTGTATTAACCTTTTTGGAAATTGGTGAAATGTATTAGGTAGACAATAGTCCACAAATCTCCTCCTTAATCAAATCTCTTGATTAACGAAGCCTCAAGGAATGAAAACGATCACGTGGAGTGAACGCCTTCGATGACTTTAGAACGATGGTGGAACACCAAATCGTTCAAGAGGGTTTAATCAAATGGAAACCAAGAAAATATATATGATATGTAATAATACTTTGGGTGGCAAAACCCTCGATTCACTCTCAAAATCAAATACGCACAAGCAAGCGGAGGAAACGAGGCGGCGCGAAGCACTTAAGAGCCTTTTTCCTTTAGGTCGTGAATACAACCGCCTTATACCCACCTTATAGTTTGTATTATCAAAATCAAGCTTCACGAAAGTATTTATCTATTTTTGCCTTTTTCTTTGGTTTGAGATTCGAATACAATGATCGAGTGATGAAATCCCGAATCAAGGTTGTGATTGCTCACGTATTTGGAGTACTTGTGTATTTATTGTTCTACGTATACAATATATTAATAATATTCACACAAAAACCGAAAAACGATAATACGTATTAGTAGAGTGCTACTATTACAAATACTATTATGGCTAATATAAAAAAACAACAATGGTTCAATCAAAACAGAACACGCCTCCCCGGCAGCGGCGCCAAAAATGATAGTTGTAAAATTAGATACTTGCTTTAGGAAAAACAAGCAACTAAAATATAGGGCAAGTGTGCACGACGATTTAGGAAAACCGTGTGTGTATGACCCTAAAAGTGAGTTCGTTCTCGAGGAGGCTAGTGTGTTGTGAATTGGATTGATTTTGATTGATGATTTTATTAAGAAGAAAAGAAAATAGAAAATGACGAAGACGTAAAAATAAAAATTAACAAAAACCACTACTAGAAAGTTAAGACGTAGAAACGTAAAAAACACAAAAATTAAAATTTTAACCTAAAAATTCCTAAAAATTACTAAAAATCCACAATAAAATTCTAAGAGTTTACAAAAAATCCAAACTTGCTAAAACCTTTTAATTAATTAAATAATAACTTTTTAATGCTAATTAAAGCCCTAAAAATCACAATTAATTATTAAAAAGCCCCAAACAAGGTTTTCAAGTTTGTAAACCTAAAAAATGACCTAATTAAGCTAAAAACTACTTTGAAAAATTTTAAAACCAAATTAAACTATTTTTAAACTCCTAAAAACTATTAAAATCTATTAAATCTTAAATTAATTCTAAAAATTAAATGAAAAGCCTAAAAAATATTTGGAAAGTTACAAAGTTCCTAATTTAATGTCTATAACCTAGGAAAAATGAAAAAAGTAGAAAAAACAAACTTTGAATTTTTTACTAATAAAATAATATTAAAATATTCTAAAAAATTAAAAGTTTATAAATAAATTCAAAAAAATTATCAAAAATCCTAAATATTCTAACTAAGATAAAAATGCAAGTTAAAGTTCCTAAAACCTTTTTATTAATTTTATATTAATTTTAAAAGTTGTCTAAAAACCCTAAAATCAAATAAAATTAAAAATAAGACTTTTTGAAAACTTTTTTTAATGTAAACCTCAAATAACTTAATTAAAACCTAAAAACTATTTTTCTAGATTTTTAAAATGCTTTTTACTATTTTTAATTGACTTTCTAAAAATTAAACTAAAAATAATCCTAATAAATAAATAAATAAAGGGAAAAATCTACTTTTTGGCCAGAAAAGTCCTAAGTGAAAACCTAATCCTAGAAAAAATAAGCACTGGTTAATAAGCTAAATGAATAAGCCCAAAATCCCAAAATAAGCTACGACTTTTTTTTATAAGCCCAACTTCAAAAAGATGTTAAGTAGATTTGTGTTGCACCCTTGGTCGGTAAAAGACCCAAGGGCGCAGTGGTGAGTGATGTGTGTTGTGAACGTGATGTCCAGGGTTTGAGGCTGGCGAACCCTTTTTGTTTATTATTTGTTTTTACTTTTTTTAACTTTAAACCACAAACCTGTTGACTCTTTTCACTCCAAAAACACAAATCCAAATCACTTTGTTAACAAGATTAAGGCTATTGGATCCAAATTCGTGCCCAGTTCTATTTTAAGAACACAAGCAGTTTTTGCTTTCTTCACTGATGAAGAAAGAGTCAAGAGGGCTTGAATTGTGGTTTCTGGTGGTGTTTGTTGATAGACAAAGGCACCCCTACACTCTATTGGAGTGTAGGGAGTCAAATAAACACAGAAAACACAAACACTTAGCACAAAAGATCAAAAAAATGAGCAAAGGAGGCAAAACAAAGTTGCTGATGACTATATGCAGGTCTGGGGACTTTGGACACAATTTTCTAGCACAAAAACGTTTTCCAATTGCACAAATCTTGCACACAACTCACCCAATCAACATATAAAAAATCAAAAACCTTAAATTAACCTAAACTCTAGTAGGTTACAAGATCTGTTGGCTCAGTTTTACACAAAACAAGCAGAAAAAATGGCATACCAACTTTTGCTATATTTTTCAAACTTTTGTCATGCAAATGTGTTTAAAACCTCATCAAACAGAAAACCCTATGCAACCTACAACCTATTTCTACCTAATGAATAACTATAACAGGTTTTCAAGTTCACAATTTCTCAAACTTGTGCTTTAAATCAACAATCCAAACACCCCTTTAAAAGCAGAATAGGAAATTTTTCAAAACAACAGCTTACAATATCCTAACAAACTGATTCAAATAGGCCTAAACATGCATTCTACACCAAATTACCTCAACTCAATCCAAATTAACACACTTTAAACACTCTTTTATGCAATAATCACTTAAAGCATATAATTTTCAGAAAAATGAAAATTCAAATGAGATTAAGGGAACTACCTTAAGGGACCTACTTCCAGGTCCCTTAGTGGTTGAAAACCACCTCCAATAGACCCGGGTCTATGCAGGACCTTTATCAAACAAGCTTCAATGATCTGCTAAGAAAAAAATGGAAAAAGAACAAGCACAATACTATATTATGTTTTCTTTCTTCTTTAAAAACCTTTTTCAAATCTTTCTCAAAAACTTTCCAAGTATTTTTCTTTCAAAATACTCCTTAAACAAACAACTTTCAATCCAGAAAATCAAACCTCAATACAAAATTTTACCACAAGTTACCAATTTTCAGAAACTATGTTTCTGAAATTTCAAAACACAAATTGTTTTGAACAAATTCAAATGGAACTCAGATTTTACTCAACAGATAAACACCAACTTTTAAAAAACAGTAAAAGGAATTACATTTATATCAAAATACCAACTTTAATTTCTTTAAAAAGGAATTACAATTTTTGGAGTAAAATCTGGAACAAGAGGAGACTCACAATCCGAGTTCTCTCTTTATAGTACTACTAAGAACTATCTAGAATAAAGTAAACCCTAATGTAGAAAAGCCTTAAATTGCCCTTGAAGTTTGACTGAAATTGGTCAAAAATCGTGCCTTCATGTGATCTTTGGTGTCATGTGAAGATGCCAGCTTTGAAAAGTTGATCTTAGCCATTCATTTCAACTTGGGGACCAAGGGAAATAATCTGGGATGTTGGTTTGGTCGGGTGTAGGGTTTGAGGCGAAAGTGATGTTGCAGGGGAGGGTCCCACAAGACACATGGGTGTGTCTTGTGGTGATGTGGAATGTGGGTTTTGGTGAGAAAAGGTTCAATCAAGGATCTGGACAAAAAGGGATAAAACCCCTTTTATTTGGTGTTGATTGGGTCTGGAATTGGTTAGGGTTTATAGGGTGATTAGGCCAGGTTTAATCCAAAAAGGGGAAAGGGATTATTTAAAATTGATGTTTGGTGGGAAAATGGGGTGGTGTTGACTGGGGTTTGACCAGGGTTTATTTAATAAACCGGGTTGTGGGTAATGGATAGTGGGTAGGGTAAATGGGTTATGGGTGGGTATTGTTGACGTGTCACATTGTGGTTGGGTGTGAGGGTTTAGTTGGTTGGCAGAATTGGCCCCCAATGTTTTCACTTTCTTCCACTTTGTAAATAATGCCATCAACGCCTCTTTTACACTAGACAACTTTTGGCAAGTTGTCATTTTTGGCACAAGTTGTTTCAAAAACTTTTCCAAGGGCCTTTAATGTATATCTTGGATTCTTCAAGGACTGGAATTGTAATATCTTCAAACTTTAGGGATCATTCTTATACAATTGACATTTGGAGGGTCATTTGTGACAAGTTCTTCAAAGATGAGGGACTAAACTTGCCAATCTTCAATTCTTCAAGGGTCATTTTGCAAAATTCCAAACTTGGGCCCGGTTCATTGTGCTGCTTCGTTTCCCGTGTTCGTTTTTGAATGATTCTTGTGATCTTTTGCCATTTCCTCAATATCCGTACCTAAAAATACACAAGTAACAAACACGAGCATATATTTGGTATATTCTATGATATTTTATGCATTTTAAGCTCGATTTGGACGATGAGACCATGTATAAAAGCAGTCTCATCAACCTTCTGTTTTTCCAAAGAACTACAATGATTTTGTTGTTAATTCTAAACTTAAGTATGGTCTTGAAAAGTTTGTTGGTTATTTCAAACTTAATAAAGAGAACTTACGTTTTGTCACCCAACTTAACAACAACAGTGAACCAAAAAGCTTTTTTGAAGCATCTCAGAATTCTCTTTGGGTTGATGCTATGAATTTTGAGCTTGTTGCTCTTCTTGAAAATGATACTTGGGATATTGTTGAGCTCCCTAAAGGTAGGAAAGCCTTAGGTTGTGTATGGATTTGGAAATTAAAATTTAAGTCTCGTGGAGAGATTGAAAGGTATAAGGCTAGGGTTGTTGCCTAAGGCTTTGGTCAAAAGGAAGGAATAGATTATGATGAAATCTTTGCCACTGTTGTTAAGATTGTTATTGTTAGGTGTTTGCTTAATCTTGCTATTGTGCAATCTTGGCTTGTTTTTCAGCTTGACATTAACAATGCCTTCTTGTATGGTGAGCTTGATGAGACCGTGTAAATGAAACCACCCTAAGGATATCTTCCTGGGGGTGAGAACATGGTCTGTAGGCTTAAAAAATCCTTGTATGGACTTAAACAAGCTCCTAGACAATAGACTGCTAAGCTCACTTCTGTATTAAATGAAAATGGCTTTGTTCAAAGTAAATCCGATTACTCTTTATACACTAAGTCTCATGGTGATGTCTTTCTTGCTTTACTTGTGTATGTGGAAGACATCATTATAACCGGTAATAACACCATTGGGATTGAGAAGTTTAAAGTTTTTCTAAGAACTAAGTTTATGATTAAAGATCTGGGAAAGTTAAAATATTTTTTGGGAATTCATGTTGTTGACACTAACAATGGTGTTTGCTTGAATCAAAGAAATTATGTGCTTGATTTATTATCTGAGTATGGTATGCTTGCTTGTAAACCTGCCAAGACTCCATTGCCATCTAAGCTTGTCATATCCAATGAGCCTACTAATGATGAACCTTTTCTTGCTAATATTGTTGACTATCAGAAGGTCATGGGCAAGCTTATTTACCTGACTAACACCAGACCTGATATTTCTTATGTTGTGCATTGCTTGAGTCAGTTTATGCATTCTCCTTTGAACTCCCATCTTAAAATAGCTTTCAAGATATTGAGATATCTTAAGAGCTCTCCAAGTTTGGGCATTCATTTCAAAAGAAAATCTAGTATGACTCTAAATGCTTATTCTGATGCTAATTGGGCCAAGTATGTTGTTACTAGAAAATATGTGACATGGTATTGTGTTTTTGTAAATGAAAACTTGGTTTCTTTGAAAATCAAAAAACAAAACACTCTCTCTAAGTCATCCATTGAGGCAGAGTACAGAGCTCTTGCCTCAGTAACTAGTGAAGTGATCTGGGTGCTCAAAGTCTTAAAAGACTTGTAGTGTGAAAACTTGCTCCCAGTCACACTTTACTGTGATAGCAACTCTGCTATTAAGATAGCAGCCAACCCTGTTTTTCATGAAAGAACAAAACACCTTGAAATTGACTTACATTTTGTTAGAGACAAGATTTTGAATGGGGTTATTAAAACCATGAAAGTGGATTCTATAAATCAAATTGCAGACATCCTTACAAAAGGGTTGGATACAGACCAACATGAAAACCTAGCTGAAAAATTAGGCATGATAAACTTATATGGGTTGTCAGATTAAGAAGGGATGTTAAATTATATGACCTAATCTACTACCCATTATTAACCTCAGGGAATTATTATGTTCACTTTTAAACTTTCAGTTATTCCTTGGACATGCTGTGAATATTGCTATAGGAAGGAGGGACTAAAGCTGCCACTTGGACATACTTCTCTTGGACTCAGCCAAAGACTTGCCAAGCCCATAAGCTTAACGGCTACATTAGCCCATCAAGTCTCTGTTATTATTTCTAGGGTTTCATACCTTGTTTGTATCGTTCATTCATCTGTGTGTTTTTCTCACACAGTTACTTTCTCCATTGTTTTGATCTTGAAACCCTAGTTTGATCTCTTCTTTTTAATTTAATAAACGTTAACGCTCTAAATAAACGAGGTATTATAATTTAATAAACGTTAACGCTCTAAATAAACGAATGTCGCTTAAAGGTTTGTCATAAATTTACGAAGAATGTCCATAAAACGAACAATTAAATAATGACAAGAAAAATATTTCTATGTCATAATGAGGATGTTTATGGTCGATCACAGATGTAAACCTTGTTATTAAATAATAATTGACACATTCTTGATATGTTAAAGCTTTAACCTTGTAGGTTATGTAAAACCTGCAGTTTTTATGTTTTGACTATGACATCATTGTACACGTCACCTCATGAGATATATATATATATATATATATATATATATATATATATATATATATATATATATATATATATATATATATATATATATATATGTATTCACCTTTGTATGAAACCTTTGTACAATCATACACATCATACATAACATCATTTTGATCTCTAGAACTTTGAGCATTTAATCATATATGGGAACAGTTGAAACATTTGATCAACAAGAACTTTGAACAATACAGTATGATTGTGAGTATTCAATCATGGAATCACATGAACAACATGTATGGCTACATTTTATGAGCATACAAAACACAAGACATCATTTTGGGTTTATAAAAATCTAAAACAATGATCACAATTAATAATGTTTATCTAGTACCACATTACTACAAAGTATATATATATATATTCTATAAATTTTTCTATACACTTTAAGTGTTACTTCAAGTCAACAAAGGCTATTGCCACACTATAATTTTGTACCTAACAAATTTATAACATTTTATCTATTGTCTTGCACTTTAAATAAATAAAACTATACATTTATTAATTCATGACTATACTTTCACCAAAAACCCTAGAACCTAACCAGATCGACTTAGACTCGAACCTACACTGACACTATGTTACTTAGACTCCTAGTAACTCTACCAAATCACTAGACTTGAACATAAAACAACCCTAGACACTTTATCCTAGCAGAATACTACTTAGACCACATATACACTAACTTAAAACTCTATAAACTTACACTAGACATTAACTTGAACACGTACAACACTTGTAATTAAAACTAGCACTATACAATGCATCACTTGTGTCCCCTTGACCTTATGGGCGATGGCTAAGGGCAAGCAAAAGGGGCAAGTGTACCATGAAGCATTTATTAACCTTGTACCATCAAATCCCATAACTAGATTACCTAGTACTAACCAAGATCACATAAATCTTGCCCAATCTCTCTCTTGTCATGTATACAAGCCGAACCACACACACACTCTCCAAAACCTAGATTATAAGCCTAACATAAACACACTCAAATCTCACTTACAACTCTTCCATTTTCGGATCACACTACATACACGAAACATACTTCCCTAAATCATTTACTACACAAATCTCTGACTTAAGAAAATTAAGTGCAAGCATTTACTACTACTACACGATTCTTGGCTCACAAGGCAACACAAGTTACCCAAGGTCACGGTTAAAGAGGACTAGACACATAGATCTATAAGGAATCCTAGTTAGTCTCGTTCATTCGTCACCTCTTCACTAAACAAGTAAGCAATATCATCCTCCTATCCATTTTCATACATATATACATCATTAGCATATGAACCTACGTACCCATACTTGGAAACCTATGATAAAACGTGATTAGATAACATGTATACGTAAAACTTGCTAGAACTCGAACCACAAAGACACCAAAGCCCACGGCTTAGATTTTCTTTAGTTGTAAACATGCTTAAGTTATAGATCTAGGGTCACTAGGAATAATCTTTCCTTAAACCCTAATAAGCTAGATTTGTTAATATACACCTTGAAAATGAACCACAAGCTCTAAATATAAGCCTATTGGTCTCGGATTAATTTAAAACCGGGTATAAACATTTGCCTAATAAGCCCATTTAGCCTAAGGAAATTATTTAGGGTTAGATGAATTCTTAAATAAGGTTAGTGTTAGCCCTATATTTTATATAGTCGAACAAGAATGTAATAGGTCATCTTAGTCGTTAAAAGGTCTTGTATTGTAATAGGTTAGTCGGGAAATCCGGGCTTGGACTTTAAGCTAATATTGTCTAAGTTAGGGGCGTAAGCCCAAAACAAAGCCAAGCCCGGCCCAAGATGAAGCCCACAAAGGCCTTAGGCCGTGGCATATATAACCCTCTTCCACATGTGGAAGAGGGTGTTGGTTACCATTTTATTTCTCTCTCTAAAAGTGTTTAACCTTCCAAATTCTCTCTTGTTTCTCTCTCTACTTTCTTCTCTTTCTCTCTCTAAATATCTCTTCTAAATCTTGTGTTATAGATTAAATGGGAACAACATTTGGTATCAAGAGCCAATAGTGGATAGGTGATTGAAGATTCGTGTGTGGTGTTCTTGAATTTTCGTGGCCTTTTTTGATCTACATCTCACGTCCAAAAACTTCTTTTTGTGTTTTTTATGGTCTTTTCTTGATACAAATCATCTACATACTAGTATTAGTGATTTGGGTATCTTGGTTTTGGCTAAAACACAAATCTTTTGGATCAAAAGTTGCGAAATTTCTTCTTGTTCTTCATTCCGAAATTTAAGCAGAATCTCCATCGGAAAGTACAAGTGAAACGTGGGCTTCCATCGCAATAACCATCACCATCGAAAAGGGTTTTGGTTCTACATTGCGATACGTGGGTTTTATTACTTATTCCGATCTGGACATTCTGATCGTACTTTGCGATCTGGATTCCGACGGGTATAAGGAAGTATTTTAAGTCGTTACTCTGCTTGAATTTTTTCAGCTACTTTGCGATCTGAGCATTGCGATCTGAGTATTCCGATAGACTTTGCGATCTGAGTATTCCGATAGACTTTGCGATCTGAGTATTCCGACAGGCTTTGCGATCTGAACATTGCGACAGTGCATTGTGATAGAGCATTCCGATCTGAACATTGTGATAGAACATTCCGATCTGAACATTCTGATGGACATCTCGATGGATATTTTGTTTGAGTAATTTTTAGACTTAGCCACTATCTAGACTAGTTTCGGAACGTAGTTTACACGAAGATTAAAAAAAAATAATAATAAAAAAAAGAGTTAAAATTTTTAGGTCAGGTAAAATCAAATTTTTTCCCTACTAGTTTTTGACTATTTCTAACTCAAATTCAAAATTTGGCGATACAAAATTTTTCGGCTTATCGTTTTGTCAGACTGAGGAATTTATTGTCGGACTGAAAAAATTTTATTTTTTTGAATTTTCGAAATTTCAATTTTAACCACACATCATCACAACAAATCCACTAAGATTTGCAATTCATCCACAAGTATTCACCATGTCTAACAACAACATCAACATTGCAACTGCTAATCAAATTCGTTTGGAACAAGGTGGCAACGGTAACCCACCTGTGCTAACTGCCGGTTGCTACGTTCAATGGAGATCTCGTTTTCTCAGATTTCTCGATGGAAAAGAAAACCGAACTGCTCTTAGTCACTGCCTTGAGAACCCACCTCCAGTTTTTGAATTCAAACCAATTACAACACAGGCAGAGGATGGTACTTCATCAACTATACGAGCTATGGAGGATTTTGACACATGTTCTGCTGAGAAAAAGAAACTCCTCCAAGCTGAAGCTGATGCTGTAAATTTCATACTCACTGGAATTGATAACGATATCTATTCCACAGTTGATGCATGTCCTAATGCTATGGAAATGTGGAATGCAATTCATCGATTGAAGCAAGGTGAGTCAATCAATGTTCAAGATCTCGAGACTAATCTACTTTGGGAGTTTTGAAAATTCACATCTGAAGATGGTGAATCCATTGACTCATATTACTCGAGATTCTACAAAATGATGAATGAGCTTGTAAGAAATCAGTGCACCATCTCCAATCATCATGCCAATGTTCAGTTTCTACTTCAACTCAAACCGGAATGGCAAAGGTTTGTGACTTTGGTCAAACAAAGGGAGGATATCAAGACTATATCTTACCACAAACTTTATGATATCTTGAAACAACATCAGAATGAAGTGAATGAACTAAGGGCTGAAAAGGCAGAACGGTCTGCTAATTCTATTGCTTTTGTGGCTGCTACTTCAACAAAACCCGTTCCTCGTCAACAACCACCTAATCATTCCTCGAAGTCATCAAGCTCATCCACCAAACCTCTAGCTGCTGCTAAACACAAAGCAAAAGCAATTGTCCCCACTCCACCTCCAAAGTATGACACCGAGTCAGATGGAGACAGTGATGATGAACAAACTTCAAGGGACAAGAAGATTGAAGAACTCATGTCTTTACTCACCACAACTTATAAGAAGATCTACAAACCTACCAACAACAACCTCAGATCATCATCCAATGCTAGATATAAGGAAGTTGATCATGCACCTAGGTATGATCGTGATGCTAGGTATGATAATCAGAGGATGCTGAATCAAGTTGGGGCTAGAGATACTGTAGGCACTCCGGTGGTGCAGAAGACTGGGATTCAATGCTTCAACTGCAAGGGATTTGGGCACATGGCTAGGGAATGTAAGAAGCCAAAACGGGTTAAGGATTCGGGATATCACAAGGAAAAGATGTTGCTGTGCAAGAAAGAAGAAGCAGGAATTCCACTCATAGCAGATGAAGTTGACTAGCGTGATGACACTGATGATGAAGCCGGTGATCAAGAGTTAGAGGCACATTATGTGTACATGGCAAAGATTCAAGAAGTGATCCCAGAGACTGATGATACCTCTGGACCCATCTATGATTATGAGCCACTTGAAAAGGTACCATCACATGATAACTATAATGTGTTTGCTAATGAACGACGGCATCTTGAGCAACCCGAAAGCATCAATGACACATATGTAATGGACACGGAAGATAGCAATATCTCTACAGATTTACAGCATATGTGTAATGATGACGGAAAAGCTGTTCAGGATACTGACTCGGATGAGGACTGTGATTTGCTTGCGTCTATTATTGATTCTTTAAAACATGAAATTGAGGAAAACAAAGATGCTAATAAACGTTTGAAGCAAGCAAACACATCCTTAGCCGAGGAGATAGACAGGCTTAAAGAGTGTGATTATGTAAAAGAAGCTGATCGACGGGTTGCAATAGCTAATGGTTTGGTATATGAATGTAAGGTGCTCAACGAACAATATTGTTCTGAAGTAACACACGAAATTCATATGTCAAAACAGAAGATATCGGAACTTGAAGAACAACTGCTGCTACAAAAACTCCAAATCACTGAATTAGAGTCGATTAACAAAGAACAAACTGAGCTTTATAAAACTCGTGAAGAAAAGGATATTGAAAAAATTCTTGCTTTGGAAAAGAGAGTCGACACGTTAAACAACATTGTTTACAAAACGGGTCAGTCTATTCAAACTATGAATATGCTCAATAGAAATATGAAAACGAGTTTTGTCAAGCCTGAATATCTCAAGAAAGCTCAAAGTACCAAGCCTGCTCTTTATGATATCGGTTGTTATGTTGATAATCTTGCTCTTATGCTTTCCCCTGACTGCGACGAAATCATTCGTCAACAAGAAGAAAGTCGATCAAACTTAAGTGATTTAATAAACCTTTCTGATTCTAACAATCATATTAAGTTTGTCCCTCAAAAAGAACTTTCAAAAGAACAAAAGATGTATTATAGTGTTCCACCACCAAGTGATGAACCACAAAAGAAAGTTTCTTTAAAAAGGAGTTTCAAAAAGCAATCAATTTTGTTAGAAAAGCGAATTTTGGATGAAAAACGTAAATGGGATGAGAAAAGCAAAAGTGTTCAGCAATTTGAGTTTATAAAACAAGGGGTTTTAAATTTGTACAAAGGTGTCGTCGACTATGAAAAAGTTTCTAGGGATACCATTTGGAATATTAAACCTAACCCACAAGTAGAAGTCGTCATTCAACAATGCATTGTTCCAACCATTGATGATCTTTCAAAAAATGTGGAAATGTTTTATAATGCTCTCACTGAGGAAATGTTAACTGATTTAAGCTATGTCAAATCTCTTGAAGATGAAGTTGATTTTCTTCAAATTAAATTAAAGACACAAGAACACCAACTTTCTAACGAAATTGATCGACTTTCTAAGGAATACTTTTTTGCTGACCATATGAATGCTATACTTGGTGTGTATACCGATCTTGATCAATATTGTCATGTAGCGTCTAGTGTCAGAATCAGACGAGAAATGTCGCAATCTTGAAGTAGAGCTTTCAAAACAAATTCAGTCATATAACAAACTTTCGAAAAGCTTTTATCAACTTGAGAAACACTCCATTTCTCTTGAACTTGCTTTACAAAAAGGTGAAAAATCTCATAATCATAAAAAGTGTCAAGAAATGTCATCTTCTTCGTTTCGTCTACTGAATGAAAAGGATTTCGAAATAAATGATTTGAAAGCTCAGCTAAAAGAAAGGGACATAGCCATAAGTGAGTTACAGAAACTCATTGAGAAAATCAAAGGAAAGTCTGTTTTGGGTCAACCATCCGCCGTTCGTCAACCGAATGCGGTTAAATGCCCTAAAACATCCATTTTGGGACAATCCCCACAGACTTTGCCTAAGATAGGAAATGATAAGAGCACTAATGTGATAGCACCTGGAATGTATAAGATGAACACTAGGTCCACTCAAACTAGAACAACGCAGTTACCTCAGAATACTAGGAAAACTAATCAACGTGTGTCTTCTTCTACAGGAGTAAATCCTACTACTAGTGTTAGCAGACCACAGCTTAAGAGCACTAGAGTTGAAGATAGAGTCATGCCTAACAATAGTCAAGGGAAGAAGAATGAAGTAGAAGATCACCGTAGGAATTTTAAGTTTTCTAAGAAAAAAAACGTCTGTAACTGCATGTAATGACAGTTTAAATGCTAAGACCTCGAATGTTGAATTTGTTTGTGTTGAATGTGGCAAATGTGTTCGTACTTTCAATCATGATGCTTGTGCTCTTAATTATAATGGCGTGAATACTAGAACTAGGAAGCCTATTCGTATGCCCACTAGTACTAGTAAACCCACAAGAACTTTGAACCAATCCACTGAGCAACCACTTAAGAAACTAAGTGCGTTATAATCCACTACTCTACGTAAACAAAGCAGGTTAAAGAAGCTTTATGAGAACATGATTAGGACATGTACACGGGGGTATTCAAGATTTACACCACCCGGATACAAATGGGTACCTAAGACAACCCCCATTCTAATTGGGTCTATGAATGTTAGCTTGCCTTTAGAATCTAGGTCCACTACTATTTTGGAACCCGTTTCTATTTAGGGCTCCCATTTGTCAAATGCTACATTGTCTTCTAATTCTTCTGCAGCTCGTCAAACTCATCCTATTCATAATGGACTCCGGGTGCACAAAGCACATGACGGGCAATCTCAAGCTTCTCATTAACTTCGTGGAGAAGTTTCTGGGTACGGTACGGTTTGGAAATGATCAATTTGCACCGATACTCGGATATGGAGACTTGGTTCAAGGGAATATCACTATAAAACGGGTTTATTACGTCGAGGGACTGAATCACAATTTATTCTCGGTTGGTCAATTTTGTGATGCGGATTTGGAAGTGGCTTTCCGGAAATCTACTTGCTATGTTAGAGACTACGATGGGAATGACCTTCTTACAGGTTCTCGTGGTTCTGATCTCTACACAGTAACTCTTCAAGACTCATCTTCAACAAATCCAATTTGCTTAATGGCTAAAGCTTCATCATCTCAAGCATGGTTATGGCATCAACGATTGTCACATCTCAACTTTGACACCATCAACTTGCTTTCGAAGAATGATATTGTGACCGGTCTTCCAAAGTTGAAATTCGTCAAAGACCATCTTTGTTCTTCTTGTGAGTTGGGGAAAGCAAAACGGAAGTCTTTCAAAACAAAGACTACCCCTAGCTCAAAAGGACGATTGGAACTTCTACACATGGATTTATGTGGTCCCATGCGTGTAGAGAGTATTAACGGGGAAAAGTATATTCTAGTGATTGTTGATGATTATTCTAGATACACATGGACTTTCTTCTTAAGGTCCAAAGATGAAACACCAGAGGTTCTCAAAAACTTTCTCAAGATGATACAACGCAATCTTCAAGCTCAAGTCTTAACCGTAAGAACGGATAGGGGTACTGAATTTTTGAACAAGAACTTGCAATCTTACTTTCAAGAAGAAGGCATATCACATCAAACGTCTATTGCTCGAACTCCTGAACAAAACGGCGTTGTCGAAAGACGGAACCGTACTTTGGTAGAGGCTGCTCGAACAATGCTTTCTGCTTCAAAATTACCGCTATTCTTCTGGGCTGAAGCAATTGCAACTGCCTATTATACTCAGAATCGTTCTCTCGTCATCCCTAGACATGAAAAGACACCTTACCACATCATCAATGGCAGGAAACCTACTGTAAAATTATTTCACGTATTTGGATCTTTATGCTACATCCTTAAAGACGATGAGAATCCAACAAGATGAAAGAAAAAGGTGATGCATGTATTTTTGTGGGGTATGCTACATTGTCGAAAGGATATCGGGTCTATAACAAGAGAACAAAGATCATTGTCGAAACAATTCATGTGAACTTTGACGAATTGCCACAAATGGTACTTGATCACAACAGCTCAAGTCCCGCACCTCAATGTCCAGCAATGGCACCTACACACAACAGTGTACGTCCCGTGCAAGAATGTCAACAAAGTACTCCTACAGCAAACTCGACGGATACGACACATATGAATGAGTTGGTTGACTTATATGATCCAATGTTTGATGAATATTATTATGGAAACAATCAAGTTGTGTCAAAGCCTTCCGCTGTCAATACTACTGATGCACCCGAACAAAGTCAAAAAGACACAACTGCCTCTACTTCAGCTACCGTTGCTCAAGAGAATATTCCATTAGATACTCAACAAACTCCAGAAACAGTCAAACAACCAACATCACCAACTGTCAATGCTGAAGGAGGTAACAACAATCAAGCAGTCGATGCACAACCTGACGATGAAGAATTTATCAATCCGTTCGGTACACCGGTACACGAAGTCGGAGAGTCTTCTACTCAACATGTTGATCCGTCCAACATGCATACATTCTACCAACCATATCCATCCACTCACCATTGGACACGTGATCATCCATTGGAGCAAGTCATTGGAAATCCTTCACAACCGGTTCGAACACGCAGACAACTCGAAACCGATGGTGATGTGTGTATGTATGCACTCACCGTGAGTTCAACTGTACCTACAAACATCAAACAAGCCATGACTGATCATGCGTGGATTGAATCAATGCAAGACGAAAGTCGTCAGTTTGAACGCCTAAATGTTTGGGAACTTGTTGACCGACCCTATGGAATGTCAATTTTAGATTTCAAATGGATCTGGAAAAACAAACTGGATGAAGAACAAACCATCATCAAAAACAATCTCGTCTTGTGGTTAAGGGATACCGTCAACAAGAAGGCATAGACTACGATGAGTCATTCGCTCCAGTCGCTCGTTTGGAAGCAGTCAGGATATTCCTTGCTTATGCTGCACATAAGGGCTTCACGGTTTTTCAGATGGACATTAAAACTGATTTTCTCAACGGTCATTTGAAGGAAGAAGTGTATGTGAATCAGCCGGAAGGATTCATCGATCCTCATCATCCTGACAAAGTATATCGTCTCAAGAAGGCTGTATATGGACTTAAACAAGCTCCAAGGGCATGGTACGAAGAACTTTCAAACTTCTTGGTGTCCAAAGGATTCTCCAAAGGTTCTATTGATCCTACTCTCTTTACTAATAAATATGGGGATGACATAATGCTGGTGCAAGTTTATGTTGATGACATTATTTTTGGTTCTACGAACCCAAAACTTTCAAAACGTTTTGAAAAATTAATGCACAGCAGATTTGAAATGTCAATGATGGGGGAGCTAAAATTCTTTTTAGGCCTCCAGATTCATCAATCCCCACGTGGTATCTTCATTAACCAAGCTAAGTATGCTCAAGAGATACTTAAAAAGCATGGTATGACCTCATGTGCTCACGTTGGTACACCATTGTCGACCACATCCCTAGACGCTGACTTGTACTCATATCCCGTAGATCAAACGCGATATCGCAGTATGATCGGGTCACTTATGTACCTTACAGCCAGCAGGCCTGATATTCATCATGCCACATGCTATTGTGCACGATATCAAGCCAGACCTATTCAAAAGCACCTCAAAGAGGTTAAACGGATCTTTCGGTACCTTAAGAATACCATTCACATGGGACTCTGGTATCCGAGGGAAACCGGTTTTCATCTAACGGCTTTTTCAGATTCTGATCACGCAGGTTGTCTTGATAGTCGAAAAAGCACTTCTGGTAGCATACAATTTCTAGGGGAAGACAAGCTTGTCAGTTGGTCGTCAAAGAAGCAGGATTGCACTTCGCTCTCATCAGCTGAAGCAGAATATGTGGCTCTATCCGCGTGTTGTGCTCAAGTCCTCTGGATGAGAACTTAACTCACGGATTATGGCTTCCACTTTGATAAAATACCTATGTATTGTGACTCAAAGTCGGCCATAGCCATATCTGGCAATCCGGTTCAGCACTCCCGCACCAAGCACATCGATGTCAGATATCACTTCATCAAGGAACAAGTGGAACGCGGCATTGTGGAATTATACTTTGTCCGAACTGAGTACCAGCTGGCAGACTTGTTTACAAAAGCTCTATCAAAAGATAGGTTTGCGTGTCTCGTTGGCCGTCTTGGTATGAAGTATATGACTCCAGCAGACTTGGAGGTTTTGGCAAATGAAGCTGCTTGATATTCTCTCATAATGACTTCTAAGCGCATCACAGCTTAGGAATCGGACCTCAACTAAGGAAAGTTTGTCTCGGACGATAACTTATCCTTCTCAACGAGAAATTCATATTTCTCGGTCATGAGCTTCTCCTAAAAACATTCAAAGTTTTTAAGTTCATGAAAAACGATTTCTAAGTAAATGTCAGCTTAGAACTCGAACTTCAACTTAAGGAAAGTTTATCACGGATGATAACTTATCCTTCACAACGGGAAATTTATTTTTCTCGGTCATGAGCTAGTCACAAAACAATCAAAGTTTTAAGCTCATGAAAAACGGACCCGAAAGGGGAGTGTACGTTTCAGTGCGCTTTACCTAATCATAGAGGAGAAGTCTTCTATCCTGATTATTTTAAAACCGTTGAACACAATTTTTCAAGAATTTCTCAAAAGGTTTTTCTAAATCTTTCAAAATTGTGTGTTCAACACTCCCTTCCTCATAAGTGGTTTTTATATCTCAAAACTGTCATATGTTATTTTGATCAATTTTTGAGGGGGAGCGTTTTAAAATCAAGCCTTTTAATGTTGTTGGGTACATCTCTAAAATTGTCATATTTTATGTATCCAACACATTCCGAAAATGATATGAAATTGTCGAATGTAATATATTATATCGGAAAAGGCATCTCAACTCCGTATCTCAACATATTTTGTGGTGTCGTTTTTCTAAAATTTTGTCAAATTTTGTCTCAAGACACACATATATTGTTGAGGGGGAGCGACCCGACTGAAAATGTTCCATGATTCATGCGTGCACACATGTTTCTCTCCCGTCGATTTTTCGGAAAATGTCATATTTTAATCAATTGGTATCTCTAATATTATATTTTTATATTAGAGATAGGGGGAGAAAATGTGATTAAAATGTAATATATCGCAACATGTGATCTTAAAGACAAGTGCAACTCTTTCCTTCACATGCCAAACTATTTCGTATATCGATGCATGTGTGTAGGGGGAGCTTTTCGGAAATTTAAAACTTTCAAGTGTTAAAAGTTTTGATTTTTATCAAACACTTTGAATGGTTTTCAATGGTTTAATGGTTACGATCTATACCCAAAACAACCTACTATCCACGACGGAACGATGGAGTCAAAAGGTGGTTTAGGATAGGAAACTAAGTCCTATGATCCAACCAGAACCGGAGGGATCTACCCAAGGACATTCCATAGCTAGAAATAGTTGTCCTTAGGAAAGATGGAGTGGAATGAAGCTGAATGCGGACCAATTACTTAAGTTAGCACTAGAACAATCACAACAAGGTGCTAATGATGACGTATTGGTAAGCATTGAAGGAGTTGAATATTCTATGCAACTTAGGTAGAAACCGGGTTAACACATCTTTTGAAGACAAGTGTCATGGACCCAGTGATGCGATGCACAACCCTTCCCCAGCCATTCGAGTTTCTCTCAAAAGAAACTTGTCTCATTGTCACGGAGATCAACACGTATCTATTGACTTTCTCACTCCTTGAGTCTAGAGCCAAACGAGATCAAACGAGATCAATTTATCATCTCATTAGGACACAATCGAGTCCTACGCATTATCCTTGTGATATTGCCAGAACATCTGAGTGATACGATTCACAATAAAGATGGAAATCCTGCTTGAGCCAGCATTAAACAAGCTCATGGTAGGTAACTTGTACGATTCTACACGAATCAAACTTGTGAGAACTGGAAAGCAACTAAGTTTCGATTCTTAATTGATTCAAACTTGATTCCAGGTTTCTTCGCAAAATCCATGTGATCTTGCCAGAACATTCAGAGTGACACTCATTAGTGTTCACAGTGACGAATTGAAATCCTTCCAGTGTCAACATCAAACAGCACTGCGGTAGGTAACTCGCAAGATTCTCTATGAATCAAGCTTGTGACAAACTGGAAAGCAACAATGGTGCGATTCTTTTAGAATCAAACTTGTTCCAGGAAATCTGAATTGACGACTCTAATCAGACGGATAATTTATCCTTATGATTCACTCTTTACGTTCGCAGTCTGCTTTGAGACGGTCGAGTAAAGAGAACTGGCTACTACCGCCGGGAAACCCTGTCAAGGAGGTTCTTAATCGAATCTACCTGATCACAGGTACGGTATTTTAATACCGTTTAACGGTCTTCACCGACCAGAGGTAAAACGCTACCGAGTTAGGATGAAATGTTCAAAGCCATTTTATCCGTGTCTATATGTGTTGCTGCATATCAAGAAGGTGGCGTAGCTGTGTAACCGATGTCGATTCAGAAGTCACAAGAGCACAAGATGGCGATAATCAAGATACCTAAGAATGTAACAGGTCATCTTAGTCACAAGGAGTACAGATGAAGATCTCAAGCACTCAAAGTCAAATGACAAAGGCTCTAGATAAAGATCACGAAAGCATGAAGGAACAAAGTTGTTACAAACAAGATCAAGACCAAGTTACAAGACCAAAGCAGGAAGATCTCCTCTACAAGAATGTATTCACTCAATCATCTTATGCTTTTTAAGCTTTTTAAGATGATCGATACATTGGGGGAGATTGTTAGCCCTATATTTTATATAGTCGAACAAGAATGTAATAGGTCATCTTAGTCGTTAAAAGGTCTTGTATTGTAATAGGTTAGTCGGGAAAACCGGGCTTGGACTTTAAGCTAATATTGTATAAGTTAGGGGCGTAAGCCCAAAACAAAGCCAGGCCCGGCCCAAGATGAAGCCCACAAAGGCCTTAGGCCGTGGCATATATAACCCTCTTCCACATGTGGAAGAGGGTGTTGGTTACCATTTTATTTCTCTCTCTAAAAGTGTTTAACCTTCCAAATTATCTCTTGTTTCTCTCTCTACTTTCTTCTCTTTCTCTCTCTAAATATCTCTTCTAAATCTTGTGTTATGGATTAAATGGGAACAACAGTTAGAAGCCTAAATAAGCCATGTGTATGAACTCATAAGCCACATATAAGCCGCGAACTAAAATAAGCCATAGGCTCATATACACGGCTTATTTAATAAGCCGAGTATTAAGCAAGCAAATTAGGCTCATGTAGTTAGTTGGACTAATTAGGAGGCTTAGTTAACTTGTACAAATAATAAACAAGCCCATGTGTGAGCCCACTACACTCAAAAACCCAATCCGTACCACTAATGGGCCTAAGAGCCCATTAAGCTCCAAAATCACTATTAGGAGACTTTTCATGCCAAATTTGCCAAAAGGTAAAAGTATAAGTCAAAATGATAATATTATAAAACATATATATGAAATTCGTGACATTTGAAAAGTCTAGGGGCTAAACCGTCCATTTTTGAAAGTATAGGGGTGGTATTGTTTTAACCGAGACTTTAATAAACCACAATGACCATAATTGTCATTTTCTAAACTTATAACAAGCCCTAGTTATCCCTTTTGTGGCTTATAATTGTTTTTGAGACTCGGGGGACTAGTTTTGCCATTTTACAAACTATAAACGAGCCATTGGGACTCGGTTTGCCCCTTGCCCAAAGATATTAAACCCTAGGAACTATTTTTGACATTCTTCAAACTTATGTGTGTTGATCCCAAACTTAGATCGCTTTAGCTTTGTGTTATCGAGATAGAATCAAGAATAACACGTAGAGAAACTTTGTGTTTATAACAATCTAAGAGTTATGCGGAATTAATACTTAGAATGAAGAACAAAATAAAACACAATGTTTACCAAACTTTCACTTGTATTGATTATCAATAAGGTACAATGAAAGTATTAAGAACGTGTATCAAACATAAACCTAAAGGCCTCCTTTTATAGACTAAGGAGCCTTGTATAATAAACAAACTTTTCAACTATTCTAGGAAGATATATCAAGATAACTATAGAAAATACAATATAAAATACATATCTTCCTAATATATCAAAACGTGTTGACTAAGTATTCTGTTGTAGTAGGAACTTCTCTTATCAGCGCTTGAATTTCTCTTGTCAGTGTTCATTCTGTCAGCGCTTGATTTACTCTTATCAGCGATTGAAATCCCTTTGTCAACGGCATAGTGATGCAGCTAGTTTTATTTGCAACATACTTATACTAATGTTCAAGTTTCTGAATAAAACAAAATACAAAGAGGATTCTTACTAACAAAAACCTACTCCTGAATCTGAGAATATATGAATCTCATAAAGTCCATGCTAACATCACTAGTGTAGTCAACTTCAAGTCTGGTGGTGATCAATTTCTTCAGTAAGTCTTGTGAAAATGGATACTTCACATCTATCAGCAAGAACTCTGAAAACTTGGTAGTACTCAAATAAAACACCCAACAGCAGAATACAAATGCCACTTCAAACGGCTCAAATCATCCAGATCCAACCATATTGGATCAGCATCATCATGGGCAAACATTCTTCTGAATGTTGTCCAAATCTTTATTCCATTCAAGGAAGAAGGAGCTTCAGCCTCATACTTCTCCCTTAACAAACTCCAACGAGTTTCTACATCCTCTCTATCCAGGCTGGCAAACAAAGAAACAAATAAAGTAAAAGTATGTACCTTCCCTCCAGCCCTGGTAATCACCCAAAAACCAATAGAATCCTCCTCATACTTGATGATAGGATTCTTGAAGTCAAGTGGCACAACAACAGCCATATCTGATGCCTCCAAAGGAGAAAGCACCATGTTTCTCTTCAAAACAACCTGATGTGGATTCAACTGATCAAGATTTTCAAATTTAAGCTTAAATCTTTTCTTCCTTGGCTTTGGTACAATGGAAGCTCTCTCAATCTGCATATCTTCCTCAATCTCTTCTTGTCTCTCCACATAAAGCATCCTAAAGATGTTATCCTCACAAACACGTTCCCAAATGGGAAATGCATAGAACTCCAACTGATCAAAAGAAAGCTTCTTTAACTTAGCATATGTCCATCTAGTTTGATAACACCTAAGAAGCATGTAATACAGCTCTCTCCTGTCCCTTTTCCTCTCATAAAGTACCTTGTTGGCTCTATGCTTCAAAATGATCTTGCAATCACTTTGAACTCTCAACAGAATCTCCAAACCCCATATCTTCTCTGACAAAGTCATGTCTGGATTTTCTGTAACCTTTTCTTCCCACTTGAAATACATGGCAACAACCTCAGGTATACCAAAATCTACCTGCATCTTCATCTGTTTGAGCTTTTCTATAGCTAGCTCATCATTGTCACCATATTCCAATCTTTCTGGGTCTTCTTCCAAAATATTAGACCCATGATCACTCTCCTCCTCTACATCACCAAATTCATCCTTATCATCACCTTCAGATTCTGATGAGATAATCTGTGCTTCAATACTGTCCTTCTTAAGCCCCTTCTTTTCTTGCTCTTGCAGTTGTTGAGCAAGCATTTCATCAAATTGTTTCTGGGTTGTATCTTTTAGGACATCTTCTACCACTAACACAGCTTTACCCGTATCCAATGGATCAATAGAGGGAAAATTAGAAGACTATACCTGAGTGGAAGGCTCCTGAATCATGAGTGGTGGTTGGGACACACCAATCATTCAGCGGTTGAACTAGGCGTGTCAGCGTCCAAATTGCCCTTGTCAGCGGCTGACAATCCACTAGCTTGAATCATCATTTCAGTGAAAGCCTGCTTCATGGGAGTGATCAAAAATGGAGAGGGAGTAGCTTTTTTCTTCATACCAGACAATGCTTCAGCTATCTCCTTAGTCCCATACGAACCTTGGGACCCCTTATCACTCAAACTAGGTTCATCCTCCCCTTTGTAAGAATCATCTTCAGAGGACACAACCATGGCTCTCCTTCTCCTTGAGCCAACAGCTTCCAAAATACATATCCTCTCCCTCAATTGCTTGAGTTCAAGGTCTTGATCTGTGACTTTTTGTACAAGTTCTGCATTATACTTTTACAAGCCTAAGCAGATAGCCGTCAATTCTAAGTTATTTAGTGGTTGCAGACTGCCCTCCTTCATAATTGGGATTTGACTCCCAAAGATGGATTCATCAGGCATAGTTCTCTCAGCTATATGGCTAGGACCACTAGCGAAGACTCCATTAGTCCTTTGTCTTTTCTCCATTCTATAATCACTAGGTTCAGAAGATGAAGTGGATTGGTGAATATGTGTAGGTGGTGGTGAGGTGACAACGGGTGAAATGGGTGTGTCAGCGGCTGAAACGCGAGTGTCAGCGGCTGATGGGTCAAGGTTCATAGGATCATATTGGTGAAGGGAAGGTGGTTGTTGTGCTTGGACAGGTTCAGGTTCTGGGTGAGGTTGAGGATTGTTGGCTGCCTCAATAACAGCCAACATAGGAGGTGTCAAAGGTAAAGGTCTGAAAGGTGCAGTATTCATGGACAGAAAATTTTTTGCTTTCTGAGTAGGGATCTTATAAAAACCATCATGATCCCTACGAAAGTAACCTTGGTGCTCAAAAACCATTTGTAAAAATCTAGGGTAAGCAAGAGTCATTTTGTTACCCTTGTTTTTTTAACATGCCCTCAAAAATCATATGGGAAAAATTATATTTTTGCCCAGTGGACAAGCAAACAAGAATACAAACAAAAGAATGATTGATTTCATTGAAAGATGTACACTTGGGACTAAGACATTGCAAGAAGACATGTATCAAGAACTTCCAGGCTGGGGGAAATTGTTGTTTAGAATATTTATTAATTTTGCCCTCTCGGGGAAATTCCCAACCCAACCCTCGAAGTCCCTCTTGTAACTGTTCTTGGGGAAGGGTAGTCACACCATTAGCATCATCAAGCCTTAAGTCTTGACGAATTAGTGCTTCAGTGACCACCTATTTTACCCCATGGACAGTCCCTGACAATGTAATCACTTCATCAATTATTTCAGAACTAGCAGTGTTCCAAAACTTATTGATGTGTGTGACATGAATGAGTGGAGCACGAGTCAAAGCGTACCTTAAGTTAGAAGCCAAGAGATACTCAATCATTCTTGTGTATTGAGGATGATGTGTGTTGTCAGCCTCAAGATAGGCAATCATGTTGTGTTGATCCCTAAAGCCCAAAGTAGCACCAACAGGTTTGAATAAAGGAGCCATGAAAACTTGTTTGTGAAAGGTTAGAAATTATGAAAGTGATAATGGAAGATTTTGGAGAAAATACAAGACAAGCAAGCAAGTTACCCTGTTCAGAATAGTAAGAGAGCCGTATATATAGGATTGAAACTAGGACACTATTGGTTGAAATAAGAGGTAAGTTATTCAAAATATAATGATGAAAATCTTGAAAGATAATAACTTATCTCTTAGAAATGAAAGAATTTACCAAATCTCATAAAATTACGGCCCAAAATATCAAAAAAGTAACAACTAGGTGGGACCCAGTGTTCTTCAACGGTCAAAATGGTAGTGTCAACGGGTAACGGCTATATTTTGTCAGCGTTAAAATTGGTCATGACAGCGTTTGAAAATGTACGTGTCAGCGGGTCAACCACTATGTATCAACGACTAAAAATAAAAAGTAATAAAATGAAAAGACCTTAACAAAGAGGTTTACCCTAATGAAGATAACTCATACTCTAAAAATGACTGAAGTTTGGCAAGCACTGTCCAATCACACACACTTGCATAAGCAAGATAGACATAATTGTCCTGAAGTGTCCCTTGCTAACCAAAGTCCTTAAGAGTGAAGAAATCTCATATAAACCATTTGTAACTCCCAGGTAAACCTATTTTTATTTATACCAAGTCTCCCAACCAACCAGTCCTAATTTTAGGCCAAAAGTATTGGCAACATGCACAGTATATCAACTTTGCATGCTACAGTGCCTCAAGAACTAGAAATTCCAACAATTCATAAGAAGAAAAGGCTTCATTATTTCTAACTCCTACTCACCAGTGGACACTGTAGAAACTAGAGGGGGGGTTGAATAGTTTCTCTTCGATTGGCAACCAAATTAAAATTACTTTCAATTTGGTTGGTATCAAAACTATCTTTTGCTTGAAGCTAAGTTGCATAATGATTATGTTCAATTCAAATTCACTAGCAAAGATAATAGGTAAGTGTAATGATAATGAAATAAGTAAAGAGTAAACAAGGAGACAACCTAGTAGGAAGACACCAAGATTTATAGTGGTTCGACAACGAGGGTCTATCCTCGTTTCTACTCCACTCCTCGAGTACACCTACTCGAGATTTCCACTATATCCACAAGCTCCATTCTTGGCGGAGAAAACCTTACATCGTCGCTTACATTATTATCCGACACTAAGCTAAATGTCGAGACCTAATCTTTAGCTAGGACCAATCTACACAACGTTGCCTACTTCACAATTTAACGACACAAGGCTAGATGTCGAGTTCTAATCTTAAGGTAGAACCAATCTTCACGACGTTGCCTACTTCACCATTTTACGACACAAGGCCATATGTCGAGTTCTAATCCAAAGCTAGAACCAATCTTCACGACTCTTCACTTTGAAGCTAAGTGAGAACTTCACACAACACAACTACTAATCACTTTTAAGTTTAGTGAGAACTCACAAGACACAACCACATCACTTTATAGTTTAGTGAGAACTACTAATCAAATCTATTACAACTCAACTAGACATATCCAGGTACACACATGTAGTTTGGATCTACACAACACAAATCCAAGCAAACACATATGCAATGGATGTACACAACAAATCCAAGTATTCACAATAACTTAGATGAACACAACTAGTCTAAGTATTCATAAATACAATGGATTGACATAAAACACAAAGGGTATCATGATGAATATGACTAGCTCATAGATTCATCTTTATCACAACACTAATGAGTGAGTGATCTTCTCATTGGACAAGGTAAAGGAGGGGATCAAGAGGATAATCATATATAAACATTCTTAACACTTTAAGTGATCATTTACTAATGATTATGTTATAGAAAAGAGAAAGGGGGCTGACAAAAACGTCCATGAGGCTTGTTGGAAAATGAGATTTGACCCACTATTTAAAGGAGACAAAGTATAACGGATATATAACGGCTATCTGTGCGCGGTACCTTATCTAGCCCGGCGGTTCCTTATCGCTAGGGAACCGCCAAGCTACTTAAGGTTCCGCCCCTAGAGTACGCTCCGTTTTTTGTCTTTTAGTGGGGTAGGAATATCTGAGGTATTTGAAGCCTTCAAAGGATATTCTAATAGCATATGGAATATGCTATTTTCAAATTTTCATTTTCCATTTTAATAAAACATTTTTTGAAAAAGAAAGTTTATTAAAAAGTCTTTTGTCATATTAACAAAAGTGAGTTTTAAGGATAATCATTTTGATGATCACTAAGTATGATTAAGAAAGGTTAGTGATATGATTATTACCTTGATGATAGTGTTAGTTAAATAATTCGTTTTATGTTTTACACTAAATGTGTTGTATAGTTTGTTGTGATAAAAACTAAGAAAGATTAGTTAACACTAATAATGTTTTTAAGCATCACTTGCATTAACAATCTCCCCTTTTTGATTACGACAAAAGATAAACTCATTTACGTAGAAACACAAAATATCGAATTATTAACGAGTTTATCACTATCATTTCTCCCCCTTTGTCGTAGCAAAAAGGTTAGCACAAGTCTTTCGAAGAAAATCGGACTTTGCTAGTAGCCCCCCCTTGGTGGTTGCTCCCCCTTGCTTGGGGCACCAAGTATGTGAGCTAAGGTGACATGCTACACAAAGGTTAGTAGAAAGAAAAGAAACACCAATGTATATATGATCACTACCTACTAAGTAACTTGAGAGGGAGAGAGAGAAGAAATCTCAAATTAGAAGCAAGTATTTTGCTAGGTATGTCCAAAGAGGTAATTGACAAAATCAAGCTTCAATCCAATGAAGATGATAAATTTGTCAATGGGTTAAAGTTTAGAATTGATGGAATCACCCATAAGCAATTGTAAAAATTAACCATGATCAACTCAAAAGAGAACTAAGGAAGTAACATACAAACAACACAAAGGTTACATAAAAGAAAAGACATAACAAGGTAGATAGTCATACACATAATATGAGTATCTAAAGCAAAAAATATGGAAAATAAACCACTAAGCATAAGCTATCCTAATAGTGATAATTTTCCAAGATTGCTAAAAAATAAAAGACTCTAAAACAACTAAAGTAATAAAGACTCTAAGAGTAATTAGTCCTTTAGTTGGAAAAATAAGCCGACGATGCATCATTAGAAGTTTTGTCCGCCAGAACGAAAACTTGGATAGGAGGTCGAGTGAGGAGGAATTAAAGGAAATTTAACTTCTCATATACATGAGCAAGTTCAATTTGTTGAAATCGACAACAAACACATGAGGATCCATGATGCAACACAAAATCGTTTGATAGGGATAGGGCATCAAATCTAGGGTTTGGTGGTGGTGGGGTAATAGGGTAGGAAATGTTTTCACAATGCCTTTTGAGGTTTGGGAAGGTTGAAAGGTCATTGAGTTGAGGGGCGTTGAAGGATTGAGGTGGTGGGGGAACATTTTCTTTTGCTCCGGTGATGGGGTTAATGGTATAAGTCTCATTCCAATACTTGATTGGAGAGAAGGTAGGGTTTTTGGGTGGTTTGGAAGAAGATGGTTCATTCTTCTTAACCCAAATAGGTCGAACTGAGATTTTCGGTTTCTTTGAAAGCTTGGATGAGGAAGCTTTGGGTGAGTGGGGTTGTGACAAAGAAATGTCAAGGTTAGGAATGGAGGAGTTAGGCATTGTGAAGGTGTGAGAATGAAATCTCAAGGTTGGGAAGGTGTGAGGATAAAATCTCAAGGTTGGGAAGGTGTGAGAATGAGATCTCAAGGTTGGGGTATAAGTAAAATGTAATCAAGGTAAGAATTTGAATACAAAATGTGAAGTATCAAGGAATTTTTAGTCAAATTGAGCAAACAAGGAATCTTGACAGGGTATAGGGTTTAAAGAATTTTGACCAAAAACGAGTCAAAAGTTAGTTTCTGTCCGCGGTACCTTATAGGGACCGGCAGTTCCTTACCACTTAAGGAACCGCGGGACTTTAAGGATCCGCGTGTAGTGGACTTGAAACCAAGTTTTTCCAGGGTTTTGAGAAAAACTAAGACTTTTTCAAAAATTTGCAAATCTTGGAATTTTACCTCTATTAGCACTAAATTATGCTAGGGTTGCATAAAAGCAACACATTCACAAAGAATGTCTTGACAAAGGGTGAAAAAATATTTAGATATCATTTTGAACCAATTATAGTCAAGTTTTTAGAGGTTGTGATAGATTTAGGTTCAATTTTAATTTCAAATTAAAGTTGATTAATGTGCACATAAGAGTAGAAACACATAAAGCTAAATCTATTAACTAACTTCATGAAAAACTCATGAAGGAAGAAAGTACAATGACAAAATAAAAAAAACAACTAACTAATACAAAGTTAGCTTAATACTAGATTTAGATGAGTAGTCTTCTTTGGCTTGGATTTTGTTGAAAACCATTTATTTAGAAAACTCATCATTCATCTCCTAGGAGGAGGCATGGAGAACAAGGTAAGCAAGAACTCTTGCAACCTCCTATGTAGTCCAAACATCTCCATCCTAAGGTTATGGATGATGTAGTGGTTGTAGAGGCAACATGGACAATTAGGACCATGAGTCTTTTGAAACCCATAGTAAGGATCACCCAAAAGGAGGGAAAGAGGGACACCCAAAATTGGAGTGTTTGAGTGTGGTAGAGGTGGAGGAGGCATGTTCTCCAAGGGTGATGTGGGTGAGAGTGGAGGCATGTTCCCCAAAGGGGAAATGGGTGAGTGTGGAGGTATGTTCTCCAAGGTTGGTGAAATGGGTGAGTTAGGAGGGGTAAATGGTGAAGTCACCAAGGTGTCATCAAAGTCATTCACAAAAGGAATGCTTCGGATTGGTTGGGGTTGTGTAGTCACATCCAAGGGTGCACTTGGAGTGAAGGGTGAAGAGAGCTCATTCATTCTTGAGTTGAATGAAGAGGAGGTAGAACCAATGAAGTGGTTAGTACCATGGGTGGATGTTGTCTTGCATGGTGCAAGGGGTGGTGAGGAAATGAGGATTGGAACCATCTCATTTTTTGGTGTGTGAAAGGGTGAGGAGTTAGGCTTGGGTACCTTGATCCTAATCTTAAGTGTTTTCCTTGGGGTGTTTGAGGTTTTTGTAGAAACCATGGTTGACAAGGGTGGTTTAAGGGTTAGGGAAGGATGTTTTGATGTGTGAAGAACATGACTAACAAGGTGGGTTTAAATGGGTGAAGGGATGATCCAAACTAGTAATGGGTTAAAATTATTTTAGTTGAATAATGAATTTAGGTAACCTAGTTTAGGAAATATGCAGGTTTTTGCAAAGAATCATGCAAAGTTTACACAGATTGAAGAAAATAGTGTAAGCAAAAGATTATGTCGGACACAGTGGTGGCGGTTCCTTATCTAGGACCGGCGGTTCCTTATCGATAAGGAGTCGCGGGTTGATATGGAACCGCGACCAGAGGTGTTTCAAAAGTTTCACATCCCAAATTATGGTTAACCCAGATTTTTACCAAAGGATTCACAAGCCAAAGTTAACTACTGACCAAAATCTAAGAAGCTTACTATCATAAGGCATGCACAAAGCTATGTAAATCACAAACATGATGGCATAAACAATATTTAGGATCAAAATAAATAGTAATCCAAACATGTAGCATAAGTTGATACACAATCAAACCAAAGTAATAATAAGCAAATGTTTTAAACATCACAAGACAAGTAAACTTTGACATAATTCAAAGTCTTAACCTCCTTTTCTTGCCTAATCCCTTGATCATTTTTCCCAAGTACTTGATTCCCTTTCTTGACTCAATCCGATGTTCATGCAAATGACCTTGGGTTCGAAGATTTTGACGGTAAAGTTCCTCTAAATTGAGATTATTAGGAACTTCACTAGAGGAATGGTGAGGAGGGGAAGCAATGTCATCTAAACCATCCACGAATGAGTTTGTGGAGTGGTGAGAAGAGCTCGAAGAATCAATGGGAGCACTTGTGCTAATGCCATCACCATCACTTGTTGGCATGTCCATGTCCTCATCATTGAACTCTTGTTGGTCGGATTTACGATCACATCTTGTCTTTCTCTTATATACCTCTTGAATAGGTAGCATGACCCGTTTGACCGGTTGAGACTGAGAAAGATCAAGATTTGGAAAATCACGGCCAACCCTTTTAAAAAGGCGAGTGAGAAGCATTGCTTAAGGGAGGTTTGTTTTAGGCTTTTGAATAGCATAATTGATCCGTTGAGCGATCAAATATGCCAAATTGTAATTGGTGTTGGTAAAGATGCAATATAACATATGCACTAAACACGCCGGAACATGATCCCGGTTTCTACCAAGACAAAACACATTTTACCTAAGGATATTGGTCCATTGGAGCATATTATCATTAAGGTCGCTTAAGAGAACCTCATGACGTTTCACCGAACGTACCTTAGTATGAAGGCTTCTCTTAACGGGTCGATTACGCTTTTTGGAGACAATGTCGACAATGAAGTCAAGATCAATTTCCTCATGATCATTTGGAGGACAATTGTAGGATTCAAGGAGAGCACTAAGCTTCCATTTATCCGTGAAGCGACAAGTGCCTACAAATGGGACATCAAGAATTTGACCAAAAACTTCGAGAGAGTATTGAATGAGTTGATCTTTCAAGATGAACCTAACAAATATTCCATCGTTGTTTTCAATGACGGAGTCGAGGATAGATGTCTTCCATAATGTTCAACAAACAATCAAATCCAATGTTTTCAAACATGGACTTGATGTAGATATAATCCTTGATATCCTTTTGGACAACTCTACCCTCATGAAAGCAACAAGATTGAAGGGAGGAAAAAGTATGGGCAAGGTGAGTTGAGTGACAAAAGTCGGATAGGTTTGGCATATACTGTTTGGTGAGTTGATGATCCTTTTGGTATTGTGAAGGCATGATTAGTACCTAAATAAACATAAGACAATATTTTTCCAATCACTCATATGAAAAGTAAAATCAAAAATCAAAAATATGAGAATGTGTTATATCAATTTCTTGACAAACAAAGGATTGAATCCATATCATTCTCATGTTCAGAATGTACCTATTCCATTATTTACCAAGAACATATGAACTACGTTGGATCAACAATGGACTTAGAACATTGGTTTTTCAAAACAAGGTTTTTAGGTAAGCATTAACAATGTCATTACCTATTTGTTCATGGGTTCATCTCAAATCCATCTTTTAACCAAAATCATTTAGCCAAAATTCGGATTTGTTCTACAAGTGGGTTTTAGTGAAATCTTAATGAATATGAACCTAAGGAATCATAGTAAAATAGCCATGTCAACCCACATTCCTATTAAGGTTTTAATTCAATTTCAATTTTAAAAATCCCCAATTATGAAAGTATGAACCCTAGAGCAAAATAGATGAAATTGAAAGAAAATACTTACAATTAATTGATGTTAGATGAAGGATGAGTGAAACCCACAACTTGGAATCAATTAATTTGAGTGATTGAAGGTTTTGGAAGGTTCAACAATGGTGGAAAAGGGTAAACCGTCGGCTTTGTGTTTTTGGGAGAGAGAGGGTTTGGTTTGAAAAAGATTATTTTATTAAAACTGGCGCTCTGACAAACTTTACTGCCCGCGGTACCTTATCGTTAAGGAACCGCGGGTTTGAGCCGCCAAGATAAAGAACCGCCTACAGAGGCAGGTTTTTATCAATGAAAAACGCCTTTAAAAACCAAGTTTTTCTAAGATACTTAAAAATATATCATGAACCTTTTAGAATAACATTGGATCATCAAAACACTAGGCAATATGTTTTAATGAAGGATTACGAGTTGAATCAAGATCGAAAAGAACCGAAACGGACAAACGACTACTCGTAGCAAAACAACAAAGTAGAGAGAAGTCAAGGGAAGTGAATCAAGACTAGGACCAATGCTCAAGGGATTAATGACAATCTTCAAATAGTGGTAACGAAGAGCTTGTGTCATATATAGTGGTTTAAGACATGCCTTTCCGGCGAAACGTTAAACGGATTTGGTAATGAATAAACACAAAGCAATTATTCATGTATAGACTAAGATCACTTTCAATAATAGTCTTAGTCTAAACAAAAATATGAGCAAGGTATTAATTCACTTTCTCTCCCACAAAGGGCCTACTAACCGTATGGGTGCAAACCATGGAAATCATGCTTGATACTTTAAGCTACTACTAACTGACACTACATCACCATAGTGAGTCAAGTATCTAAGCAATGAATGTTTGAGAGGATAAAAGAAAAGAATCACAAACCACAAACAAATGTCAAGGCAAGGATGCCAAGAACAAGCACATAGTCAAGCAATGATCAAGAGAATGATCAAAGGGCGTGTGGAAGAACGAAAGCGTACCTTGGACACAAAGAGCAATCCATCAAGGAATCAATGCTATGCCCAACAATGACTATGATGAGTACTAAGTCTTCAAGGAATAGTATCATTTCCAATCATCTTGGTATGATCATTCAAAGATGTTAAAGATCAATGAAGATGAGTCTTTTACAAGTGAAAGTAACTCAATCCACAACCAATTAAGTGATTGATCTTCATGAGTACCTACACAAAGCAAGATGCAAACTAGTAGATACATTTCAAGAGTAGATCTAAAATGCATAAAGACTACTAATCTTAAGTGGGATGCAATATTATCAATTCAAAGACCTATTTTTCAAAAACAAAATAGTTTTGACCAAAGAGAAACTTTAGTACAACTTGACCTTCTAATTTGAGGAGACAGTGGATCGATCCAAGTTTCAAAGTACAATATACTTCAAAGATCTTGAGTGACCATCGCTCTGATACCAATTGTAGAAACTAGGGGGGGTTGAATAGTTTCTCTTCGATTGGCAACCAGATTAAAATTACTTTCAATTTGGTTTGTATCAAAACTATCTTTTGCTTGAAGCTAAGTTGCATAATGATTAGGTTCAATTCAAATGCACTAGCAAAGATAATAGGTAAGTGTAATGATAATGAAATAAGTAAAGAGTAAGGAAGGAGACAACCTAGTGGGAAGACACCAAGATTTATAGTGGTTCGACAACGAGGCTCTATCCTCGTTTCTACTCCACTCCTCGAGTACACCTACTTGAGATTTCCATTATATCCACAAGCTCCCTTCTTGGCGGATAAAACCTTACATCGTCGCTTACATTATTTTCCGACACTAAGCTAAATGTCGAGCCCTAATATTTAGCTAGGACCAATCTACACAACGTTGCCTACTTCACAATTTAACGACACAAGGCTAGATGTCGAGTTCTAATCTTAAGGTAGAACCAATCTTCACGACGTTGCCTACTTCACCATTTTACGACACAAGGCTAGATGTCGAGTTCTAATCCAAAGCTAGAACCAATCTTCACGACTCTTCACTTTGAAGCAAAGTGAGAACATCACACAACACAACTACTAATCACTTTCAAGTTTCGTGAGAACTCACAAGACACAACCACATCACTTTATATTTTAGTGAGAACTACTAATCAAATCTATTACAACTCAACTAGACATATCCAAGTACACACATGTAGCTTGGATCTACACAACACAAATCCAAGCAAACACATATGCAATGGATGTACACAACAAATATAAGTATTCACAAATAACTTAGATGAACACAACTAGTCCAAGTATTCATAAATACAATGGATTGACATAAAACACAAAAGGTATCATGATGAATATGACTAGCTCATAGATTCATCTTTATCACAACACTAGTGAGTGAGTGATCTTCTCATTGGACAAGGTAAAGGAGGGGATCAAGAGGATAATCATATGTAAACATTCTTAACACTGTAAGTGATCATTTACCAATGATTATGTTATAGAAAAGAGAAAGGGGGCTGAGAAAAACGTCCAAGAGGCTTGTTGGAAAAGGATATTTGACCCACTATTTAAAGGAGACAAAGTATAACGGATATATAACGGCTATCTGGGCGCGGTACCTTATCTAGCCCAGCGGTTCCTTATCGCTAGAGAACCGCCAAGCTACTTAAGGTTCCGCCCCTAGAGTACGCTCCGTTTTTTGTCTTTTAGCGGGGTAGGAATATCTGAGGTATTTGAAGCCTTCAAAGGATATTCTAATAGCATATGGAATATGCTATTTTCAAATTTTCATTTTCCATTTTAGTAAAACATTTTCTGAAAAAAGAAAGTTTATTAAAAAGTATTTTGTCATATTAACAAAAGTGAGTTTTAAGGATAATCATTTTGATGATCACTAAGTATGATTAAGAAAGGTTAGTGATATGATTATTACCTTGATGATAGTTTTAGTTAAATAATTCGTTTTGTGTTTTACACTAAATGTGTTGTATAGTTTGTTGTGATCAAAACTAAGAAAGATTAGTTAACACTAATAATGTTTTTAGGCATCACTTGCATTAACAGACACAATCTAGAATTGTGATAAGAGCACTCTACGAGTACCCAAATACCTAAAGGTTTCCTAAACCTCCTCTTAAACTTACACAAATTACAAATAAATAACGATGATAATTTTTTATTTCAAGATAGGAATATAAATATTCCCACCATCATAAATACAAATTCTTCAAGATATGCAACCCAAAGCAACTCGGTATCCTATTTCACAATGCTCATAAATGCCTGCATGATTAGATCAAAAACCACAAAAACTAACATGGGCTGCCAGCGGCCAAAATCTTCTTGTCAGCGGATAAAATGCCTTTGTCAGCGTTAGAAAATATAGTGGAAAATTTAATACTTTTACATGAGATAATAACTATGCATATCTTGTACATATTATTCAATAATCTCAAAACACATAATTTATGGATTGATCATTTCAATACATGTTACCAAGTACTGGAACCTCCCAATATCAAAAGGTTTAGTTAATAAATCAGCCACATTTTCTTTTATGTCCACTCTATTTGGATGTATTAAACCTTTTTCAAAACAATACCTTATAAAATGATGCCTTATTTCTATGTGTTTAGTTTTAGAATGATGTACAAGATTTTTAATAATGCATAAAGTACTGTTATTATCTACAAAAATCTTAGTATGCATAAAATTATACCCATAATCCAAAAGCTGATTTTGAATCCATAGCACTTGTGCACAACATGCAACAGCTGCTACATACTCAGCCTCAGTTGCTGAATTGGCTACAACAGATTGCTTCTTGCATTGCCATGATATAAGCCTGCTCCCAAGAAATTGGCATCCACTAGTTGTGGATTTCCTATCATTGTTGTCTCCTTCATAGTCACTGTCTGAATAGCCTACAAGTTCCAATGGAGAATTTTTTAGGGTACCATAATCCCAAAGTGGGATAACACCTAAGATACCTAAAGATCCTTTTGACATCATGAAGATGACACTCTTTGGGAGTCACTTGATGATGTACACATGCACACACAACAAACATGATATCATGTCTAGAAGTAGTAAGATACATCAATGACCCAATCATTGACCTATAGTGCCTGACATAAACATCATTTCCATCTCTAATCTTTCCTAGGGATGTTCCCTATCCATAGGTGTGCTAGCTCGTTTTTCATGAGGGGAAAAACCAAATTTCTTCAAAATTTCAGCTACATATTTGTCTTGTGAGATGAAGATACCTGTTTCTTTCTATTGAACTTGAAGACCTCGAAAGAAATTCATCTCTCCCATAGCACTCATTTAAAATTTATCAGTCATTAGCTTGGAGAAGTTATCACTCATCCTTTGGTTGGAAGAACCAAAGATAATATCATCATCATAGACCTGCACAAGAAGCAAATCCTTCCCTTCCTGTTTTGTGAACAAAGTTTGATCTATGGTGCCCCTTTTGAAACCATTTTCCACTTAGTATGTAGAAAGTGTACCATACCAAGCTCTAGGGGCCTGATGAAGACCATACATGGCCTTTTAAACTCTATAGACTTTGTCTGGATACTCTGAATCTTCAAAACCTGGAGGTTGCATAACATACACATCCTCTTGAATTGTGCCATACAAGAAAGCACTCCTTACATCCATCTGGTAGACTGTGAAACCCATGCAAGAAGCATAGGCTAGAAAAATCCTTATTACTTCAATTCTGGCAACAGGTGCAAAAACCTCTTCATAGTCAATGCCTTCTTCTTGTGTATAACCTTGAGCAACCAATCTTGCCTTGTTTCTAATCACAATACCTTTCTCATCTATGTTATTTCATATAACCCAACGTGCTCCAATAGGTCTCACATGCTTGGGACAGTCCACAAGCTCCCAAACATCCTGAATTGCAAACTGGTGAAGTTCATCCTGCATTGCTTCAACCCAACTTGGTTCTTGGAGAGCATCAAAAATTTTCTTAGGCTCACTTGTGATAGAAAGAAAGCAAACAAACACTCTTGAACTAAAGGGGTATCATCCTATTTGTGAATGTTTGCAATGAATCCTCCTTTAGGATTCCTTGTTCTTCTTGTTTGAACTGGTGAATTGATGGGGTTAATGATTTGTGTAGGACGGTGAGCTTTGGACATCTTTGTAAGAATTCCTCCCCCAAACAATGTGTTGTCATGTACTGTAGATTCCAAAGTACCATGATCCTTACCATCATTAGTTTCATACTCACTTGGACTATGAAGCACATTGTCAGTGTTTAAATTTATGACGCTGACATCTTCATTGAGTGTGGAATTTTCACCAAGTTCAGACGCATTTTGTCAGCGAATGAAAGCAATGTGTCAGCGTTTGAATCTGGTGTGTCAGCGGCTAAACTACTTTTGTCAGCGGAGGAAACACTTTCACTGACTTTTTCTTCTTGTTGCTTCATCTCCACTTCCCTTTCAGCAGCTGATGCCTGAATGAATTCTTCATGCCAAATGGGGAATTCCACAAAAGAAAGTGTGGGAGTGACCTCATCTGTTGGTCATCCTTGCTCCTTTGTATGCTGTATACCTTCATGGTCAACAAAAGTTTCTTCCACAATCTTTGTAGAAGTCTCCAAGATAACTGGATTAGAAACCGGCAAATAATTCATAGACCTAGATAATGGCTCTAAATCAAAAATCCAGTCTGATCCATTAGCAGGATCACTAGGTTTACTCTCCAAAAAGTCAACGTGTATTTTCTCTGTTATGACTTTATCTCTCTTGTGGTAAACCCTATACCCTTTGCTATTCATAGAATAACCCACAAAATAACCCTCATCACCTTTTGAATTAAACTTACCTAGGTTGTCACTAGTATTCAAAATCACTACATGACATCCAAAGGGTCTAATAAAATCTATATTAGGTATTTTATTCCAAAAGAGCTCACAGGGAGTCTTATTGTGAATCTTATTGTTGGAGATACGTTTTTCCAAAGAATGTCTTGGTCACATCACTGTTAGCATAGATCACGAGTATAGACCATTTAGGACATTGTAACTTGGAGTGACCTCCCTTTGGGGGAGATTGTTGGAAATACATTTTTACGTATTTAGAAAGGATCGGTCACTCCAACAATATATACGTAGATTCCGCTCGTGATCTAGTTATGTAAGTATAACCCATAAATCCCACTTGTAGGGTGGGCTATATATACCCTTCCTAGCATGTTAGGAAGGGTAGTTGTTGGTTTCACATTTCACTTAATCATTCCATCTTTCTCTAATCATATCCTTTCCCTCTTTAACTTTCTCTCTCTAGTTCTTCATCTCTCTCCCTCTCTTTAGATCTTTACAACACATTAACAATCCTAAGAAAACTTACTCACGAACGAGAAATTGAATTTTCTCGGACACGAGCTAAAATTAAAACTATTCCAAGGTTTTAAGCTCGTGTACATGGTTCATAGTCAAATCACAGTCTGTGACCCGAACTTCAAAGAAAGGGAAGTTTATCTCGTCAATGATAACTTACCCTCAAAACGAGAAATTAAGTTTTCTCAAACACGAGCTTACTCTAAAAACATTCAAAGGTTTTAAGATCGTGTAAATGGCTCATCGTTAAATGTCAGACGATGACCCGATCTTCAAATAAAGGAAAGTTTATCGCCGATGATAAACTTATCCTCATTAACGAGAAATTAAATTTTCTCGGACACGAGATTACATTAAAACTATTCAAAGGTTTTAAGCTCATGTAAATGGTTCATCATTAAATATCAGATGATGACCCGATCTTCAAATAAAGAAAAGTTTATCGCCGATGACAAACTTATCCTTACAACGAGAAATTAATTTTTCTTGGGCATGAGGTTATATTAAAAACATTCCAAGTTTTTAAGCTCATGCACAACGGCTTGCAGTCACATGACAGATTATGCCCCGGACCTCAAAGAAAGGAAAGTTTATCTTCGATGATAAACTTATCTTCACAGCGAGAAATTAACTTTTCTCGGGCATGCCCTTATATTAAAAACATTCGATGTTTTTAAAGCTCATGCACAATGATTTACAGTTAAATATCAGACTATAACTCGGACTTCAATTTTAGGAAATCTTATCTTTAATGATAACTTATCCTCGTAACGGGAAATTAATTTTTCTCGGCCATGTGCTTGTATTAAAACATTCCAAGTTTTAAGCTCAGAAAGGAAAGTGCATCTTTTAAATAAGAGAACTTTTCCTCATAACGAGAAATTCATCTTTCTCGGTCATGAGCTTTCTGTTAAAACATTCATAAGTTTTCAAGCTCATGAAAATGACTTCTAAGTAAATGTCAACTTATGACTCGTTCTTCAGTTAAAAGGAAAGTTTATCACCGATGATAAACTTATCCTCACAACGGGAAGTTTACAACTTCTCGGACTTGAGCTCGCTAAGTAAGATATTCAAAATCTTAAGCTCAAGTAATTGTTTTTTTAAAACGTTGAACACAATTTTTCAAAAGGTTTTTCTAAATCTTTCTAAAGTGTGTGTTCAAAAATGTTTTGATAAAAAGATCATGTCTTCTGGAATCGATAATATTTACGATCCTAGAAATGTCGTTCAATAATGACACGGGGTTGTAAATAAAGTTTGAGCAGAAGTTTAAAAGATTTAAAACATGCTCCATATGGTTTGCTATTATTTCAGATAGTAACCGCTTTTCATATTCAAGTCAAGCCTTTCACCGGAAAGCTTTGACTCAACAATGGGAATTAAGTTTCTCGGGCATGGTTTATTTTTATAACCATGTAAGGGATTGTGTTTACTTAATAACACAATCTAACATGAATTTATGTACGCATCAGTGCATTTATTTGTTAAAACAAGAGAAATCTTGTTTTTATGAAGTTATCATCTCCACCAATCATAGCAATTTACAATTGATATCTACATACTCAACGATGCGACTACTCAAATGGCGACTACATCTCTTTCGATAGAACACCGGTCAACAATTGAGGGGGAGCAATTGTCCAGCATTCAGAATCTTTGATGCCGCAAGTGCCAAGGTTACTAATTGGTGTCAAGACAACGATATCAATCGTACATATGGTGTCAAGAGATAACTTCAGACGTGACGTGGCGACCAACATTCGTGAACAAGAACCATGTGATTCTATCATATGATGTTCTCCATCATTCAGGTCCAACCTCGTAAAATTCTAATCTTGTGAATACATTATCCTATATGATCTTTGCACGTGATAAATACCTTACACTTGTGTTTAAAAGGTATTTCATTTACGTTTCAAGTACACTCTCATTAATTTGAGGGGGAGCTTGTGTAAATCATAAAGATAATTGGATTTGAATTTTTCTTACCAAATTTTCTTAAATGCTATTAAATCAATTGATATTAAAAACATCGATTGGGTTAATATTTTTAATATGGGGGAGAAAATGTGATTTAATATGAGACGTGATTAATCAAAAATGGTTTGACTTAACGTGATGGCTCATCCCGACATTTGCGAAATGTTTTCAAATATCATGGCATATGTTAAGGGGGAGCAAAATGGATTTGCACTTCAAAATGGATTTCATGGTGATTTATACTTACCCACAACCCATTTATTTCACGACGATGAAGATTGTGGTGACATAAGGATGGTAGGATAGGTTAAGTCCAATGATTCTTCCAAAACCGGAGAATCTTCCCAAGGACATTCCATAGCTATAAATAGTAGTCCTTAAGAAATATTGAGAAAGATTGTGAACGTAGCTGAATGCCGACCAAGTACTTAAGTTAGCACTGGAACAATCATAACAAGATGCTAGTTATGACGTATTGGTAAGCATTAAAGGGGTTGAAGAATGAAAAAGAATTGTAAAGATAAATGGTCTAAAGAAAGAAGCCCTCCTTACAACCTTAGCCAGAAACTGGGTCAATACATATGCTATTGAGATCATTTTTTTAATGATTCTTGATATTGAAGATAGACATAATGGACCCAGTGATGCAATGCACAACCCATCCCAGCTAACTCAGATATCTCTTAAAAGATATTTGTTTTAATCACACGGAGACAACACATTATTTATTGATTTATTCACTCCGAAAAAATTGGTTTTGAAATGGTGGCACTCCTCTCCAGCCTCCGATCACTAAAATCCAAAATTCACGATCGAGTCTGTAGCCATTTGAGATCATCAGATATCTCATTAGAACACACTTTCATAATTCCTTTCTTCTTCACACACTGTGAAAATTAAGAAAGATCTTAATAGTCCTACGCAAAATCTTCATGATCTTGCCTGAACATCCGAGTAATACGAAAGTATTTACAATGAAGAGTGGAAATCCTTCTTAAGCGAATATCAAAAAGCTCATGGTAGGTGACTTGTGCGATTCTTTATGAATCAAGCTTGTGATAACTGGAAAGCAACAGTGGTTTAATTCTTAACTAAATTTAAACACGTTCCAGGCCTTTACGTAATATCTTAGTGATCTTTCCAGAACACTCAGAGTGACACTCTATAGTGTTCACAGTGATGAGTGGAAATCCTTCTAGTGTTAACATCAAACAACACTTGGTAGGTAACTTGCAAGATTCTATATGAATCAAGCTCGTGACAACTGGAAAGCAACGAAGGTGCGATTCTTTAATGAATCAAACTTGTTCTAGGAATCGGATTTGACGACTTCAAATCATGCGGATATTATTATTCAAATGATTCACTCTTTATGTTCGCCGTCAGCTTTGGACGGTCGAATAAAGAGAACGGGTTTACCCGTGAAATCTTGTCAAGGAGGTTCTTAATTGAAACTACCTGCCACAAGTACGATATTTAATATTGTCCAATGGTCTTCATCGAATGGAGGTAAAATGCTACCGAATTAGAATGAAATGTTCAAGGCCATTTCATCCGTGTATATGTTTTGTTGCTAACTGTCTTATGCAGCGTAACAAGAAGGTGGCCTTGCGGTGTAAAATCTATAAGAAGTCGTCAACACATGCTTATACTGTATGCACTTAATACTTCAACAAATTTAACAAAGCCTAAAAGTCAAGTCTTTCGCTGTATCAAACTCTGAAGCTTTCAAGAATTTATAAAGTATAAGTATGTGGTACATGAAGTCACGAGGAGGAAAATTTCACAAGTGATGAATGCACATGGTCAAGGCAAGGAAACATGTTCAAGACTAAAGTTAAAGATCTCATCAGTATATTCACAAGCACAAGATCGAAGACTTAAAGCATAGTATGCTAGGTTTAAGATTTTGTAAAATGGTATGACCTCCCTTAGGGGGAGATTGTTAGAAATACGTTTTTCCAAAGAAAATCTCGGTCACATCATTGTTAGCATAGATCACGAGCTATAGACTATTTAGGACATTTTAACTTGGAGTGACCTCCCTTTGGGAGATTGTTGGAAATACATTTTTACGTATTTAGAAAGGGTTGGTCACTCCAATAATATATACGTAGATTGGGCTCATGATCTAGTTATGTAAGTATAACCCATAAAACCCACATGTAGGGTGGGCTATATATATACCCTTCCTAGCATGTTAGGAAGGGTAGTTGTTGGTTTCACATTTCACTTAATCATTCCATCTTTCTCTAATCCTCTCCTTTCTCTCTCTAACTTTCTCTCTCTAGTTCTTCATCTCTCTTACTCTCTTTAGATCTTTACAACACATTAACAATCCTAAGAAAACGTGGACCTACACTTGTTGACCAAGGCCCTATTCTGAACATAACAATCAGTATTCACAGCCTCAGCCCAAAATGCAATGGATAACATAGCATTTGCTAACATGGTCCTAGCTGCCTCAATGAGAGTTCTATTTCTTCTTTCAGCTACACCATTTTGGTGTGGAGTTCTAGCTATGCTAAACTCCCTAGTAATTCCCTTATCCACACAGAAGGCATCTAATAGGTCATTCCTAAATTCTCCACCATTATCACTTCTAAGAATGTTAATTGTAAACCCTGATTTCTTTTCCATTTGATTATTAAAATTAATTAGGGTTTTGGCAGTATCACTCTTTTTAACTAAGAAGAAAGTCCATGTAAACCTGGAGTAGTCATCAGTGACAACAAAGCAATAAGACTTACCATTTAAACTTTCTATATTAGTTGGTCCAAATAAGTCCATGTGAAGCGGGTGTAGAGGTTTAGAACTAGATTGAACACTCTCGACTTAAATGAGGACTTATGCTATTTTTAAGACATGAAACACAATTATGATTATTGTGGAATGCTTTTGAGGGCAGTCCTCTCACAAGATCATGCCTCACAAGTCTGTTCATGTTCTTAAAATTAATATGCCCTAACCTTCTATGCCATAAATTACTTTCATCTGCTGAAGCTTTAGCATATAGACATTACAAGTTATTATTCTTCTTAATCCCTTGTAAGTTGACATTCTAAATGTCCTTATGTCTAGCAGATAGCCGTCAATTCTAAATTATTTAGTGGTTGCAGACTGCCCTCCTCCATAATTGGGATTTGACTCCCAAAGATGGATTCATCAGGCATAGTTCTCTCAGCTATATGGCTAGGACCACTAGAGAAGACTCCATTAGTCCTTTGTCTTTTCTCCAGTCTATAATCACTAGGTTCAGAAGATGAAGTGGATTGGTGAATATGTGTAGGCGGTGGTGAGGTGACAACGGGTGAAATGGGTGTGTCAGCGGCTGAAATGCGAGTGTCAGCGGCTGATGGGTCAAGGTTCATATAATCATCTGGGTGAGGGGAAGGTGGTTGTTGTGCTTTTGTAGGTTCAGGTTCTGGGTGAGGTTGAGGATTGTTGGTTGCCTCAATAACAGCCAACATAGGAGGTGTCAAAGGTAAAGGTCTGAAAGGTGTAGTATTCATAGACAGAGAATTTTTTGCTTTCTGAGTAGGGATCTTATAAAAACCATCATGATCCCTACGGCAGTAACCTTGGTGCTGAAAAACCATTTGTTAAAATATAGGGTAAGCAAGAGTCATTTTGTTACCCTTGTTTTTCAACATACCCTCAAAAATCATATGGGAAAAATTATATTTTTGCCCAGTGGACAAGCAAACAAGAATACAACCAAAAGAATGATTGATTTCATTGAAAGATGTACACTTGGGACTAAGACATTGCAAGAGGACATGTATCAAGAACTTCCAGGCTGGGGGAAATTGTTGTTTAGAATATTTATTAATTTTGCCCTCTCGGGGAAATTCCTAACCCAACCCTCGAAGTCCCTCTTGTAACTGTTCTTAGGGAAGGGTAGTCACACCATCAGCATCATCAAACCTTAAGGCTTGACGAATTAGTGCTTCAGTGACCACCCATTTTACCCCATGGACAGTCCCTGACAATGTAATCACTTCATCAATTATTTCAGAACTAGCAGTGTTCCAAAACTTATTGATGTGTGTGACAGGAATGAGTGGAGCACGAGTCAAAGCGTACCTTAAGTTAGAAGCCAAGAGATACTCAATCATTCCTGTGTATTGAGGATGATGTGTGTTGTCAGCCTCAAGATAGGCAATCATGTTGTATTGATCCCTAAAGCCCAAAGTAGCACCAACAGGTTTGAATAAAGGAGCCATGAAAACTTGTTTGTGAAAGGTTAGAAATTATGAAAGTGATAATGGAAGATTTTGGAGAAAATACAAGACAAGCAAGCAAGTTACCCTGTTCAAAATAGTAAGATTCGTATATATAGGATTGAAACTAGGACACTATTGGTTGAAATAAGAGGTAAGTTATTTAAAATATAATGATGAAAATCTTGAAAGATAATAACTTATCTCTTAGAAATTAAAGAATTTACCAAATCCCATAAAATTACGGCCCAAAATATCGAAAAAGTAACAACTAGGTGGGACCCAGTGTTCTTCAACGGTCAAAATGGTAGTGTCAACGGGTAACGGCTATATTTTGTCAGCGTTAAAATTGGCCATGACAGCGTTTGAAATTGTACGTGTCAGCGGGTGAACCACTATGTATCAAAGGCTAAAAATAAAAGGTAATAAAATAAAAAGACCTTAACAAAGAGGTTTACCCTAATGAAGATAACTCATACTCTAAAAATGAATGAAGTTTGGCAAGCACTGTCCAATCACACACACTTGCATAAGCAAGATAGACATAATTGTCCTCAAGTGTCCCTTGCTAACCAAAGTCCTTAAGAATGAAGAAATCTCATATAAACCCTTTATAACTCCCAGGTAAACCCATTTTTATTTTTACCAAGTCTCCCAACCAACCAATCGTAATTCTAGGCCAAAAGCATTGGCAACATGCACAGTATATCAACTTTGCATGCTACAGTGCCTCAAGAACTAGAAATTCCAACAATTCATAAGAAGAAAAGACTTCATTATTTCTAACTCCTACTCACCAGTGGACACGATCTAGAATTGTGATAAGAGCACTCTACGAGTACCCAAATACGTAAAGGTTTCCTAAACCTCCTTTTAAACTTACACAGATTACAAATAAATAATGATGATAAATTTTTATTTCAAGATAGAAATATAAATATTCCAACCATCATAAATAAAAATTCTTCAAGATATGTAGTCCATAAGCAACTCTGTATCCTATTGCACAATGCTCATAAATGCCTGCATGATTAGATCAAAAACCACAAAAACTAACATGGGCTGTCAGCGGCCAAAATCTTCTTATCAGCGGATAAAATGCCTTTGTCAGCGTTAGAAAATATAGTGGAAAATTTAATACTTTTACATGAGATAATAACTATGCATATCCTGTACATATTATACAATAATCTCAAAACACATAATTTATGGATTGATCATTTCAATACTTGTTACCAAGTACTGGAACCTCCCAACATCAAAAGGTTTAGTTAATAAATCAGCCACATTTTCTTCTGTGGCCACTATATCTGGATGTATTAAACCTTTTTCAAACAATCCCTTATAAAATGATGCCTTATTTCTATGTGTTTAGTTTTAGAATGATGTACAGGATTTTTAATAATGCATAAAGTACTATTATTATCTACAAAAATCTTAGTATGCATAAAATTGTACCCATAATCCAAAAGCTGATTTTGAATCCATAGCACTTGTGCACAACATGCAACAGCTGCTACATACTCTGCCTCAGTTGTTGATTTGGCTACCACAGTTTGCTTCTTGCATTGCCAAGATATAAGCCTGCTTTCAAGAAATTGGCATCCACTAGTTGTGGATTTCCTATCATTGTTTTCTCCTCCATAGTCACTATCTGAATAGCCTACAAGCTCCAATGGAGAATATTTAAGGTACCATAATCCCAAAGTGGGATAACACCTAAGATACCTAAAGATCCTTTTGACATCATGAAGATGACACTCTTTGGGAGTCACTTGATGACGTACACATGCACACACAACAAACATGATATCAGGTCTAGAAGTAGTAAGATACATCAATGACCCAATCATTGACCTATAGTGCCTGACATCAACATCCTTTCCATCTCTAATATTTCCTAGGGATGTTCCCTATCCATGGGTGTGCTAGCCCGTTTTTCATGAGGGGAAAAACCAAATTTCTTCAAAATTTTAGCTATATATTTGTCTTGTGAGATGAAGATACCTGTTTCTTTCTGTTGAACTTGAAGACCTCGAAAGGAATTCATCTCTCCCATAGCACTAATTTAAAATTTATCAGTCATTAGCTTGGAGAAGTTATCACTCATCCTTTGGTTGGAAGAACCAAAGATAATATCATCAACATAGACCCGCACAAGAAGCAAATCCTTCCCTTCCTGTTTTGTGAACAAAGTTTGATCTATGGTGCCCCTTTTGAAACCATTTTCCACTTAGTATGTAGAAAGTGTACCATACCAAGCTCTAGGGGCCTGATGAAGACCATACATGGCCTTTTAAACTCTATAAACTTTGTCTGGATACTTTGAATCTTCAAAACCAGGAGGATGCATAACATACACTTCCTCTTGAATTGTGCCATACAAGAAAGCACTCCTTACATCCATCTGGTACACTGTGAAATCCATGCAAGAAGCATAGGCTAGAAAAATCCTTATTGCTTCAATTCTGGCAACAGATGCAAAAACCTCTTCATAGTCAATGCCTTCTTCTTGTGTATAACCTTGAGCAACCAATCCTTCCTTGTTTCTAATCACAATACCTTTCTCATCTCTCTTATTTCTTATAACCCAACGTGCTCCAATAGGTCTCACATGCTTGGGACAGTCCCAAGCTCCCAAACATCCTGAATTGCAAACTGGTGAAGCTCATCCTGCATTGCTTCAACCCAACTTGGTTCTTGGAGAGCATCAAAAATTTTCTTAGGCTCACTTGTGATAGAAAGAAAGCAAACAAACACTCTTGAACTAAAGAGGTATCATCCTTTTTGTGAATGTTTGCAGTGAATCCTCCTTTAGGATTCCTTGTTCTTCTTGTTTGAACTGGTGAATTGATGGGGCTAATGATTTGTGTAGGAGGTTGAGCTTTGGACATCTTTGTAAGAATTCCTCCCCAAACAATGTGTTGTCATGTACTGTAGATTCCAAAGTACCACGATCCTCACCATCATTAGTTTCATACTCACTTGAACTATGAAGCACATTGTGAGTGTTTAAATTTATGACGCTGACATCTTCATTGAGTGTGGAATTTTCACCAAGTTCAGACACATTTTTGTCAGCGGATGAAAGCAATGTGTCAGCGTTTGAATCTGGTGTGTCAGCGGCTAAACTACTTTTGTCAGCGGATGAAACACTTTCACTGACTTTTACTTCTTGTTGCTTCCTCTCCATTTCCCTTTCAGCAGCTGATGCCTGAATGAATTCTTCACGCCAAATGGGGAATTCCACAAAAGAAAGTGTGGGAGTGACCTCATCTGTTGGTGATCCTTGCTCCTTTGTATGTTGTATACCTTCATTGTCAACAAAAGTTTCTACCACAATCTTTGCAGTAGTCTCCAAGATAACTGGATTAGAAACCGGTAAATAATTCATGGACCTAGATAATGGCTCTAAATCAAAAAGCCAGTCTAATCCATTAGCAGGATCACTAGGTTTACTCTCCAAAAAGTCAACGTGTATTTTCTCTGTTATGACTTTATCTCTCTTGTGGTAAACCCTATACCCTTTGCTATTCATAGAATAACCCACAAAATAACCCTCATCGCCTTTTGAATTAAACTTACCTAGGTTGTCACTAGTATTCAAATCACTACATGACATCCAGAGGGTCTAATAAAATCTATATTAGGTATTCTGTTCCAAAAGAGCTCACAGGGAGTCTTATTGTGAATCTTATTGTTGAAGATATGTTTTTCTAAAGAAAGTCTCGGTCACATCATTATTAGCATAGATCACGAGTATAGACTATTTAGGACATTGTAACTTGGAGTGACCTCCCTTAGGGGGAGATTGTTGGAAATACGTTTTTACGTATTTAGAAAGGATCGGTCACTCCAACAATATATACGTAGATTGGGCTCATGATCTAGTTATGTAAGTATAACCCATAAATCCCACATGTAGGGTGGGCTATATATACCCTTCCTAGCATGCTAGGAAGGGTAGTTGTTGGTTTCACATTTCGCTTAATCATTCCATCTTTCTTTAATCCTCTCCTTTCTCTCTTTAACTTTCTCTCTCTAGTTCTTCATCTCTCTCCCTCTCTTTAGATCTTTACAACACATTAACAACCCTAAGAAAACTGTTAATGCAATAATGACTAAAAACGTTACTTGCATTTTTCGGTCTCGCTTAGTTTTGATTACGACAATATGTAAAAACAAGCATTTATGAAAACGACGAAAAACGAATTCTTGAGTTCAAGTATTTTTCATTTTACCCATTTTCACTTAAGGTATGGATAAACAAGTACTAACCTTAATCAAGTGATCAAATGATTTAATCTTTCTTAAAACTCACCTTTTATTTAAGTGTGACAAGTTTTTTTAATTAAACTTTCTTTTTAAGAAAATGTTTTATTAAATTATTTATTTGAAATTTGAAAATGGCATATTCTTATTTGGCTAAGAATATCCTTTCAGGATATTTTTTTTATCCAGATAAGACCTCCACCACTAAAGGATAAAAAATGGAGCGGAGTCTAGGCAGCGGTTCTCTAGCGCCTAGGCGGTTCCTTATCGATAAGGAACCGCAGGCTGAGCTAAGGAACCGCCACCAGATATAGCCGTTGGCCTTCTTGTCCTATAAATAGTGGACCATTCTCAGCTTTTCAACTCACCTCTTTTGCACATTTATTTCCAGATTCAAACCCCTTCTTTAATCACTCAAATCTTTGATCATTTGTTTGATTATTACTTGTTTAAGAAGTGAATATTGTTCCTCCATCTCTTCCTCTCCAAGTGCAAAGAGAAGAACACTATCCTTGTGAAGTGTTGAGTCCACCACCAAAGATCCATTGAAGATCTAATTTTATACACTTGTAGTTGTGTCATAGTTATGAACATCCAAGTAGTTGTGTCTATTTGGAAGTTGTGTATGTACTAAGTATAGTTGTGTAGATTGGTCCTAGCTACGATTAGGGCTCGACTTTTAGCTTAGAGTCGGAAATTGGTTAAGCGACGTGTACGGTTTTCTCCACCATAAGGAGCTTGTTGTGTAGTGAACTCTCGAGTAAGGAGTACTCGAGGAGTGGAATAGGAACGAGGAGTGAGCTTCGTTGCCGAACCACTATAAATCCTTGGTGTTCGGTTTGATCTTTCTTTACCCTTAACTCTTTACATTCTTTATTCTTTATGCATATACATTTGTTAGTATTAGCTTAGTTACACTATCATTCTTTATTCTTTGTGGATATATTTTTGTTAGTATTAGTTTAGTTACACTATTGTTCATATTGTGCATAAGAAGATTTCACATATTTCCTCAAGCCTAAGTTTTTGAAAATGGATTTTTGGAAACCACATTTTAACAAGTAAATATAAGAAACTATTCAACCCCCCCTTCTAGTTTCTACAATTGGTATCAGAGCGGGTTGCTCAAGAATTTTTAAAGTATATTGTATTTTAAAACTTGAATCGATCTATGGATTCCAACAAATACCTAGAAGGGCAATCTATGCAAAGACCACCACTTTTTGAAACCGATAGTTTTATTTATTGGAAAAATAGATTTGAAACTTATGTGAAATCAAAAGATTTAGATCTTTGGAATGTTATTACCAATGGTGATTTTTTACCTTATCAATTTAATGAAGTTTCTAAAACAAAAGAATTAGTCACTTTTGACAATGCTAATGATGATACAAAAAGGAAACTTTCAAAAAATAATGAGGCTAAAATGGTGATTTATAATGCTTTGCCTAAGAAAGAGTATGAAAGGATTTTTATGTGTGAAACCGCTAAAGATATTTGGAACACTCTTTTAGTAACCCACCAAGGTAATAGCCAAGTCAAAGAAAGCAAAATCGATCTTCTTGTCCAACAATATGAACAATTTGTCATCTTAGAAGATGAAACTATTGATAGTGCATTTGCTAGGTTTAACACCATTATTACTAGTCTAAAAGCACTTGATGAAGGTTTTTCTAGCAAGAACAATGTTAGGAAGTTTCTAAGGGCTTTACATCCAAAGTGGAGAGCAAAAGTCACGGCGATTGAAGAATCGAAAGATCTCTCAACTTTATCACTCGATGAACTCATAGGCAACTTGAAGGTTCATGAGATGATAATTTTGAAGGACTCGGAATTAGTGAAAACCAAGAGTGAAAGGAAATCTCTTGCACTTAAAGCCAAGAAGGCACAAAATGACCATGATAGTTCCTCGGAAAGCGATGACGAGGAGTATGCATTGGCGGTGAGAGATTTCAAGAAGTTCTTCAAGAGACGAGGTCAACACGTTAGGCAACCCAACAATGATAAGAAACCATTCTCAAAGAATCGGTTTGCCAAGAACGAAAAAGGTGATAGGAGTTGCTTGAGATGTGGTGATCCAAATCACTTCATTGGTGATTGTCCAAGGCCCGCTCGTGATAAGAACCACACGACGTTTGTTAGTGGTGCTTGGAGCGATAGCGGTGAAGAAAATGATGACAACCCCAAGGAGGAGAAATGTCTTATGGCTCACACTTCTAAAGAGGTACATTCCGAAACCGAATATTATAGTAATGATAGCTCCACCTTAGATGATATTGAATTTGAAGGCAAATATGATAGTTTACACAAACTTAGTCTCAAATTCATAGAAAAGAACAAAACCTTAAAATCAACCAAAACTAAGCTTGAAAATGAGATCAATGAACTTAGGGAGAAATTGGCTAAACTTGAGAAAAACAAAGAGGTTGATTTAGGTTGCTTAAGTTGCGAGAAACTTAGATTAGAAAATGAAGATCTCAAGAGCACCTCCATTAAACTGGAAAAGTTCATGAAAGGTACTAGTGCTCTTGACGACATGTTAAACAAACAAGTTCATTCAAAGGAAAGACTTGGTGTAGGTTTTAACTCAAATGAAGCCTCAACTAGTGAACCAAAACAAGTCAGGTTTTCAAAAAAAAGCCCACTGTACGCGGTTCCAAATTGTATGGCGCGGTTCCTTATCTCTATGGAACCGCCGCCATAGATAAGGTACCGCGGGCAGAGGATGATTTTGGTGAAAATCCTGAACTTTCTGCAAAGTCTAAGTTAGATGAAAAACTAAAGCATCTTACTGTTAATAAGGTAAAATTACCCATACTTGACGACAATGCTATTGGTAAGTTCTACAAGCCATTAAGTAAACCTCTCATGGGAAATAGAAGTTTATCTAGACTATCCTCTACTCCACCTAGAGTACGGAATGAGTCTAAGCCTAGAAGTAGAACGACAACTCCTAGAAGAGATAATCAAAACAATTCACGATCTAGAAGTAAAACTCCAACACCTAGAAGGAATAATCATAACTCTAAACCTAGATCAAATACACCTAGGAGAAATAATGAACAACAAAATGATTACATGAATTACTACCCTCCTCCATTTTGTTCTCCATGGGGAACCCCTTCTTCATTCATGCATCCCAACCAAATGCAAGGGATGTTTGGAACAAACAATTTTGGACCCATGAGATATTGGGGACCAAATGTTTGATCTTGTATGTTGTTACCTAGATATGCTTGGGAATTGATTTGGAGCCCGATGTGTGGATTAAGGATAGTGGATGTTCTAAACACATGACGGGTAATCGAAGTTTGTTCTCGCATTACAAAGCATATGATGGAGGTAACGTCACATTCGCTAGTAGTCTACGTGGTAATATCATTGGCAAAGGTACGGTTTCTCTTGACTCCATGACCATTGAAAATGTTGAACACGTAGATAACTTAGGGTTCAACCTTTTAAGTATAGGCCAAATTTGTGATAATAAGTGTAAGGTCATCTTTTCGGAACATGACAGTAAAATCGTAAAAGATGGAAAGGTCATTGGAAAAGGTATTAGAAAGCATGGGCTTTATGTTATGAAGGTCAATAAGAAGTAAAAAGACAACATATGTCTTGCGACTATAGATGATAGTTCTACTCTTTGGCATAGGAGATTAGGTCACGCTAATATGCGTTTAATTCAATCTTTAGTCTCTAAGGAGTTGGTAAGACACCTCCCCAAGATTAAGTTTGATAGTCACTTTTGTGATGCTTGCAAAATTGGAAAGCAAGTTCACTCAAGTCACAAAGCCAAGAATTTGGTTTCGACCTCTCGGTGCTTAGAGCTCCTACATATGGATCTTTTTGGACCTTCCGCCATACGGAGTTATGGAGGTAACCTTTATACCCTAGTTATAGTTGATGACTATTCTAGATTCACTTGGACTAGATTTTTGGCATCTAATAATGAAGCTTTCGATCACTTCGAAATCTTTAGTCGAAGAATTCAAAATCAACTAGGATGTTTAATTGTTTCTATTAGGACGGATCATGGTAGGGAATTTGATAATGAAGTGCAATTTGGTGCCTTTTGTGAAGCTCATGGTATTACCCATAACTTCTCGGCTCCTCGCACTCCACAATCAAATGGGGTAGTTGAAAGGAAGAATAGGACTCTCCAAGAGATGAGTAGGACAATGTTAAATGAGAAATCTTTGCCTCAAAAGTTTTGGTGCAATGCCGTGGATACATCGACTTACATTCTCAACCGAATTCTTATTAGACCTTTCTTAGGAAAGACCCCCTATGAGATTCTTAAAGGTAAGAAACCCTCATTGGAATATTTTAGGGTGTTTGGAAGCAAGTGCTTTATCCGCAACACCAAAGACCACCTTACCAAGTTTGACCCAAAGTCTTACGAAGGTATCCTTTTAGGTTATTCCCAAACTAGTAAAGCCTACATAGTCCTAAATAGAACCACGAGGGTTATTGAAGAATCACTCAACGTAACCTTTGATGAAACCCCTCCTTCACCCAAGACACCACAATTGGTTGATGATGACTTGGATGAATTAGAAGTAGTTAAAGCCAAAGAGGTTAGAAAATAGGAGTTGAAGACCTTAGTGTTGAAAAGGAAGTAAACTTTTAGGAGTCTAGTGATCATACTCTCAATAATGTCATTGGTGACTTAAATCAAAGGACCCTGAGATCTCAAGTTCAAAACCAAAGCAACTTCTTTTGTTTCGTCTCCTTGATTGAACCAAAGAATGTTAAAGAAGCTTTGTCGGACGAGAGTTGGGTCATCGCGATGCAAGAAGAATTGAACCAATTCGTTGCCAATGATGTTTGGGAACTTGTTCCTCCACCTAGAAGTTCTACCATTATAGGAACCAAATGGGTATATAGGAATAAGTTAGATGAAAATGGTGTTGTGTCTCGTAACAAAGCTAGACTTGTAGCACAAGGCTATAATCAACAAGAAGGGATTGATTATGACGAGACATATGCACCGGTAGCTAGATTAGAATCAATTAGAATCCTTTTAGCCTATGCTTGTGCCTTAGATTTTAAGCTTCAACAAATGGATGTAAAGAGTGCATTTCTTAACGGTTTGATCAATGAGGAGGTATATGTGGCTCAACCTCCCGGCTTCATTGATTTTGAGAAACCAGACCATGTTTACAAGCTTAAGAAAACACTTTATGGACTCAAACAAGCACCCAAAGCTTGGTATGATAGACTTAAAGCGTTTCTTGTTAAACATGAGTATACCATGGGAATGGTAGACAATACACTCTTTACAAAGAAGAAAGGTCCTCACCTCATAATCGTATAAATATATGTTGATGACATTATATTTGGCTCAACTTGTCAAGAATTGTGTGATGACTTTGCCAAAATCATGCATGATGAGTTTGAAATGAGTATGATGGGAGAACATAACTTCTTTTTAGGACTCCAAATTAAACAAATGGACGATGGTATTTTCTTTAGTCAATCTAAGTACGCTAAAGAAATGCTAAAGAAATTTGGATTAGAAGAGTCTAGACAAATGAAGACCCCTATGGCCTCGGATACTAAACTCACCGTAGATGATGATTGTGAGTTGGTAGACAACACCAAATATAGAGGTATGATTGGTAGTTTGTTGTACCTAACGGCAAGTCGACCGGATATCATGTTTAGTGTTTGCCTTTGTGCTCGCTTCCAAGAAGCTCCCAAAACCTCTCACCTTGAAGCGGTTAAGCGTATCTTCCGATACATTAAAGGCACTATACATTTAGGGTTATGGTATCCTAAAGGGACCGGCGTAGAAACCATTGTCTACGCGGACTCGGATCATGCGGGAGACTATGTGGACCGGAAAAGCACTAGTGGAGTTTGTACCTTCATGGGTTGTTGTTTAACTTCTTGGTTCTCCAAGAAACAAACCGCTCTTGCAATATCTACCACAGAAGCCGAGTATGTGAGTGCCGGAAAAGCATGCCAACAAGCTCTATGGATGAAGCAAGCGCTTGTTGATTACGGGATTTCTCTTGATGATGTTCCCATCATGTGCGATAATAAAGGCGCTATAGACCTTAGCAAGAATCCCGTGCAACATTCGCGAACCAAACACATAGAAATTAGACACCATTTCCTTAGGGATAATGTTCAAAAGGGGAACATTTCTATTGAGAAGCTGCCCTCCGAGGACAACTTAGCCGATATCTTCACTAAGCCACTTAAGAGGGAACCTTTTAATTACCTACGTCTAGGTCTAGGATTAATGAAACATCTTCCTTGATTTCCTTCTTTTTATAGTTTATCACTTTGAGTCTTTGAGTCTTTTAAACTCCTTTTGAAAAATCTTCTCCTATCCTTTTCCAAATTCTCAAAGTCTCTTTCGAAAATGGTTGAGAAATTCGTTTGACATTGTTAATTCAATCTAAAAATGATTTTTCATAGATTCTCGCTATTAATCTAGAGCTTACATAATTCATATGTATGATTCTCTCAAACATAGCAAGAACAAGATAGAATCATGGAGGATCATTGTGTCATGACTTAAGGTCTTGTCTTACACACCTCCTACATCGATTTTTTAATCCATGTATTTTGGTCAAATCTCTATTTGGTAAGTTTGCATATGTTTTCTTTGTCTATCTTTGCTTTTAAGCATATCCCTATGATAAGTTAGACTAGAAAAATAAGATTTGCTGAAAAATCTTCATCCAAACACCAAACCCTGACTCTGTAGGCGGTTCCATATGTAAACTGTGGTACCTTATTGATAAGGTACCGCCACCCTAGATAAGGAACCGCCTACAGTGCCTTCCTTTTTCGGATTTTTGTCTGAAACTCCAGATTTGCTCCAACATTTTTGAGAATCTTTGTTTCAAACCCTTTGACCACCCCAAAAATACCCTAAGCCTTCCCTATTTAAACCATAAGCATTTTGCATTACTTCACATCCAAAATGTCTTATTCTCCCAATGAAAGCCTTGAATCTCCTCCATTTTCTCAAATTGCTTTCAATCCCAACTCACCCAAAAACCATTACAATCCAAACCCACCCAAGAACACTCTTAATCACATGTCTAGGACCAAGAATGTTGATTGTGGAACATCCTTTCTTCCACCACCACCCTTTAGTGTTCTTCCTCCTTCTCATGATAATGTCATGCACCATGGAACATATTGTCATTGTTGTCAATATCAACATCTTGCTATGGCACACATCTATGAGGAGTTGAGCTACATCAAGAGTCTCTTAATCAAGCCTCCTCTTCACTATGATTATGAGATCTCCAACAAGCCACCACCACCACCCTCCGCAATTACCTTGTCTTTCTTATAAGCATTGGTTGCTTATCCAAAAGACACCAAACTCTAGCAAATATTACAATTCTAGAATAACTAGGATTAGATTTATGCTTTTGGCTTATTTTCTTTTTCCATACAACTTTGTATGATATTTTTTTTGTAACTTATCTTGGATGTTTATCTTTGTGTCTTTCTTCTCTTTTATTTATTTTTTTTTATGTGACCTATTGCTATATCTTGTTGGTTGTTTCCTTTGTTCAACTAACCCTTCTATGTAGCTTGTCACCATATCTCGATTCCTCGGTGCCCCAAGCTAGGGGGAGTAAGCACCAAGGGTGAGTCTTTGCAAAGTCCGTTTCTTCAACACCGGCTTACGCAACCTTTTTGCTTCTACAAAGGGGGAGAAATGAATAAACTCGTCTTCGAAAATCTTGTTATTGTGTGATTGATTTTATGTATTGTCGGAATCAAAAAGGGGGAGATTGTTAATGTAATAATGACTAAAAACGTTACTTGCATTTTTCGTTCTCGCTTAGTTTTGATTACGATAATATGTAAAAACAAGCATTTACAAAAACGACGAAAAACGAATTCTTGAGTTCAAGTATTTTTCATTTTACCCATTTTCACTTAAGGTATGGATAAATGATTGTGGTAAATTACGACCTTTAGGAAAAGGTGCGTAAAAGCGGTAAGTATTAAACAAATGATTTTAGGAAAAACCAAGTGTTAATGACCCTTATGGTGTGAAAGTTCGTTTCCCAAGGAGGTATATGTGTGTGACTAAGATGTAAATGATTTGAGATTAATATTTGGTTTAGAAGGGGATGAGAAAAGAAGATGACGAAGACGTGAAAATTACTACTAGAATGTTAAAACGTAAAACCGTAAAAACTACAAAAATAAAAATTAATTCTAAAAATTACCAAAAATTCACCAAAAATCAAAATAAATAAACTAAGAGTTTACCAATGATAACCTTTTAAATAATTAAATATTCAATTTTTAAATGCTAATTAAAGCCCTAAAAATCAAATAAATTATCAAAAAGCCCAAATAAAGATTTTTCAATTGGTAAACCTCTAAAATGACCTAAAAAGATTAAAAACTATTTTTAGAAAATTTTAAACTAATAAAAAATATTTAAAATGATTTAAAAACTATTAAAACTTAAAATACTTATAAAAATTAATCTAGAAGTAATAAAATTATTCTAAAAGTTGCTAAATTCCTATTTTAATGTATTAAAGCTAAGAAAAATGTAAAAAGTTGGAAAATGTGAAATTTGAAAAATAATAATAAAATAATATTAAAATAATATTAATAATACAAAAATTATAAAAAATTCTATAAACTTGCAAACAAGTTTATTTTAACCTAAATAATCAGAAAATCAAAGTGAAATTACCAGAATACCCCTATTGAGCCCTCAAATGGGCCAAAACCAAAAATAGTCAAACCAAATGGGCTTTTGGGCCCAAAAAGTCAAACTTGGCCCAATTGACTTGGAAAAGCCTATCTTACTCAAAATTTAATTCTAAGAACAAAACTCTAAAGGCCCAAAAGCTGAATGTGAGCTTATCACAGCTTAATAAGCAAACAGCTTATTCTTATTAGGCCTTTTAGCCCATTAAGCAATAAGCTAATGCCATAAGCTCTAATTTAACACACAACCTTCTTTTAGGATGCTTATGAGATCAGTAAAAAGAAATTTTGAAAAAGCACACTCAATAAGCCAGAAATAAGCAAAGTAAAAATTCACTAAAAGACAAAATAGTCGGGTTTGAGATTTAGGGCACCTCAGAAGCTCTAGTTTGTTACAAAAGCTCACAAATAGCTTAACTAAGAATAATCAATCAAGAAAATCACAAAAAGCCAAGTAGAATAAGCTGTAAGAGCAAATAAGTTGGCTTAAAAAGCCAAATAAGCTAGTTTTCTAGCAAAAGCTTAACCATCAGACTTGTAACCTTCCAGATTTGATATTAAGCTAAGAAAAATGATTTCTATTACAAAAGACAAGTTGTTACATGTGCCAATAACCAGTTCTCAAAAATAAGCCAATTTGTGCTTATTTGACCAAAAGTCAAAGTACTCCAAAGTTCACCAATTGATCAGGAATGGTATAAGGGCTTGTTATAAGCAATTTTTGTGAAGGACTCAAGGAGGAGGCCTTGTGAATCAAGAGGTCAGTTGACCTTTTGATGGCAGATTTTGGCAATAAGGGCTTAATAAGGCAGTTAGCTTATAAGCCAGATACAAAGCACACCCAATAGCAAAATCCACTCACAAGCAGCACATAAACAAGTTCCAAGCAGCAAAATCACAAGGCATACACTAGGATAACAAATGCAAGCACAAAATGAGGTGGTCACTTTGCTGATGCAAATGACCACTTCAGCCAACTTTGATAAGCTATAGCAATCACAATAAGCCACCAAATTCAACAACCAGATAACCAATAGATAGCTTATCACCTAAACTATTCCCAAACCTGATTTCAGACCTTAGATCCAACAAACAAAGAAGTTATTGGATCTGATGTGTTTGACCAATTTCAAAACCACTTTTATCAGATTTTTGCAAAACTTCAAATTCCTTTTCTAAACTTTCAGAAACTTAACCAATGACTAAAACTTGTATATTAAGACTTGTTTAGACCATCCAAACCCTAAGAACCAAGGGCTCAAGGCCACAAGGCCTTATGAACCAGTAATCCCAAACAACCCTTAATCAACCACTTTTCAAACAAACTTCTGATTTTTAAACACAACCTACTGATTTTATCCTTCAAATTGCTACACTAGGTGACAACTAACAGATTACAACCATAAAACACAAAGCACAAACACATGAACACGAAATCATATACCAAAGTGAAAAATAAGCAGAAACATGAAATTTTGAGAGGAATCTTAACAAGGGGTTATACCTGCCTTCCACAACATCCTAGGAAAGCCAGCTATGCTCCTTGGACCTTGTTCAACAACTAGCACAAGACCAAGGTACTTCAACAAAGGAGATGCAAGACTGCCTTGGTTGATGGTTCAAAGTAGAACCTCAAGGACTTGATTTCTTCAACACAAGCAGCTTCAACTCAACCAAGGGCTCTAATCCCTTCACAAGCTTGGTGTCAACAAGCTTGCAAGAGCTTATAGCTTATGGCTAAGGGTTAGTCCACAAAAATAAGCAAAATCAGTAACCCTTTTCAAGCTTTTTTCAAACTTACCAAACATAAACATCCTTGAACCAAATGATTCAAGCATACTTATAACAATCAATGGAACTCAGAAACACCTTAAAACAACACCAACTTTCAAAAACATAAAAAGGAATTACAATTTTTTCAAAATACCAACTTTTATAAATTTTAAAAAGGAATTACAAGTTTTAAAGGCAAAGACTGGAACAAAGGGACTCTCACAAGTTGAGGTCTCCTTTTATAGGCAAATACCAGGCTACACTATTCACAAACCCTAGAAGTGAATTCACTAAAATGCCCTTGAGGTCTTCTAGGCGTTTCTTGTTGATGAGCTGTCCAAAATGCATCCAAACCGTTTAAAATAGCTTTGTGATGAAGCAATGAGTGTCAGCTGTTGATCTTGACACGTGGCTATGCTTGGAGAACACGTTGTGTTTTGATTGGTGGACGGGTTTGAATGGTGGGGCCTCTTGGTGAGTGGGAGTGAGGGTTTTAAGGTTGGGATGGGATTTAGAGTGTGTGAATCAAACGTGTGTCAAGGTAATTTAGGTTTACCCTTTGTTTAAGTTGATGTAAAATCTGGGTGTGAAAAGGTGAACAGTGGTAACTTTTTATCCGATTTTGGGGGATTGGAAGTTGTTTGGCGCAATTTCATGTTTGAATGTTTCAATAGCACACATTTGGCCCTTGTTCTTCTTCTTTTCTTTCATTTGTGTTTAAAAGTGTGTCAGCGCCCAAATCCTTTGTAACAACTTTCAGACTTTGGCAATTTTGGCATAAAACTTTGGAAAAAGGTTTAAAAGGGTTATTTTTGCCACTTTTGCATATTTGAAGGACTGATTTTGAACTTTCTTGATCTTCAAAGGTCTTCAATGTATCTTTGGCTTTATGAGGGACCATTGTTGGCAATTTGAATTTGTTGAGGGACTAAACTTGCCATTTCTTCAAAGTAGAAGGACCTTTTGTGTAATTTTGACAAACTTAAGGGACCAAACTTGTAATTATCAATATACAAGGGTTTTAAGTGTCATTTCTTCAATAAATGAGGATCAATCTTGTATGTCTTCAAGTCTTCAAGGGTATTTGTTGATTATTCCATGAATTAGGGCCCGGTTCTTTGTACGGCTTCGTTTCTCGTGTCCGTTTTTCCTTGTATCTTGTGATCTTTTGTCTTTTTCATGATATCCATACCTAAAATACACAAGTAAACAAACACAAGCATATATATGGTATATTATGACATTTTTATGCATTTAAAGCCCGAAAAGAACGATGAGATCATGTATAAATGCCATCTCATCACTCCCCCATACTAGGCCATTGTCGTGCCCTCACGCAATGCTAAAATAAAGTATCTAAGCATCACCAAAGTTTTATTGAACCTTTATTGAAGAGTAAAAGACTTGCAACATACTACGAAGATGTGTAAAGACATAATGTATGATTTTCATCACGAAAAGTGACTTTTAGGGTCAAAGAATAGAAACAAGCAAATGTCCCTTAGAGTAAACTTCGTCATCCTTGATTGTCATACATTCCATGCTAAGTGCAAAAACGAGATCATTGTTGGTACAAGTCACAATGCTAACACTACTCATACGTCCAAATTATGTAATACTTTTTCTCCCCGCAATCCTAGTTATTATAAAAGAAATGGGTTACTAGCATTTTTTTAACTATTTGTCATAGATCACAAGTGATTCATATTGACTTATTTGAGTAGTTATTAGTCCGAAAGCAAAGTAGCACGATTTGATCAATAGTTAGCCGAAGGACAAAATCTTTTGAAACGGCTTCTCGTGTATCTCCTTAAGTTCATATCTTGGCATAACTCGTTTCACGATTTGAGACCTTTATCGGACCGATATCTGGCATGTACTTCATACTTCAAATCTTGGGAAGACGTTCTTGAAATTATGGTCTTCTCTTCATATATTTGGAATTTCTTCACTTGACGTTTTTGAGAGATTCTTCATATTTGGACCACGACTTCATCATTTTTCTTCAATCTTTATTTTGGATTTTGATATACAACGATCCGCCTCCTTTTTGGACTTGGATATATTTATCCTCATACCTTGTAAGGGTCTTTTTGGATAGACTTTCTCCATGATCTTTAGGGGAGTAATTGCTTTTCGTCGTGTGTCTCGATCCTTCATATTGATATAGGAATAATGATACTTCACATCATCTTGGATCTTTAGCAAGAATAGAGCTCCTCATGCCTTGTTAGGGACTTTTTGGATGATCGCCAATCTTCGCGTCCCGCTTCAATAAGTTATGCCTTGGCTATGAACACTATTCAACCCCGAGCAACTTTTAAACGATCTTGCGCTAGAGGCTAAGTAACCTTTCAAATCGTACGACCTTACTTATTGCAATTATGATTTATTCCTAATGCATTGATCTTATGGGAAGAAAAAGCCACAATTAAAAACATATGAGTTTTTGAAAGAACATTTTCATGTTCTACGTTTAGCATGATCACTTGTCTAACTCTATCATTTCTCGTTCTTCACTATATAAAGACCTTTAATTAAAGAGACTCGTGAATACTTAGCCATGCAAGTGAAAATTAAGCCAAATTTGGATTAGCTTTCATTAAGACTATATCAAATCAAAGTTTTAGGTTTTCAAGCCACCTATAGGATCTTGCACTTTCTTGGACTTTTTCAAGTTTAGAGAATGCGTTTTATAGTTCCCTTGATAAGTGACTTTCTAGGATCAATTATAGGAACTTGCGAAAAGTTCTTGTTCTTAACCCATATGAGTTAAGACTTTCGCGTTTTAAAGCTCCCTATATAAAAGTCTAGAAAAACTTGAATTGAGCGGGTTAAGGAATGTAAATGGCTCCAAATGCCCATCAAGTCAAAAACTAACTCTTATTCTACTCATCGGAAAATATACAATCGTGTCTTAAAAACACTTATGAAAACTAAGAAAAATTTTAAAATTTGGCCATTTTTAGCCTTATTAGTAATCAAAACAAAACATTGAAAGTTGGAAAGCGTGAGGGCGTAGCAAAGCAAGTACCTATTCACCCCCCCATAATAAAAGCAAACATTGTCCTCAATGTTTCGAGTCTAAGGGTGGAGCACCCCCATACTAGAGACGAAGAATCGAATGCTTAGGATCTAGCATGGAAAGGGTGATCAACAATATATCTAAAGCCGTTTATTAAGTATGCTAAAAGATAACTGTTAGAACAATAAAGGATATGTCACGGATTCGTGAAAAACTTCTTCAAGCAAACGATGGAGGCTCATGTAAACGAATACGAGAGTCTTTAATCGTAGATGATGATGATGATCTAGATAACACAATCACAAACAACCACGAGACAACGAGTTGAAGGGGTACAAGTCCCCTTATTAGTGAATAGTAAGCATAAAGGATAAGCATGGGATCTCCCCCAAGAGGCACCTCGTTTTTGATTACCGAGTCATGAGTTCGACTCGATCCCCTCAATGCTAATTATCATTAGGGAAGGTGACTTGGTCGAGGGAAACCATTGAAGGAATTTCCCCACCAAAGTAGTGCTTAAGCCTATGTCCATTCACCTTGAAATTAGGACCATCATCTTGAGCTAGCTCAATGGTCCCATAAGAAAATACTTGTGTAATGGTGAACGGACCCGACCAACGAGATTTCAATTTCCCGGAAAATATCTTAAGTCGAGAGTTAAAAAGCAACACTTAATCACCAACGTTAAAAACCCGGTTTTTAATCTTTGAATCATGAAACTTTTTAGTCTTTTCTTTAAAAATTAATGAATTTTCATAAGCATTATCTCTTAATTCATCCAATTCATTCAATTGTATTTTCCGGTGATCTCCCGCGGTCTTCAAGTCAAAGTTTGCATGCTTAAGGGCCCAATATGCCTTGTGCTCCAATTCAATGGGCAAATGACAATTCTTCCCATAGACTAATTTATAAGGAGTGCAACCGATAGGTGTCTTATAAGCGGTCCTAAAGGCCCATAAAGCGTCATCGAGTTTGTCGGACCATGAAGCACGGTTTTCTCCAATTGACCTCTCTAAAATCCTCTTCAAAGCTCGGTTCGAAACCTCGACTTGCCCATACGTTTGCGGGTGATAAGCCGTAGAAAGACGATGAGTAACTCCATATTTCTTTAGAACCTTTTCGAATTGGTCATTACAAAAATGGGTTCCACGATCGCTTATAATAGCACGAGGGGTTCCGAACCGAGAGAATAGTTGCTTCAAAAACTTCACTACCACACGAGCATCATTAGTAGGCAAAGCCTTAGCTTCCACCCACTTAGAAAGGTAGTCCACCGCGACGAGGATATATTTGTTGCCATGAGACGATGGGAACGGCCCCATAAAGTCTATTCCCCATATGTCGAAAATCTCACACACTTGAATTATGTTTTGCGGCATTTCATCACGTTGAGACGATTTTCCTTGACGTTGGCACGAATCACACGACTTTACAAGTGCGTGTGCATCACGATAGATAGAAGGCCAAAAGAAGCCGGCATCGAACACTTTCTTAGCCGTGAGATTAGCATCGTGGTGACCACCCGTGGGTCCCTCGTGACAAGCTCTAAGGATATTAGAAGCTTCGGCCCCAAACACACAACGTCGAACGAGTTGATCCGCACAAATCCGAAAGAGATAAGGGTCGTCCCAAAAATAGCACTTGACGTCACGAAAGAATTTTCGCTTTTGTTGTGTCGTCATACCCTTGATTATGAAATTGCCCGCATGGTAATTTGCAATGTCGGCAAAACATGTGGTGGTGTCTTTAGAATTCACTACACCGAGAGTCTCAAGAAGAAATGTTTCGGTGATTTCCTTGTTCTCGAAAACATCTTTGTGAGGATCTTCTAGACGAGAGAGATGATCGGCCGCTAGATTCTCGGCTCCTTTTTTGTCAAGCACGGTGACATCAAATTCTTGGAGGAGGAGCATCCAACGAAGCAATCTCGGCTTAGCATCTTTCTTAGCTAAGAGATACTTGATAGCCGAATGGTCGGTATACACGATGCTTTTAGTAAAGACGAGATAAGGTCGGAATTTCTCAAAAGCATAGACCACGGCAAGGAATTCCTTTTCCGTTGTGGTGTACTTTAATTGAGCCTCGGTCATCGTCTTACTAGCATAGTGGATAGGACGGAAATGCTTGTCATAACGTTTCCCTAAGATGGCCCCTATAGCATAATCACTTGCATCGCACATGATTTCAAAGGGTAATTCCCAATTAGGAGCAACAACACACTCCTCATTGAAGTTAAAATGAGCATCCTTCTCGAGAAGGTATGTCATAGGTCGAGAGATTTTCGGAAAGTTCTTGATGAAACGACGATAAAAGCCCGCGTGGCCTAGGAAACTCCTAACTCCCTTAACGGTTTTGGGATGAGGTAACTTGGCGATGACGTCTACCTTAGCTTTATCGACCTCAATCCCCGCTTTCGACACTTTATGTCCTAATACGATTCCTTGTTTACACATAAAATGACATTTTTCCCAATTAAGTACAAGATTGGTTTCTTCACAACTTTTTAACATTTGCTCGAGATAAGATAAACATGATGTGAACGAATTGCCAAACACCGAGAAGTCATCCATAAACACTTCCATCGAATTGTCGATCATATCGTGAAAAATCACCATCATACACCGTTGAAACGTACCCGGTGCATTACAAAGTCCGAAAGGAATCCTACGATAAGCGAACGTTCCATAAGGACACGTAAACGTAGTCTTCTCTTGATCACGAGGGTCGATAGGGATTTGAAAGTAACCAAAAAAACCATCTAAAAAGCAATAGAATTCATTTCCCGCAAGTCGCTCCAACATTTGATCCATGAAGGGCAAAGGAAAGTGGTCTTTACGAGTGGCGTCATTTAACTTTCGGTAGTCAATACACACCCTCCAACCGGTCACAACACGAGTGGGAATTAACTCGTTGTTTTCATTAGGCACAACGGTCATTCCTCCCTTTTTAGGGACACAATGGATTGGGCTCACCCATGGGCTATCGGATATAGGATAAATCATTCCCGCGTCAAGGAGTTTAAGGACCTCCTTTTTAATGACATCGTGAATTTTGGGATTCACCCTTCTTTGACTTTGAATTGCGGGTTTGTAGTCCTCCTCCATTAAAATCTTGTGAGTACAAAATTTTGGGTCAATACCCTTAATGTCAGATATTTTCCACGCAATTGCCCCTTTATGAGCCTTAAGAACTTTCAAGAGCTCGGTTTTTTCATTATTAGCAAGACCTCTTGCAATAATAACCGGCAACTTGTCATCACCTTCCAAGAATGCGTATTCAAGGTGAGAAGGAGGATCTTTCAATTCAAGGATAGGTGGTTCCTCGATTGAAGACTTTGGTTCAACACTCATAACTTCCATCGACGGAAGAAATGGTGGAATAGAAGTATCATCACTAATCGACACCTCATCTTCATTGTCGATTTCATTTGAAGTGAGATCGCCTCCTTGGAATGGAGTGAGATTTGGTGTGGAATTAGCAAGAATCGGATCCAAAATAGTGGGATTGCCACTTGACGAGCAATCGGAAAAACCTAACACTTCTTGTGAAAACTCATCGCAAACCACATCAACGATGTCAATGTGATTGATGGTAGCGATTGCATAAACATGAGAAGGTTTCGAGTTTTGAGTAGCGTTTATAACAAGTTCCTCTTCGTTGAATCTCAAAGTGATAATTCTCGCATGAACATCGATAAGCGATCTCGAAGTGTCTAAAAATGAACGACCTAAAATTAGAGGAACTTGAGGATCCGCGGGGATGTCAACTACTATAAAATCAACGGGATAGTAGAACGTCCCCACTTTCACGAAAACATCTTCGGCTACTCCACATGCTAAAATCTTAGAATGATCGGCCATCTCGATAGACATGTTCGAAGGAATGAGAGCCGGAAGAGAAAGCGATTTTCAAATGGAAAATGGCATCAAATTAATGCTCGCACCAAGATCGGCCAAGGCGAGGCATTCTTTCATATCTTGTATGTCACAAGGAATGAGAAACTTTCCGGGATCACCAACTTTTTCCGGTATGCGGTTAAGATAAACCGAAGAACAATTAGCAAGCTTTGAAATCTTTTCCTTATCGCTCATCATACTTTTAAAAGTGGAAGCGAAACGAGGCATATATAACAAAGCGTCGGCTAAAATCACATCAAAATGCACTTGTTGAAACATTTTTATAAAAAGCTCGATTTGTTGTTAGTTACGTTCTTGCAATTTCTCTTTGTTTCGTCTCGAAGGGTAAGGTAAAGGTGGTGTTGGTTGGTTATTAGGCAACGGCCTTGGAAACTCGGGTTCCACAATTGGTATTGGTTCAACCGTAGGTGTGGTTTGAGCGGTACTTCGTGGGATTGTAATGTGCTCCTTTTCGTCCATCACCTTGGGTTCTTTCTCGATTTCCTTCTCCTTAGAAGTACTTGGACGAGAGATTGGTTCCTTGAAAGTTTTACCACTTCGTGTAGTAATAACCTTCATTTCTCCCTTCGGGTTTGCAATGGTATCACTAGGAAGACCACCCGAGGAAGAGGGTTTACACATGATTGCTTCAAACATCTTAGCCATTTGGTCCTCAAATTTTGATTGCCTAGCATCCGCTTTTAATAACTCTTGCTTAATCTCATGTTGTCCTAATTCCATCTTTTGTTGGTTTTGTTGAAGACGTTGGACATTTCCTTCCATTTTATTTGCATGAGTTTTAAGTTCATTAGCAAGTTCATTTTTAAGCTCGTTTTTCAACTCGGATCTGTTGGGACATACAGATTTGATGATTACAAAACCTATAGGCAGAGATGAAGACAGAAGAAACAATAAGGACCTAATATGTAATATTAGGTTAGCTTTGATAATAAGCTAGGGTTGTGATGTAACCCTAGTACCTCTATTATATAAAGAGGATTAGGCACACATGGTTATTCACTGATTGATATACAATGTAAACTAAAGGTGTGTGTGCGTCCTCCTGGTGTCAAGCCTATAAGGCACCAGGAGCTAGTAGTTAGTAGTATTTTATGAATAAGAAAGCCTTGTTCATAACTTTGATTGTGTTTGTTATTATGTTCCGCTGTGCATTACAATCATTGTTATATATCCCAGATGAGTCTAGATCCTATGACTCAACAAGTGGTATCAGAGCTTGTTGGCTCTCGATCTGGTTGATCTACAAGGTTTTCATGTTACTGTTATTTTTCTCTTTTTGAATAAAGATGTTCTTGCTGATCTAGGGTTTTCCCAACAAACCCTAGATGATTCGTGTTTGATGTTACTGCTGTTGTTTGGGGTTGTTGCTGTAAATTCATGTTGCTGTGTTTGATCAAGAAGGCAGCAGGTGATACGGCTGCTTCTGATTGAAGACATGAATCATGTTTGTATAAACATGATGAATCTGCTGTATGGAAGATCTTCATTTTAGGGTTTTGTTAAACCCTAGATTGATTATTGTTGCTGCCATAACGAAAAGGCTCATGAGTGTGTTTATGTGTCTGATCAAAAACGAGTATCACATGACTCATAGTTCATATTCACTTCATTTGTGGTCCAATAAGAATTCGATCTGTACACATGTGAGAGAATTTGGTTACCTATTTTTATGGGGACTATTTTTCTCTTGGACGCATTTGTGGGATGGTGCGTGTGCAAGTTTTCCAAGGTCAAGCACAAATATGGTTTATCTATGTTCACGTGGATTGGTGGTGAGGGCCTACTAATTCTAAGGATTTGTTAAATGAAGGATTAGATCTATGGATTTGGTGGAAGAGATGGGGAAGAAGGAGGATTAGGTGTAGAGAGAGAAAGGAAAGGGAAGAAGAGTAGAGAGAGAAAGTGATTAGATAAATGATTAAGTGTGAAAGAATGAATGACCAACCCCCTCCTAACATGCTAGGAGGGGTATATATATAGCCCACCCTACATGTGGGCTATATGGACTATATTTAACTAAGTGGATCACGAGCCCATTACATAATTATCGTTGGAGCGACCGATCCTTCACAAATACGTAAAACGTATTTCCAACAATCTCCCCCTAAGGGAGGTCGCTCCAAGTTACAAAGTTTTAAATATACTATGGCTCGTGATCTATGCTAATAATGATGTGACCGAGACTTTCTTTGGGAAAACACATTTCCAACAATCTCCCCCTAAGGGAGGTCACACCATTTTACAAAATCTTAAACCTAGCATCTATGCTTGAGTCTTCGATCTTGTTCTTGTGAATATGCTTGATGTGATCTTTGACTTTAGTCTTGAGCATGTTTCCTTGCCTTGACCTTGTGCATTCATCACTTGTGAAATTTGCCTCTTTGTGACTTCATGTTCCACATACTTATACCTTTAAATTCTTGAAAGCTTCAGAGTTTGATACAGCGGAAGACTTGACCTTCAGACTTTCTTGAATTTGTTGAAGTACTAAGTGTATGTAGTATAAGCATGTGGTGACGACTTCTTCTGGATTATACACCGCAATGCCACCTTCTTGTTACGCTGCATAAGACAGTTAGCAACAAACCATATACACGGATGAAATGGCCTTGAACATTTCATTCTAATTCGGTAGCATTTTACCTCCGGTCGGTGAAGACCGTTGGACGATATTAAATATCGTACTTGTGACAGGTAGTTTCAATAAAGAACCTCCTTGACAAGATTTCGCGGGTAAACCCGTTCTCTTTACTCGACTGTCCAAAGCTGACTGCGAACGTAAAGAGTGAATCATTTGGATAATATTATCCGCATGATTTGAAGCCGTCAATTCATGTTCCTGGAACAAGTGAAGTTCAATTAAGAACCGCACCATCGTTGCTTTCCAGTTGTCACTAGCTTGATTCATAAAGAATCTTGCAAGTTACCTACCAAGTGCTGTTTGATGTTAACACTAGAAGGATTTCCACTCGTCACTGTGATCAATAAAGAGTCACTCTGAATGTTCTGGCAAGATCATATGATAATGCGTAGAGGCCTGGAACGTGTTTAAATTCATTTAAGAATTAAACCACTGTTGCTTTCCAGTTATCACAAGTTTGATTCATAAAGAATCGCACAAGTCACCTACCATGAGCTTTTTGATATTCGCTCAAGAAGGATTTCCATCTTCATTGTAAATACTTTCGTATTACTCGGATGTTCAGGCAAGATCATGAAGATTTTGCGTAGGACTCTTAAGATCTTTCTTACTTTTCACATTGTGTGAACAAGCAAGGAATAATGAAAGTGTGTCCTAATGAGATATTTGATGATCTCAAATGGCTCTAGACTCGATCGTGCATTTTGGATTTTAGTGATCGGAGGCTGGAGAGGAGTGCCACCTTTTCAATACCAATTTATTCGGAGTGAATAAACCAGTAGATAATGTGTTGATCTCCGTGTGATTAAAACAAATACCTTTTGAGAGATATTTGAGTTAGCTGGGAAGGGTTGTGCATTGCATCACTGGGTCCATGATGTCTTTCTTCAATACCGAGAATCATTAGCAAAAATGACCTCAATAGCATATGTATTGACCCGGTTTCTGCCTAAAGTTGTAAGGAGGGCTTCTTTCTTTACACCCTTTATCTTTACAATTCTTTTTCATTCTTCAACCCCTTCAATGCTTACCAATACGTCATAACTAGCACCTTGTTGTGATTGTTCCAGTGCTAACTTAAGTACTTGGTCGGCATTCAGCTACGTTCACAATCTTTCTCCATCTTTCCTAAGGACTACTATTTCTAGCTATGGAATGTCCTTGGGAAGATTCCTCCGGTTCTAGAGAAATCATTGGACTTTAACCTATCCTACCATCCTTATGTCACCACAATCGTCACCGTCGTGAATAGAGATGTTTTGGGTAAGTATATGTCACCATGAAATCCATTTTGAAGTGCAAATCCATTTTGCTCCCCCTTAACATATGCTACGATATCCGAAAACATTTCGCACATGTCGGGATGAGCTAACATGTTAAGTCAAACCATTTGTGATTGATCATATCCCATATTAAATCACATTTTCTCCCCCATATTAAAAATATTAACCCAATCGATGTTTTTAATATCAATTGATTTAATAGCATTTTAAGAAAATTTAGGAAGAAAAATGCAAATCCAATTATCTTCATGATTTTAACAAGCTCCCCCTCAAATTAATGAGGGTGTACTTGAAACGTAAATTAAATACCTTTTAAACACAAGTGTAAGGTATTTAATACGTGCAAAGATCAATATATAATAATGAATTCACAAGATTAGCAATGTACGAGGTTGGACCTGAATAATGGAGAACAGCATATGAAAGAAGCACATGGTTCTTGTTCACGAATGATGGTCACCTCGTCACGTCCCCGAGAAAATTAATTCTCGTTGTTGAGTCAAAGCTTTCCGGTGAAATGCTTGACTTGATTATGAAAAGCGGGTTGCTATCTGAAATAATAGCAAACCATATGGAGCATGTTTTAAATCTTTTAAACTTCTGCTCGAACTTTATTTACAACCCCGTGTCATTATTGAATGACATTTCTAGGTTCGTAAATATTATCGATTCCAGAAGACATGCTCGTTTTATCAAAACATTTTTGAACACACAATTTTGAAAGATTTAGAAAAACCTTTTGAGAAATTCTCGAAAAATTGTGTTCAAAGTTTTGAAAAACAATTACTTGAGCTTAAGATGTTGAATATCTTAAAAGCGAGCTCAAGTCCGAGAAGTTGTAAACTTCCCGTTGTTAAGGATAAGTTTATCATCGGCGATAAACTTTCCTTTTATCTGAAGAACGAGTCCTAAGCTGACATATACTTAGAAGTCGTGTGCATGAGCTTGAAAACTTTGACTGTTTTAACGGAAAGCTCATGACCGAGAAAGGTTAATTTCTCGTTACGAGGAAAAGTTCTCTTATTTAAAAGATACACTTTCCTTTCTGAGCTTAAAACTTCGAATGTTTTAATACAAGCTCATGACCGAGAAAGGTGAATTTCTCGTTAAGAGGATAAGTTATCATAAAAGATAATCTTTCCTTTATTTTAAGTTCGAGTTACAGTCTGACATTTAACTGTAAGTCATGTACACGAGCTTAAAACCTTTGAATGGTTTAAATGTAAGCTCGTGTCCGAGAAATTTTAATTTCTCGTTGTAAGGATAAGTTTATCATCGGCGATAAACTTTCCTTTATTTGAAGCACGGGTCATCGTCTGACATTTAACGATGAGCCATAATGCATGAGCTTAAAAACTTGGAATGTTTTTGATATAAGCTCATGCCCGAGAAAAATGAATTTCTCGTTTTTAGGATAAGTTTATCATTGGCGATAAACTTTCCTTTCTTTGAAGTACGGGTCATCGTCTGACATTTAACGATGAGCCATAATGCATGAGCTTAAAAACTTGGAATGTTTTTGATATAAGCTCATGCCCGAGAAAAATGAATTTCTCGTTTTTAGGATAAGTTTATCATCGGCGATAAACTTTCCTTTCTTTGATGAGCGAGTTACAGTCTGTTATGTGACTGTAAGTCCTTGTGCAGCTTAACCATGAATCCCCTGAGACATTTGTTTCTCTGATATCTGCTTCTTCAGCAACCAAACTCTAAGAGTGTCCTTAGTTGAACGGTACACAACGATTGGACCGCTTCGTTCTTTTGGAACATCAACTTTGGTACCTGCAATCTCATTAGGACTTTGCATGCTTTGACGTGGGTTAGCGATATCGATTATAGAAGCACGTGGGGGTTCACAGTTTGCTTTACTTGTGTCAGAGGTGGCCTGAGGGGATGATTCACTTGTCTTCTTTGGCAAACGTTTCCTTTTATAGAAAATCTTAAGTTCAGGCTTAAATGATGTATCATCCTTTGCAATTTCCTCCCTAGTAGTCTTCGTAGAATCAGAGACTATCCTAGTTAAAGGGCACTCGTTTCCTACAATAGTAAAAGTTCTACCAGTGGGGCGCCAAACTTTACCAAAGGGTTTGATTTTAGCTATCCACTGGGACTTAATTCTAGCACGGGAGTTCACCTCATCAAGTAATTTCTTGACACAAGCATCATGATTTGCCGTAAAGACACATTTTCTACATGTTTTACAAGTAGCATATTTAATGTCTGAATAATTCCTAGATGATTGACCGATGCTCCTAGAAGATGGCATGCTACGGTTAGCAGTGTTGGGTAATCTAGAAGGCATCTGACTAGGTTGTACATTGCTATCTCTTACATGTGTCTTTTGAATAGCTTCCCTTTGACCAGATTTGTGGCAAACGTCATTTGAACTAGTTCTAGACGTGGTCTTGGTATTTTTAGGGAGACTAGAGGCAATCATATGATTTGGTCTTGCTAAAGCTGGAGTGATCACATTGGGCCTAGTTGCTGGAGTGACTGGTCTAATAAGATGAACCAAATCAACTTGGGAGGCAAACCGCGGTCTCGAGGATTGTGGTCGCTCGGATCTAAATGCAGTAGGTTGTCTGACAATCGGTTGTCTGACGAACTGATTTGTAGGCGGTTTCCCCAAGATTGATGGTTTTTCAAGCTTAGTGTCCACACTAGGTCCTTTACTTTTCCTTAACTCGTTTTTCAACGCAGCTATAGCAAAAACCTTTTCCTGTAATTGGGCCTTTAATGTTTCATTTTCTTTGGGCACGATATCTTGGGATGCCAACTTAGATTCAAGCAGTTGAATTTGTTTCAAAAGATTATCCTTTTCAGCTTTAGAATCTAGAACAGTTTGATCCAATTTTCTTTCAAGAACAACGTTTAACTTTTCAAGTTTTTCAAAGTATGTTTCAAATTTGACCGTTTTCTTAGAAAATTCAAGTTTAGCATCCTCAAGATCTTTTGATTGCCGAGCTACGATCGTTTCGAGCTCTTTAATCTTGGAATCAGAATCAGTTAACGAGGCAGTTATAAAGCATTTATCATGATGTTTAGCATTTTGAACACTTTCTCCCCCATTATGACTTACATCGGATGAATCAGAAGTGGTATTGCTATCACTCGTTTCCATCCCATGTTTGTCATAATTAGGTTTCGAATGCTCAATATGCGGTATGTCATCAGCATATACATCATAATTAACATCACATTGTACCATGTTTGCAGGCTCTTCGTCATAAATGGGTAAGGTGTCATCAAGAGAAATCTCGTGAACATTCCCCGACGTGCCACTGGCATCATGTTGTCCTCCTGATTCTGTGCTCGTGCCATCGTTAGGCTCCAAGTTGTCAACCTTATGACCATTATCCTCTTGCATCTGCGGCATTGATTCTTGCACTCCATTAACATACCCTTGCTGAAGTCGAGATCTTTCATAAATCGAAGATGAGACTGATGTCATGAGTTTCAGTATTGTATCACGAAAAACTCGAAGCTCGGTATTTGTATCTCGAAGAAAAGATTGGCAAATCATTGAACTTTCAGACTTGATGATATTAAATTGGAGAAAAGGCGTGAGTTGTGTCACAAGAGCCTTATAAGCAAGTGCCGATGCAGAGTGATTAAAGTTTTCATTGTTGAGTTGCTCTGCCAGTTGGGTCAAGATGGTAAAAATTGAGTCGATGAATATATGACGATCTTGTCCAAAGATTGTCACAAATTCGCTCCCTCCTTGAATCCTCGAAAGAGTGACAAGATGAGACTGAAGCATTTGAAATGAAGTGATGCCACTTTTGCTAACTTTGTTTTGCATTGAATGCGATACTCCCTCTTGAAATGTCGAACTCAACGAATCCATTGAATGTGGTTGCGTTAATCCCTATTCGGAATAACTCCTATTCGGAATAATCCCTATTCGGAACCCTATTCGGAATAATCCCTATTCGGAATAATGCCTATTCGGAATAATCCCTATTCGGAATAATCCCTATTCTGAATAATCCCTATTCGGAATAATCCTTATTCAGAATAATCCCTATTCGGAATAATCCCTATTCGGAATAATCCCTATTCGGAATAATCCTTATTCGGAATAATCCTTATTCAGAATAATCCCTATTCAGAATAATCCCTATTCGGAATAATCCCTATTCGGAATAATCCCTATTCGGAATAATCCCTATTCGGAATAATCCCTATTCGGAATAATCCTTATTCGGAATAATCCTTATTCGGAATAATCCTTATTCGGAATAATCCTTATTCAGAATAATCCCTATTCGGAATAATCCCTATTCGGAATAATCCCTATTCGGAATAATCCCTATTCGGAATAATCCTTATTCGGAATAATCCTTATTCTGAATAATCCCTATTCGGAATAATCCCTATTCGGAATAATCCTTATTCGGAATAATCCTTATTCAGAATAATCCCTATTCGGAATAATCCCTATTCGGAATAATCCCTATTCGGAATAATCCTTATTCAGAATAATCCCTATTCGGAATAATCCTTATTCAGAATAATCCCTATTCGGAATAATCCCTATTCGGAATAATCCCTATTCGGAATAATCCCTATTCGGAATAATCCCTATTCGGAATAATCCTTATTCGGAATAATCCTTATTCTGAATAATCCCTATTCGGAATAATCCCTATTCGGAATAATCCCTATTCGGAATAATTCCTATTCGGAATAATCCCTATTCGGAATAATCCCTATTCGGAATAATCCCTATTCGGAATAATCCCTATTCTGAATAATCCCTATTCTGAATAATCTGGAAAAATAGTTTCCGAGACTTAAAAAGAAGCTATTAACTCCGATTTTTGATCCAAAACCACAAAAAGTTTTATGATTTTTACCAAAATAAGCTAAACCCAATCCTTATCAATCAATCCCAATAACAAAAACACCAAAAATAACAAGATTCAAGAATGATTTTTTCTAAAGATCACTAATTGATTCAAAAACTAAAAAAGCAACACAATCAATTGAAGGGGTTTTTAATCAAATCAATAGATAAAAAAAAAAAACGCAAATCCTAAGATTTAACCATGGCTCTTGATACCAATTGAAGGCCTACAAATTCTAAGGATTTGTTAAATGAAGGATTAGATCTATGGATTTGGTGGAAGAGATGGGGAAGAAGGAGGATTAGGTGTAGAGAGAGAAAGGAAAGGGAAGAAGAGTAGAGAGAGAAAGTGATTAGATAAATGATTAAGTGTGAAAGAATGAATGACCAACCCCCTCCTAACATGCTAGGAGGGGTATATATATAGCCCACCCTACATGTGGGCTATATGGACTATATTTAACTAAGTGGATCACGAGCCCATTACATAATTATCGTTGGAGCGACCGATCCTTCACAAATACGTAAAACGTATTTCCAACAATCTCCCCCTAAGGGAGGTCGCTCCAAGTTACAAAGTTTTAAATATACTATGGCTCGTGATCTATGCTAATAATGATGTGACCGAGACTTTCTTTGGGAAAACACATTTCCAACAGGTGGAATGGTGGGTGTTGGAGGCATGTGACAGATTCGTATGGCATAAAGCAGAATGAAAGCGAAAATGAGATGCAGGGGCCGGTGTGAATGTGAAGTGATGGATGTGGTCCATGCAGTTTGCAAAACATCACGCAGCCTCATATGAAGGTTACAAGGGTTGAACGCATGGGAAAAGTACATCTCCTGCTGTATGTGTTTGTACTAGTCACACACGTATGAAGGTACCTTTATTATTGTGGTACAAGATTGTTTCTACTTTAATATTGGTATTATTCACTACTGCTAGTCAAATATCAAATACGTGTGATGTCTTACGGGAAAAGATTTTGATATTCATTTGAGAATATTGAAATAATTATGAAAGGTACTCGTCATATTTGGTATAGTCCTAGTTTACTAGGATTGAGTATTACCTATTTTTATGGAGATAAAACGTGTAGGGAGCTATGTTTTAGGGATTGCTTCAACAGGTTACTTGAATAAATCTTCACACGTTTTAGGGATTGCCTTAGAAACACATGACGAGGGTGGTAATACTATGATTTATTTTGCATGATTCTTTCCTGATTTGTAGAGGATACAGTTGGCGTCCTTTATCTTTAAACATTCTAAAACGTGTGGTGTTTCTAAGGCAGGAGAATGTTACGAATCAACTGCTAATTTTCAGGGACATGTATTTATCCTTATTATTTTCGTTGGTTCGCATATTCATGGTAAGACATTGCTGAACACGTTTTTCTATTATGGGGAGATATACATGATTTACGTGGGCTGTTCTATTATCATCCGATGTATGGGCTGGGTATACATGGACTTTGTTATTGGGCTGAAGATACAGGATTTGCGACAGCTTAGCAACACATTAGTGACGGTCAAGTGCGTCACTAATTATATTGGAGGATGTGTTTGAGTTTAGCAACAGTTTCGGCGACTATGTGGTGACAGCATGTTAGTTAAAAAAAAAAAAAAAAAAAAAATAGAACGGGGTTCGAGCTGCTACTGGTAGGTTTTCGTTGCTGGTCACTCCTACTAGTGAGCTATGGTTCCTTCTGGTCATTGAAGTTGATGCTTGATTATTTATTTGATGTTGTAGTTGAGTTTCACAAATTTGTTTCTTATTATATCAGCATTTAGGTGAGCAATACACCTTGTCTTTGGACTAAATATATTGTTACAGCTTACAACTGGCTCATAGTTGTGAAGGTTAGCAGTTCCCATGTACCAAAAACTGTTGGTGAGCAATACGCCTTGTCATTTTGATCAAAAATATATCATTTTGACTAAATATATTGTTATAGCTAACAGCTGGCTCATAGTTGTATGGTTATCAGTTCCCGTGTTACAAAAACTGGATAAAATGCATGATATAAGACATAAGTTTGGGAGGTTCCACTTCTTCATCAAATTGGTTCTACTTGATTTTCTTCATCAGTGATCACTCCAAGGTACCTATCGGATTGGACATGCATTTCTTCAGGGGAAGCATACATGGATCAAGGGGAAGCTTAGCCTTCATGGTGGATTCCTACTAGTCGGTTCCTATTGGTCGTTACTACTGGTAGCTCCTACTGGTCGCTCCTACTGGTCGTTACTACTGGTCGTTCCTACTGGTCGTTACTACTGGTCGTTCCTACTGGTACGTTATGTTTTCTTCTGGTGGTTTTGCTGGTTCCTGCTGTTCGTTTGAAAAAAAAAAAAAAAAAAAAAAAAAAAAAGGGGGAGTTCATCTTGCCGAGGGGTATAGATCGTTTCGGAGATTCAGTTTATGCTATAATTCTTAACTGGAACAGTTACACGCTCTTTTACAAATATTTGGGGGCATATGATACCATACAGTTCATGATATGATCATCACAAAATTAGCATGATCATAAGCATCGAGTGGTTTCTGGTTGATCCGTCAGAGCTCACTGAGACTATCGGCCATTGCATGTGATCGCCATGCATATATTGACTACAAGAATTATTCAAAGACATTTTATTACATGATATTCTAATAAGCATGTCTTTTTCATACTGAAAGAAGAAATGATCTATGCCACTGAGTTCAAGATTCAAGAGATGGTTAGTATGATTGTTTATATACTTAACCATCTACATGCATCACTTAAGGGGAAGCGTCTACGAGTTGCACAAGACCCTATTTGCTGATTACAAAAAGGGGAAGAATAGTTAGATGTGCAGCTTATTATCGTGATGACATGTTCGAGAATTGTTTCTTCATGCACATTGTTTTGTAATATCAAATAGGGGAAGATTGTTGGGACATACAGATTTGATGATTACAAAACCTATAGGCAGAGATGAAGACAGAAGAAACAATAAGGACCTAATATGTAATATTAGGTTAGCTTTGATAATAAGCTAGGGTTGTGATGTAACCCTAGTACCTCTATTATATAAAGAGGATTAGGCACACATGGTTATTCACTGATTGATATACAATGTAAACTAAAGGTGTGTGTGAGTCCTCCTGGTGTCAAGCCTATAAGGCACCAGGAGCTAGTAGTTAGTAGTATTTTATGAATAAGAAAGCCTTGTTCATAACTTTGATTGTGTTTGTTATTATGTTCCGCTGTGCATTACAATCATTGTTATATATCCCAGATGAGTCTAGATCCTATGACTCAACAGGATCTTAAGCTAATCATCTCACGTTGCATGTTATCAAATTTAGCATCATTTGCTTTAGCATAATCCAAAAATTCTCCTTGAAGATTTTTATTGTGAGCATTTTGAAAACCTTGTGTAGTGTTTTGAAAATCACGGTTTTGGTTTTGATTAGAAATTTGTCCATTCCCATTTTGATAATTCCCTTTGTTGTAGTTACGTGAATTGCCTTGGTAATTACCACCTTGGTTGTTGTTTCGATAATTATTAGCATTTTGATTTGGTGGAGCTTGATTTGGGCGGGAACCTTGACCGTTTTGGTTATAAGTTCTCGTTGCTACATATGCACTCGAAGTGTTACCATCCGCGGTAATGCACTCGGAAAGATCATGAGCTCCACCACAAGACAAACAACTCTTAGAAACCGCTTTAACCGAAGCGGAATTTGAAGCTTCTTGAGCTTTCCAATAGGACATAAGATTAGCAAATCTATCAAAAAATCGATTTTCCTCATTAGCTTCATCATGTAAGGCATTAATGTTACGAGACGATGACGATGACGACGAACCCAAATTGGCAACACTCGGTGTATTACGAGGGCTATAAACCTTATATCTATTCTCGATGATTTGTAAAGCCTCATTTGTCGTCTTGCACAAAAAATTACCACCCGCGGCGGCATTCAAATAATCTCGTTCATGATCATTAAGCCCATTATAAAAAGTATCAACTTGATGCAATTCCGTAAAATCATGGTGTGGACATTCATGTAACATTTCTTTAAAGCGTTCCCATGCCATTGAAAAACTTTCATTATTTCTTTGCACAAATCGTGAAATCTCATTTTTCAAATGTGTTGTTTTAGATGGTGGAAAAAACTTGTTCACAAACTTAGAAACGAGATCGGCCCATGTCAAAATCGAATTTGGCGGTTCTTTCTCAAGCCAAATTTTTGCGGGTCCATCTAACGAGTATGGAAACAACATCATCTTAATGGCGTCATGTGGAACATCCTTAAACTTGCTAGTAGCGGTGAGACGGTTAAAATTCCTAATATGATAGTGCGGGTTGTCTTCCTCATGACCTCTAAACTTATTTGCTTGCAACATTGACATTAAACCCGTCTTAATCTCGAAATTCTCCGCAAGGATGGCGGGAATCACAATAGCCTCTCCAAAACCCTCGGTGGGTGCTTGTAGCAACTCCATCATAGTACGATTAGCCATGACGACTTCTTGTTCTACAATAAGTTCAACAATTGGAGGTTGTTCTTCAATCAACGTCTCTTGATTGGCTTGCTTTTGAAGACGTTTACGAGCTCGTTTTTCTTGATTACGGGTGAACATAAACTTCACGAAGAATGGGAGGTGAGCAAAGAAGATTCTTTTTGGGTGTTTTGTGAATTTTCAATTTTTTTTTGTGTTTTTGATTGTATTTAATTTTTTTTGGATTTTGGTGTATCTTCGTAGACAACAATCTACAAAATCTCTCCTCGAATCAAACTCTTGATTAAAGAAGCCTCAAAGGAATGAAAACGATCACGTGGAGTGAACGCCTTCGAATGACTTTAGAACTTTGGTGAAAACCAAATTGTTCAAGAGGGTTTAATCACAAAGAAACCAAGCAAATATATTATACGTAATAATACTTTGGGCGGCAAAACCCTCGACTAGCCTTCAATCTCAAAATACTCACAAGCAAGCGGGGAAACGAGGCGGCGCGAAGCACTTAAGAGCCTTTTTCCTTAGGGTATATTTTATAATACCCGCCTTATACCCACCTTATACTTTGTATTTTTCAAAATCGAGCTTCACGAAAGTATTTATCTATTTTTGCCTTTTTTTTTGTTTGAGATTCGAATACAATAATTGAGTGATGAAATCCCAATTAAGGTTGTGTTTTCACACTTTTGGAGATATTGTTTATTTGTTGTGATACTTAATACAATATAGTAATAATATTTTCACAAGAAAAACCAAGAAAACCGATTGTACGTATTAGTAGATTTCTACTAATACAAATACTATTTTTGGTTAATATTAAAAACAACAATGCAAATTAATCACGACACACCTCCCCGGCAGCGGCGCCAAAATGATTGTGGTAAATTACGACCTTTAGGAAAAGGTGCGTAAAAGCGGTAAGTATTAAACAAATGATTTTAAGAAAAACCAAGTGTTAATGACCCTTATGGTGTGAAAGTTCGTTTCCCAAGGAGGTATATGTGTGTGACTAAGATGTAAATGATTTGAGATTAATATTTAGTTTAGAAGGGGATGAGAAAAGAAGATGACGAAGACGTGAAAATTACTACTAGAATGTTAAAACGTAAAACCGTAAAAACTACAAAAATAAAAATTAATTCTAAAAATTACCAAAAATTCACCAAAAATCAAAATAAATAAACTAAGAGTTTACCAATGATCAAAACTTTTTCAAACCTTTTAAATAATTAAATATTTAATTTTTAAATGCTAATTAAAGCCCTAAAAATCAAATAAATTATCAAAAAGCCCAAATAAAGATTTTTCAATTGGTAAACCTCTAAAATGATCTAAAAAGATTAAAAACTATTTTTAGAAAATTTTAAACTAATAAAAACTATTTAAAATGATTTAAAAACTATTAAAACTTAAAATAATTATAAAAATTAATCTAGAAGTAATAAAATTATTCTAAAAGTTGCTAAATTCCTATTTTAATGTATTAAAGCTAAGAAAAATGTAAAAAGTTGGAAAATGTGAAATTTGAAAAATAATAATAAAATAATATTAAAATAATATTAAAAATCCAAAAATTCTAAAAACTTGCAAACTAGTTTATTTTAACCTAAATAATCAGAAAATCAAAGTGAAATTACCAGAATACCCCTATTGGGCCCTCAAATAGACCAAAACCAAAAACAGTCAAACCAAATGGGCTTTTGGGCCCAAAAAGTCAAACTTGGCCCAATTGACTTGGAAAAGCGCTATCTGACTCAAAATTTAATTCTAAGAACAAAACTCTAAAGGCCCAAAAGGTGAATGTGAGCTTATCACAACTTAATAAGAAAACAGCTTATTCTTATTGGGCCTTTTAGCCCATTAAGCAATAAGCTAATGCCATAAGCTCTAATTTGACACACAACCTTCTTTTGGGATGCTTATGAGATCTGTAAAAAGAAATTTTGAAAAAGCACACTCAATAAGCCAGAAATAAGCAAAGTAAAAATTCACTAAAAGACAAAATAGTCGGGTTTGAGATTTAGGGCACCTCAGAAGCTCTAGTTTGTTGCAAAAGCTCACGAATAGCTTAACTAAGAATAATCAATCAAGAAAATCACAAAAAGCAAAGTAGAATAAGCTGTAAGAGCAAATAAGCTGGCTGAAAAAGCCAAATAAGCTAGTTTTCTAGCAACAGCTTAACCAAAAGACTTGTAACCTTCCAGATTTGATATTAAGCTAAGAAAAATGATTTCTATTACAAAAGACAAGTTGTTGCATGTGCCAATAAGCAGTTGTCAAAAATAAGCCAATTTGTGCTTATTTGACCAAAAGTCAAAGTACTCCAAAGTTCACCAAATGATCAGGAATGGTATAAGGGCTTGTTATAAGCAATTTTTGTGAAGGACTCAAGGAGGAGGCCTTGTGAATCAAGAGGTCAGTTGACCTTTTGATGGCAGATTTTGGCAATAAGGGCTTAATAAGCCAGTTAGCTTATAAGCCAGTTAGCTTATAAGCCAGATACAAAGCACACCCAATAGCAAAATCCACTCACAAGCAGCACATAAACAAGTTCCAAGCAGCAAAATCACAAGGCATACACTAGGATAACAAATGCAAGCACAAAATGAGGTGGTCACTTTGCTGATGCAAATGACCACTTCAGCCAACTTTGATAAGCTATAGCAATCACAATAAGTCACCAAATTCAACAACCAGATAACCAATAGATAGCTTATCACCCAACTATCCCCAAACCTGATTTCAGACCTTAGATCCAACAAACAAAGAAGTTATTGGATCTGATGTGTTTGACCAATTTCAAAACCACTTTTATCAGATTTTTGCAAAACTTCAAATTCCTTTTCTAAACTTTCAGAAACTTAACCAATGACTAAAACTTGTATATTAAGACTTGTTTAGACCATCCAAACCCTAAGAACCAAGGGCTCAAGGCCACAAGGCCTTATGAACCAGTAATCCCAAACAACCCTTAATCAACCACTTTTCAAACAAACTTCTGATTTTTAAACACAACCTACTGATTTTATCCTTCAAATAGCTACACTAGGTGACAACTAACAGATTACAACCATAAAACACAAAGCACAAACACAGGAACACCAAATCATATACCAAAGTGCAAAATAAGAAGAAACATGAAATTTTGAGAGGAATCTTAACAAGGGGTTATACCTGCCTTCCACAACATCCTAGGAAGGCCAGCTATGCTCCTTGGACCTTGTTCAACAACTAGAACAAGACCAAGGTACTTCAACAAAGGAGATGCAAGACTGCCTTGGTTGATGGTTCAAAGTAGAACCTCAAGGACTTGATTTCTTCAACACAAGCAGCAAACAACTCAACCAAGGGCTCTAATCCCTTCACAAGCTTGGTGTCAACAAGCTTGCAAGAGCTTATAGCTTATGGCTAAGGGTTAGTACACAAAAATAAGCAAAATCAGAAACTCTTTTCAAGCTTTTTTCAAACTTGAAAAACTTACCAAACATAAACGTCCTTGAACCAAATGATTCAAGCACACTTATAACAATCAATGGAACTCAGAATCACCTTAAAACAACACCAACTTTCAAAAACATAAAAAGGAATTACAATTTTTTCAAAATACCAACTTTTATAAATTTTAAAAAGGAATTACAAGTTTTAAAGGCAAAGACTGGAACAAAGGGACTCTTACAAGTTGAGGTCTCCTTTTATAGGCAAATGCCAGGCTACACTATTCACAAACCCTAGAAGTGAATTCTCTAAAATGCCCTTGAGGTCTTCTAGGCGTTTCTTGTTGATGAGATGTCCAAAATGCATCCAAACCATTTAAAATATCTTTGTGATGAAGCAATGAGTGTCAGCTGTTGATCTTGACACGTGGCTATGCTTGGAGAACAAGTTGTGTTTTGATTGGTGGACGGGTTTGAATGGTGGGGCCTCTTGGTGAGTGGGAGTGAGGGTTTTAAGGTTGGGATGGGATTTAGAGTGTGTGAATCAAACGTGTGTCAAGGTAACTTAGGTTTACCCTTTGTTTAAGTTGATGTAAAATCTGGGTGTGAAAAGGTGAACAGTGGTAACTTTTGATCCGATTTTAGGGGATTGGAAGTTGTTTGGCGCAATTTCATGTTTGAATGTTTCAATAGCACACATTTGGCCCTTGTTCTTCTTTTTTTTCATTTGTGTTTAAAAGTGTGTCAGCGCTCAAATCCTTTGTAACAACTTTCAGACTTTGGCAATTTTGGCACAAAACTTTGGAAAAAGGTTTAAAAGGGTTATTTTTGCCACTTTTGCATATTTGAAGGAGATTTTGAACTTTCTTGATCTTCAAAGGTCTTCAATGTATCTTTGGCTTTATGAGGGACCATTGTTGGCAATTTGAATTTGTTGAGGGACTAAACTTGCCATTTCTTCAAAGTAGAAGGACCTTTTATGTAATTTTGACAAACTTAAGGGACCAAACTTGTAATTATCAATATAAAAGGATTTTAAGTGTCATTTCTTCAATAAATGAGTATCAATCTTGTATGTCTTCAAGTCTTCAAGGGTATTTGTTGATTATTCCATGAATTAGGGCCCGGTTCTTTGTACGGCTTTGTTTCTCGTGTCCGTTTTTCCTTGTATCTTGTGATCTTTTGTCTTTTTCACGATATCCATACCTAAAATACACAAGTAAACAAACACAAGCATATATATGGTATATTATGACATTTTTATGCATTTAAAGCCCGAAAAGAATGATGAGATCATGTATAAATGCCATCTCATCAATAAACAAGTACTAACCTTAATCAAGTGATCAAATGATTTAATATTTCTTAAAACTCACCTTTTATTTAAGTGTGACAAGTTTTTTTATTAAACTTTCTTTTTAAGAAAATGTTTTATTAAATTATTTATTTGAAATTTGAAAGTGGCATATTCTTATTTGGCTAAGAATATCCTTTCATGATATTTTTATATCCAGATAAGACCTCCACCACTAAAGGACAAAAAATGGAGCGGAGTCTAGGCAGCGGTTCTCTAGCGCCTAGGCGGTTCCTTATCGATAAGGAACCGCAGGCTGAGCTAAGGAACCGCCACCAGATATAGCCGTTGGCCTTCTTGTCCTATAAATAGTGGACCATTCTCAGCTTTTCAACTCACCTCTTTTGAACATTTATTTCCAGATTCAAACCCCCTCTTTAACACTCAAATCTTTGATCATTTGTTTGATTATTACTTGTTTAAGAAGTGAATCTTGTTCCTCCATCTCTTCCTCTACAAGTGCAAAGAGAAGAATACTATCCTTGTGAAGTGTTGAGTCCACCACCAAAGATCCATTAAAGATCTAATTTTATACACTTGTAGTTGTGTCATAGTTGTGAAGATCCAAGTAGTTGTGTCTATTTGGAAGTTGTGTATGTACTAAGTATAGTTGTGTAGATTGGTCCTAGCTACGATTAGGGCTCGACTTTTAGCTTAGAGTCGGAAATTGGTTAAGCGACGTGTATGGTTTTCTCCACCATAAGGAGCTTGTTGTGTAGTGAACTCTCGAGTAAGGAGTACTCGAGGAGTGGAGTAGGAACGAGGAGTGAGCTTCTTTTCCGAACCACTATAAATCCTTGGTGTTCGGTTTGATCTTTCTTTACCCTTAACTCTTTACATTCTTTATTCTTTATGCATATATATTTGTTAGTATTAGCTTAGTTACACTATCAGTCTTTATTCTTTGTGGATATATTTTTGTTAGTATTAGTTTAGTTACACTATTTTTCATATTGTGCATAAGAAGATTTCACATATTTCCTCAAGCCTAAGTTTTTGAAAAAGGATTTTTGGAAACCACATTTTAACAAGTAAATATAAGAAACTATTCAACCCCCCCTTCTAGTTTCTACAAAAACTTATCCTCACGAACGAGAAATTGAATTTTCTCGGACACGAGCTAAAATTAAAACTATTCCAAGGTTTTAAGCTCGTGTACATGGTTCATAGTCAAATCACAGTCTGTGACCCGAACTTCAAAGAAAGGGAAGTTTATCTCGTCAATGATAACTTACCCTCAAAACGAGAAATTAAGTTTTCTCAGACACGAGCTTACACTAAAAACATTCAAAGGTTTTAAGATCGTGTAAATGGCTCATCGTTAAATGTCAGACGATGACACGATCTTCAAATAAAGGTAAGTTTATCGCCGATGATAAACTTATCCTCATTAACGAGATATTAAATTTTCTCGGACACGAGCTTACATTAAAACTATTCAAAGGTTTTAAGCTCATGTAAATGGTTCATCATTAAATATTAGATGATGACCCGATCTTCAAATAAAGAAAAGTTTATCGCCGATGACAAACTTATCCTCACAACGAGAAATTAGTTTTTCTCGGGCATGAGCTTATATTAAAAACATTCCAAGTTTTTAAGCTCATGCACAACGGCTTGCAGTCACATGACAGATTATGCCCCGGACCTCAAAGAAAGGAAAGTTTATCTTCGATGATAAACTTATCTTCACAACGAGAAATTAACTTTTCTCGGGCATGCGCTTATATTAAAAACATTCGAAGTTTTTAAAGCTCATGCACAATGATTTACAGTTAAATATCAGACTATAACTCGGACTTCAATTTTAGGAAATCTTATCTTTAATGATAACTTGTCCTCGTAACAGGAAATTAATTTTTCTCGGTCATGAGCTTGTATTAAAACATTCCAAGTTTTAAGCTTAGAAAGGAAAGTGTGTCTTTTAAATAAGAGAACTTTTCCTCATAACGAGAAATTCATCTTTCTCGGTCATGAGCTTTCTGTTAAAACGTTCATAAGTTTTCAAGCTCATGAAAACGACTTCTAAGTAAATGTCAACTTAGAACTCGTTCTTTAGTTAAAAGGAAAGTTTATCACCGATGATAAACTTATCCTCACAACGGGAAGTTTACAACTTCTCGGACTTGAGCTCGCTAAGTAAGATATTCAAAATCTTAAGCTCAAGTAATTGTTTTTTAAAACGTTGAACACAATTTTTCAAAAGGTTTTTCTAAATCTTTCTAAAGTGTGTGTTCAAAAATGTTTTGATAAAAAGATCATGTCTTCTGGAATCGATAATATTTACGATCCTAGAAATGTCGTTCAATAATGACACGGGGTTGTAAATAAAGTTCGTGCAGAAGTTTAAAAGATTTAAAACATGCTCCATATGGTTTGCTATTATTTCAGATAGTAACCCGCTTTTCATATTCAAGTCAAGCCTTTCACCGGAAAGCTTTGACTCAACAACGGGAATTAAGTTTCTCGGGCATGGTTTATTTTTTATAACCTTGTAAGGGATTGTGTTTACTTAATAACACAATCTAACACGAATTTATGTACGCATCAGTGCATTTATTTGTTAAAACAAGAGAAATCTTGTTTTTATGAAGTTATCATCTCCACCAATCATAGCAATTTACAATTGATATGTACATACTCGATGATGCGACTACTCAAATGGCGACTACATCTCTTTCGATAGAACACGGTCAACAATTGAGGGGGAGCAATTGTCCAGCATTCAGAATCTTTGATGCCGCAAGTGCCAATGTTACTAATTGGTGTCAAGACAACGATATAAATCGTACACATGGCGTCAAGAGATAACTTCAGACGTGACGTGGCGACCAACATTCATGAACAAGAACCATGTGATTCTATCATATGATGTTCTCCATCATTCAGGTCCAACCTCGTAAATTGCTAATCTTGTGAATACATTATCTTATATGATCTTTGCACGTGATAAATACCTTACACTTGTGTTTAAAAGGTATTTCATTTACGTTTCAAGTACACTCTCATTAATTTGAGGGGGAGCTTCTGTAAATCATAAAGATAATTGGATTTGAATTTTTCTTACCAAATTTTCTTAAATGCTATTAAATCAATTGATATTAAAAATATCGATTGGGTTAATATTTTTAATATAGGGGAGAAAATGTGATTTAATATGAGAAGTGATTAATCAAAACTGGTTTGACTTAACGTGATGGCTCATCCCGACATGTGCAAAATGTTTTCGAATATCGTGGCATATGTTAAGGGGGAGCAAAATGGATTTGCACTTCAAAATGGATTTCATGGTGATTTATACTTACCCACAACCCATTTATTTCACGACGATGAAGATTGTGGTGACATAAGGATGGTAGGATAGGTTAAGTCCAATGATTCTTCCAAAACCGGAGGAATCTTCCCAAGGACATTCCATAGCTATAAATAGTAGTCCTTAGGAAAGATTGAGAAAGATTGTGAACGTAGCTGAATGCCGACCAAGTACTTAAGTTAGCACTGTAACAATCACAACAAGATGCTAGTTATGACGTATTGGTAAGCATTGAAGGGGTTGAAGAATGAAAAAGAATTGTAAAGATAAATGGTCTAAAGAAAGAAGCCCTCCTTACAACCTTAGCCAGAAACTGGGTCAATACATATGCTATTGAGATCATTTTTTTAATGATTCTTGATATTGAAGATAGACATCATGTACCCAGTGATGCAATGCACAACCCATCCCAGCTAACTCATATATCTCTTAAAAGCTATTTGTTTTAATCACACGGAGACAACGCATTATTTATTGATTTATTCACTCCGAATAAATTGGTATTGAAATGGTGGCACTCCTCTCCAGCCTCCGATCACTAAAATCCAAAATGCACGATCGAGTCTATAGCCATTTGAGATCATCAGATATCTCATTAGGAAACACTTTCATAATTCCTTGCTTCTTCACACACTGTGAAAAGTAAGAAAGATCTTAAGAGTCCTACGTAAAATCTTCATGATCTTGCCTGAACATCCGAGTAATACGAAAGTATTTACAATGAAGAGTGGAAATGCTTCTTGAGTGAATATCAAAAAGCTCATGGTAGGTGACTTGTGCGATTCTTTATGAATCAAGCTTGTGATAACTGGAAAGCAACAGTGGTTTAATTCTTAACTGAATTTAAACACGTTCCAGGCCTCTACGTAATATCTTAGTGATCTTGCCAGAACACTCAGAGTGACACTCTATAGTGTTCACAGTGATGAGTGGAAATCCTTCTAGTGTTAACATCAAACAACACTTGGTAGGTAACTTGCAAGATTCTATATGAATCAAGCTCGCGACAACTGGAAAGCAACAAAGGTGCGATTCTTTAAAGAATCAAACTTGTTCTAGGAATCGGATTTGACGGCTTCAAATCATGCGGATATTATTATTCAAATGATTCACTCTTTATGTTCGCCGTCAGCTTTAGACGGTCGAATAAAGAGAACGGGTTTACCCGCGAAATCTTGTCAAGGAGGTTCTTAATTGAAACTACCTGCCACAAGTACGATATTTAATATCGTCAAATGGATTCATCGAATGGAGGTAAAATGATACCGAATTAGAATGAAATGTTCAAGGCCATTTCATCCGTGTATATGTTTTGTTGCTAACTGTCTTATGCAGCGTAACAAGAAGGTGGCCTTGCGGTGTAAAATCTATAAGAAGTCGTCAACACATGCTTATACTGTATGCACTTAATACTTCCACAAATTTAAGAAAGCCTAAAAGTCAAGTCTTTCGCTGTATCAAACTCTGAAGCTTTCAAGAATTTATAAAGTATAAGTATATGGTACATGAAGTCACGAGGAGGCAAATTTCACAAGTGATGAATGTACATGGTCAAGGCAAGGAAACATGCTCAAGACTAAAGTCAAAGATCTCATCAGCATATTCACAAGCACAAGATCGAAGACTTAAAGCATAGTATGCTAGGTTTAAGATTTTGTAAAAGGGTGTGACCTCCCTTAGGGGGAGATTGTTGGAAATATGTTTTTCCAAAGAAAGTCTCGGTCCATCATTGTTAGCATAGATCACAGCTATAGACTATTTAGGACATTGTAACTTGGAGTGACCTCCCTTAGGGGGAGATTGTTGGAAATACATTTTTAAGTATTTAGAAAGGGTTGGTCACTCCAACAATATATACGTAGATTGGGCTCGTGATCTAGTTATGTAAGTATAACCCATAAAACCCACATGTAGGGTGGGCTATATATATACCCTTCCTAGCATGTTAGGAAGGGTAGTTGTTGGTTTCACATTTCACTTAATCATTCCATCTTTCTCTAATCCTCTCCTTTCTCTCTCTAACTTTCTGTCTCTAGTTCTTCATCTCTCTTACTCTCTTTAGATCTTTACAACACATTAACAATCCTAAGAAAACGTGGACCTACACTTGTTGACCAAGGCCCTATTCTGAACATAACAATCAGTATTCACAGCCTCAGCCCAAAATGCAATGGGTAACTTAACATCTGCTAACATGGTCCTAGCTGCCTCAATGAGAGTTCTATTACTTCTTTCAGCTACACCATTTTGGTGTGGAGTTCTAGCTATGCTAAACTCCCTATTAATTCCCTTATCCACATAGAAGGCATCTAATAGGTCATTCCTAAATTCTCCACCATTATTACTTCTAAGAATGTTAACTGTAAACCCTGATTTCTTTTCCATTTGATTATTAAAATTAATTAGGGTTTTAGTAGTATCACTCTTTTTAACTAAGAAGAAAGTCCATGTAAACCTGGAGTAGTCATTAGTGACAACAAAGCAATAAGACTTACCATTTAAACTTTCTATATTAGTTGGTCTAAATAAGTCCATATGAAGCAGGTGTAGAGGTTTAGAACTAGATTGAACACTCTTGACTTAAATGAGGACTTATGCTATTTTTAAGACATGAAACACAATTATGATCATTGTGGAATGCTTTTGAGGGCAGTCCTCTCACAAGATCATGCCTCACAAGTCTGTTCATGTTCTTAAAATTAATATGCCCTAACCTTCTATGCCATAAGTTACTTTCATCTGCTGAAGCTTTAACATATAGACATTACAAGTTATTATTCATCTTAATCCCTTGTAAGTTGACATTTTAAATGTCCTTATGTCTAGGTGTTCTAAACTCTATGAACTTATCAGCAGGTATCTCAAAGTCTTTGCTTAAACCAAACATTCTGTATCCGTAAAAAGAACTTTATTTTTGTTGTCACAAACTTGTGACACACTGAACAAGTTATAATCAAGTTCCTTTACTAAAAAGACTTCATCAAAATGTAGGTTGTTAGTGATAAGAGTGCCTTTTCCTGATATTATGCCATATCCTCCTCCAAATATACTTTATCAACATATAGAATAGGAGTAAAGTTTGTCAAGTAGTCCTCCTTTCCAGTCATGTGCCTTGAGCATCCAGAATCCCAATATCCATAATCATTAACCTGCTTTAGAATGCCTTGCACATAAAGAAAACAAATCAGTTTTCTTTGGGAATCGAAGCTTGAGTAGACTTGGATCCATTTGGTTGCTCAACAAGAATAGACGTGTTTCTTGTAACAACCCCCTGTTCATCCATTTTAACATTTAACACCCAGTTTGTTCCAACATGCTTTTCAAGATATTTAAACCTGTTACAACATTTTAACATTTAACACCCAGTTTGTTCCAACATGCTTTTCAAGATATTTAAACCTGTTACAAGTCATGGAGACCCCATTAGAAGTTGATGTATGGTCTTGTTTAGGTCTCCAAGTTAAGTTGGATGATGCCCTAGATCCCTTTCCCTTAGGTTGTAAATACTTGTCATTACTAGGTCTAACATTGGGTCTGACAGCTGCTAATTATGGCATTTTCATACCAAACCTAATTCTGTCAGCGGTTGATTTTGCCCTATCAGCGGATGAATTGTTCCTGTCAGCGTTTGAATTAGGGTTTGCTACAGGAACCCGCTGTTTGTTAGACCAAGTATTTGTCTTTTGGAAAGGTCTTTGTCCTTAGGTGTTAGCTGCCTTAGTAAAATAAGGAGCTGGTCCAGTAACCTGTGGTCTAATATGAACATAAGGCTTTGGGTCGACTATATTTGACTTATTGTCAGCGGCTGGTTTGTATCCGTTGACACATCTATAAGCCAAATGTTAAAAGCTCCCACATGTATAACAAGCCTTTCTAGACATAACCTTAGGTCTAGGTTCATAAAATCCAGTCCCATTGACACTAGCTTGACTTTTTGGTGATATAGGTTGTCTATACATCTCTGCATACTTAACACTAGATCTGCTTTTAGGTTTTGTGCTTAGGTCAACAGGTTTGCCAATAGTATTGTTGGTCACAACAATGGGTTTAGGCTCAACGGATTTAATATCAAGAAGTCCACCCTTAACAAAGAGAAAAGGATTGGCATTCTTCCATTGTTCTAGGTCAGTTACCCTTTGTTTGTATTCTTCAACTGGTGTGAGAACACGTGGTGGAGGAGTAAATTCCTCCACTTGGAACTCTGAAATACCAGTCCAAGACAATTCTTTCTTAAGAACTCCATAAATGTCACCTGCTAGAGGTGGAACTACAACATACTCTTTAGAGTTCATCCTAACCCCATACATGTCTTTAGGGTTTCTCTGTTCACTTAAGACCTTATCTAGGGTTTGACCAGCTTTTTCAAAATTTTCAATTTTAAACCCTACATTCTCTCTAGCTTGAATGGCCTCATCTAGCTTTAGTTTTAATTCATTATTAGCTTCTATGTAAGAAGCCTTTGCTTCAGAACTAAGTGCTAGATCCCTTTTAAGAACAGTAATTTGATCTTTAAGGTTAAATTCCATTTGCTTAGAATCCTTAACCATCCCATCAGATTGAGCAAGCCCCCTTTTGTAGTTTGAAATAGTGATATTCAATCCAATAATATCAGATTGTAGCTTTAAAATTTCTTTATTAAGTTTATCAGTATTAAGCCTACAACCCTTACTACAAAATGCATCATCATATACCTCATTGTCTGATGAAGAAGAAGATCTGGCCATGAGAGCATACTGAACATGCTCTTCATCCTTTTCAGCAACCAATGCTTGATTCTCCACTTCATCCTTGTCCATAAAGCTCCAATCAAATCCAACGCCATCAATTCCTTGCACAGCTACCATGGCTTTTGTCTCAGCATCTTCAACCTTGATAATCTGTCTAGAATTCTGTTCACCATCATTCCTTTTGGGAGATCTGCATTCTCTAGCAAAGTGACCCATTCTATGGCAGTTGTAACATTCAACTTTGGATTTATCAAATCCAACAATCTCTTTGCTGTTGAAAGTCATCTTTCTTCCAAATCTTTTGTTCCACCTACTGGCTCTTATACTGCTAAGAGCCATGTTCCACTTGATACCCATCTCCTCAAGATCAACATCACTAATTTGCTGAAGATTTTCAAAAGAAATTGATGATCCATTGGGCAAAGAAGCAATATAGGCACATACAGTATCCAAATCTATTCATGCTGGTTTAAGATTTGGTGAAACATGATTGTATGTGTTAGCGCTGATGAGCCACTGTCAAGAGAAGTTTGTCCGCTGACAAAGCAAGAGTTATCAGCGTCTGAAGTGTCATGGTGGGAAATAAAAGCCATGCTTCCAGAAGGTGTTTTACTTCCTTGTTTAAGCAGAACTTCAGGTTAATATGACCTTCAATTGATTGTAGATACCATCAAAGGTCATATTCTTGTAATCTTGTGTGGCCAATATTGCATTTGCATGGATTTCCCAACCATCTCTAAGATCTCCAAGGAAAGCAACATTAACATCATCATCTTCAAACTCAGTTTCCATGAAATCTAGTTTGTTAGTAATGTGTTGAAGACGACTTCTCACTTCATTCAACTTTTTATTAGGTCGAGCTTTAAAAACAACGAACTCCATTACCATCTTCTTCTTTCTCTGTTTGAGATAGGGATGAGCTCGAGACCAATCCCGTCCCGAACCCGTCCCGATTTAGTGTTCCTGATTTTTTCCCGATCTAAAAAGTTATGTACCGATCCCATACCGAACGGGATTCGGGAATCGCGAATCGGTACTGGTACGGGCATCGGTACCGGGAAATCAGGATTTTCCCCTTTTTTTGGGATTTTCCACTTTAGTCGTCCTGAATTTTTTTTCACCTTATTTCGTGGTCCCGGTCCCGTACAGAACGGGATTCGGGTATCGAGAATCGGTACGGTTCCGGGAACGGTTCGGGTTCGGATTCGGGATTCGGGTCCAAATGCTCATCCCTAGTTTGAGAGTGTCCTTATTACCACCATAGGTGATCTCAAGGGCTTCCCAAAGCTCTTTGGCAGATTCATACTTTCTGAATTTACGCTGGGTTTTGCTTTCAAGATCCAGTTTGAGAATGCTCAATGTCTTCATGTCAAGCCTTCTATCTGCTACCTCTACAGAGGTGGCTCTTCCATCTTCAGGTCTAGGAACCAAATCTTCAGGTTTAGCATTGGTTGTTCTCCTACTATTAACAGAGTCCACGATCTTTTGATCCAGGTAGAACTTGTTTCCAAGCTCAATAACCTCCCAGAGAACATAGTTGTGCACTTGGAGATATTGCTCAAAATTAAACTTCCAAATTTCAAAGTTATCAGGGTCAAGCATAGGAATTTTGAGGTTGTGGTTTGAGGAACAAGAACTTTGATTTTTTGTGGTCGACATGATGATTTTAGGGTTTTTGAAAAATTAGGGTTTTGGTGTTATTCTTATCAAAAGTTTCTCAACAAGCTCTGATACCACTTGTTGATCCCAAACTTAGATCGATTTAGCTTTTTGTTATCGAGACTAAATCAAGAATAACACGTAGAGAAACTTTGTGTTTATAACAATCTAAGAGTTATGCGGAATTAACGCTTAGAATGAAGAACAAAACAAAACACAATGTTTACCAAACTTTCACTTGTATTGATTATCAATAAGGTACAATGAAAGTATTAAGAACGTATATCAAACATAAACCTAAAGGCCTCCTTTTATAGACTAAGGAGCCTTGTACAATAAACAAACTTGTCAACTATTCTAGGAAGATATATCAAGATAACTATAGAAAATACAATATACAAAGCATATCTTCCTAATATATCAAAACATGTTGACTAAGTATTCTGTTGTAGTAGGGATTTCTCTTGTCAGTGCTTGAATTTCTCTTGTCAGTGTTCGTTCTGTCAGCGCTTGATTTACTCTTGTCAGCGGTTGAAATTCCTTTGTCAGCGGCATAGTGTTGTAGCTAATTTTATTTCCAACAATGTGAGCCCTAGGGGCTGTTTTGGAACTTAATATAACGAACAAGGACTAACGATGCAAACACATTTAACACACGAAACCCTAGGGGTTATTTTGGAAACTAATATCATTACAAGGACTAAAATGCAATTTAATTAAATCATTATAATATTGTTTTGAAATAAATTAAATTAAGTTGTTTCATAAATTAAATAAACAATACGAGTTTATTTATAACATTTATGTAATGGACGAACTAAATTCGTGTATTTAAAAACCCTAAGGAAATTTGGTGAAACGTATTATTTTTTTATAACCACTTAATTAAATAAAAACCTATTTATTTAATTAATTACACTATTAACGTACGGACAATTTTAATATATTTTTAGAAACTAAAAATATACTATTATCGACAACTTACTATAAGTTTAACGTTTAAACAATAGTAACAACTTATTAATTTGTGGTCATGCATTTTCATTAGTTACATTTATCTGTGCATTTTATTGTACATATACTGAGTCACATAAATTACTTAGCTAATTTTACTGCTCCGTGATCATACCCTACCAGCATACCCAGTGTCATACTACCACTTTTATCATTGAGGTGAGTTCATGGCCCCATATTTTACTATTTTATAACTGGGGGAGAAAAAAATACTTAATTATTGTATATGCAAACACTTACAGACAACAACAGATTCGCTGCCTATTGTTTGCCCCATTTATTCCCGTGGACTGTAATAGTTAATAGTGTAGCGCGAAATGTTATAAATAGATCTATTTGGGTATTGACAATACCCGACCTGCATGATTAGCTATCACGAAATGCTTAGGCCAAGCAACAGGTTTATTTCATTATCGGACTGAGGGTCTCACATCAGGATGATCCAGATAGGCACCTGAGAAACATTGTCTAGCATCTATTACATGGCAATAGGAACTACTATAGTATGTAGCTTGGTGCTCTATCTTTGTGGTGTTTTGCATGTCAGTATATTTACTTTATAACTAAACCTGTGAATTCCCCAACTTCGTGTTGACCCCCACATTTTACTTTTTTATGTTTTCTCAGGAAAGTAAGCAGGTGCATGCATTGGATTCCAGCATCATAGGGAGCATTCATGTTTACTATCGGGCTGTGATATTTCTACAATTAATAATAAATGTGTTTTCAAGACAATTTACTTAAATTGCACAATTAAATTCATGTGATATGTTTTAATGACATTTGATGATCATTGCTCTATATACTGTGTGTTATCGATCCACCAAAAGTAACACCCCACGTACTATTCTGTTGCATTTGACCATTTAGGGGTGTTACAGAAATGGTATCAGAGCGCATAGTTATAGAGAACCAAATCTAAACATAAAATTTTTAAATACTAAAAATTTATAACTGGACTATAATTGAATTTAAAAATCAATTGGTTTACGAAAATTGACTTTTGGGGAACCCTTATAATTAGGCATATACATATAGAGCATACATATTGTGTGAACTAACTGTTCATTGATATATAGCTAATGTTATATGATCACCTAAGTACCTACGTAATTTTGATTATACTACCATATGCATGCATAACATCACATATGCATTTTTTGAAAACTTTTTGAATTGTGTAAGCTAATACTTACTAAACTTTGAAATGCTATTATTTTCAGATTATCATGACGTCACCGACTATTGTGACTACTTTTGACGCTCTCATGACTGCTACTACGCCCGTATCACCGACATCAGTATTGCACAGATTTGAGTCCAATGCAGAGTCTGGGGATCACCTGACAGACGGAGTGATTCTACTGTCAGATTATCCCACTTCATCACCACCAGTTGTGCCTACTTCCCCACCTAGGGAAGCAGAGCAGGTCGTACATACTTTACCACCACAATCTACACTCCACTGGTACCCCACCAGTGCTTTGCCACCTCGCAAGAGGAGGCACATCTCTACTCCTGTCTCCATATTTGAGATAGGAGAGGGATCGAGAACCGGCCAGGCAGTACCCGAGACTGTCCAGGCGTAGGTTGATGCGCTGACTGCTAGGCAGGTACAGGATACTGCTGTTATCCATGCCTTGCTACGCGCGGACAAGTAGGGATGCGAAGTACTTCAGGGGAGACTTAACACTCTCTACTGATCAGTTGCTGCTGAGTTACAGGCTGCTCGGGTTCATGGACGACTGTCCAGAACACCTTACAGTGGCTACTTGAGGAGAACTCTTATCTCCGTCATCGCTTATCATCTCTTGAGGGTCATCAGTACGAGACCCACACTGCCGTCTTGACCAAGGAGGAGACTTTCAGGATCTTCTTCGACTTAGCTGAGGTTCGTCACCAGGGGATGACAACAGAGACAAATTATCTTAGGAATGCAAACACCGCACACCAGATCCATCTTTTGGAGGCTCTCAGACTTACCCGAGAGACTAGGACTGCTTTGATTTGGTTGCAGGATGCTCAAGCACCTATACCACCAGCTGCACCAGCCACACCAGCAGGCAGCCACTCTAGTGTAGCTTAGATATCTTGTCTATCATGCCAAGCATTGAGTTGCATCTCAGCTCGCATGATTTAGGACTTTTGTACTATATCTCTTATTTTCAGTTGTATTCCTATCCTTAGCACCTAACCATAGTAGGTAGGTTATCTTTTGTTGTACTAAAAACATCTGTACCACTATTTCAGACATGTATGTTGTATCCGTGTCTTAGATCGGTTGTACTTGTATGATATTGTTATTTGCCAGAAATGACTTGTACCAACATTACTCTATTATCTCATGTACTTATATTATTATGAACTCTTGACAGGTTATCTAATTTGTTGTGAATTCTATGCATACATGTTACCATGCAATTTAATGTAACCATCATATTGATCAACTAGTAAATCTCATTCTTGTGTGTTATAGAAAAATGGCACAAAGAGTTACCCGACAAAATCCCGGAGCTTCTCCCACAACAACTATTTCGGAAGCACAACTTAGAGTGCTCATCGGTCAAGGAATAGCTGACGCCCTAGCCACACGGGAAACACATCCCATCGGAAACCAAGGTAACAGTCAAAACTCCAATGCTAGGAACCGAGTTGCTAGACGGTGTACTTTCCCTGACTTCTTAAAATGCAAGCCCAGTTACTTCAAGGGAAAAGATGGAGTAGTTGAGCTCATGCAATGGTTCGACAAAACCGAGACCGTGTTCCGTATTAGTGACTGTACGGAAGAGAAAAAGGTAAAATTTGCTACCTGTACACTACTGGAACATGCTCTCACCTGGTGGAATTCACTAGTTGCTACCCTTGGGCATGATGATGCCTATGGGATGACTTGGACAACAATGAAAGAAAGGCTTACCGTGAAATATTGTCCTCTCGGTGAAATCAAGAAGCTAGAGATTTAACTTTGGAATCTCAAGTGCACCAACTATGACATCACAGCCTACAACAAAAGATTTCAAGAGTTGACTTTGATGTGTACCAAGATGTTTCCTAAGGGAAAGGACAAGATCGAGAAGCATCTCGACCTACTACAGTCGAGAGTGCCATCGAGTTCGCCACTGAACTGATGGACAAACGAGGCCTTGATCATGCGATAAGACAGAACGAGCACAAGAGGAAAGCTGATGAGAACTTCCGTAATCATCATCAGACCCAACAACCAAAGAGACAGAACTCAGGGTAGATCTACAGTGCTACTTTCTCAGGGTCGCCTCCATACGTAGGCACCAAGCCAAAGTGTCCCAAGTGCAACTTTCACCACTATAGTGACACATCTTGCCGAAGGCCCGGACAAAGCAATACCTATGTTTCGGCTGACAGAAACAACTCTAGCACCACCTTCAGGCCCAACAACGGAAATGGCCAGAACTTCCGTGGAAATAGACAGCAAGGAAATCGTCCTCCCACAGGTGGAAATGATGTGAAACGGAAGGAGTTTCGTTGCTATGATTGTGGAAAGACAGGACAAATCCGACCTGTGTGTCTAAAGAAAGCAAGCAAGAGCGGGAATGATGGAGGAGCACCAACCAGAGTTTACATGATAGAAGACACCAGGAACGACTCCAATGTGGTTACCGGTACGTTTCTTTAAAACAATTGATATGCATCCATTTTTTTTATACCAGAGTTGATCGGAGTTTCATATCTACCGAGTTTAGTAATTTACAAGACATCATCCCTACCCAGTTAGACAACTGTTACAGAGTTGAATTAGCCGACGGCAAAATCATCGAAACCAATGCTATTTTAAGAGGTTATACCCTAAACCTTTTGAACCACCCCTTTGATACCAATCTAATCCTAGTAAATCTTGGTAGTTTTGACGTTATCATCGGTATGGACTGGTTAGCAAAATATCACGCAACTATTGTGTGTGACGAAAAGCTAGTATGTATACCGTGGGGGAAAGAAAACTTGATTGTCCGAGGAGAAGGGAATTTGGACAGGACTGACACCAGAATGAGTGTCATCTCATGCACCAAAGTCCAGAATTACATACTGAAAGGATGTCCTGTCTTTTTAGCATATATTTCCCAAGCAGACAAGGAAGATGAACCAGAGAAGAAACAAATCAAGGACGTACCAATTGTCCGCGATTATCCCGAAGCTTTCCCAGACGACATACCTGGTTTACCACCAACTCGTCAAGTAGAAATTCAGATCAACTTTGTAGAAACTAGAGGGGGGGTTGAATAGTTTCTAGTTCATTTTCAAAACATTTCGTTTATTCCACTGGCCGCAGTTCCTTAAATATCACCGCGGTCCTTATCAATAAAGAACCACGGGCTCAATAAAGAACCGCCTACAGTGGATGCCATATATTGATAAGTTGTAAACCTTGACAATCGTTTGTATCAAATTCTCGATCAAGCTTGACTAGATATGAGATGTGTTTGATTGAAAGATAAATACTACAAGTAAGTAAACACACAAACACATCAAATCAAGAGTACATCAAGCAATAGTCTAAACATTAAGCACACACGTACTAAGCATAAGCTTTTCCGCAACTAGGATATTTAGACTAAGTGATGTATACTTGACCATAATCTAAACATGAAGCACACACGTACTAGGCCTTAGCTTTTCCGCAACTTAGATGTTTAGATTATGAGATGCACACAACACACAACAACAATCACGCAACTATAAATACATCTAAAGAGGTAAAGACATAAATGTAAATGAAAGTACCGACGCGATGATTTATAGTGGTTCGGTCGCCCTACTCCACTCCTAGATTACACCTTACTCGAGAGTTACTTCACTAGTCAACAAAACTCGTTTCAAGGCGGAGAAAACCATACACGTCGCTTACACAATTTCCGACACTAAGCTAGATGTCGAGTCATAATCTTAGGTAGGACCAATCTACACAACGTTGCCTACTTCACCATTTTACGACACAAGGCTAGATGTCGAGTTCTAATTGAAAGGTAGAACCAATCTTCACGACTATTCACTTTGAAGCTAAGTGAGAACTTCACTAGACAGAACTACATCACTTTATAGTTTAGTGAGAACGCACAAGACACAACCACATCACTTTATAGTTTAGTGAGAACTCACAACTCTTACCTATTACAACTCAATAAAACACATACCCAAGTGTACACATGTAACTTGGATCTACACAACATAAATCCAAGTATACACATATACAATGGATTTACACAAGACTTAATCCAAGTATTCACAAATACAATGGATTAACACAACTAATCCAAGTATTCATAAATACATTGGATCTACACAATAATGATCCAAGTATACCCATATACATTGGATCTACACAAGATTGATCCAAGTATACACATATACATTGGATCTACACAAGACACAAGTAAAAATGATGAACATGATGATCTTCATCAAGACTTCATCTTTAATCACATCACAAATGTGTGATTGATCTTCTCTTTGCACTTAAGAGGATGAGGATATTGAAGGAGAGAATCACATCTTAAACAAGATTAATCTAAACTAACTAATCAAGGGTTTAAAGATGTTTTTGAAGAAACTGTGCAAAAAGGGTTGAAAGAAAATCTGGAAATGATCCACTATTTATAGGGCAACATTGCAACGGTAAAAAACACCCGCGGTTCCTTATCTCTACCCGTGGTTCCTTATCAATAAGGAACCGCGGGTTCCTTTAAGGAATCTCCGCGTTGGAGTGCATGCAAATTTGTCTTTTAGTGGGGATATGCCATCTGGGGTAGTTTATACCCTCAAAGGATATTCCTTTGGCATATGGAATATGCCAAATTTAAATTTCCATTTTCTTTTTAATAAAACATTTTCTTAAAAATAAAGTTAATTAAAATCTTTTGTCACATTTGATTAAATGTGAGTTTTAAGAATATATTAATCCTTGATCACTTAGTTAGGTTAATGACATGTTTGTACATACCTTGAGTGATTCATGCCGAATGCGATCTTGGAGGTGTCGAGAGAAGTATACAAATGTATTCTTGAGTGATTACGAGTACCTTAACATTTTACATAATGTATTGCGAATTATACGTTTGTCATCAACAAAACATAAAGAGATTATATCGACAAAGCATCGTAATGTTTGCACTAACAATCTCCCACTTTTTGATGATGACTAACAAGTAAACCACAACACATATTAAAATGCATAAGTTACTCGTTTACACTGCTTCTCCCCCTTTTGTCAAATCAAAAAGGTAGTCAACGTCTAGAAGAAGAGAAGAAGCAACGTCGAGAGAGAACACGTCTATAGAGGTAGTCATCGAAAGCACGTCATTTGAAGAAGAAAAGAATTAACGCACACGAGCTTGCATCCGAAAGGTAGTCTTCATTTGTAGAAGAGGAGGATCGACTTCGAGAGAACGTACATCCAAAAATCTAATCATCCATTGTAGTTGTCGTTTGAGAGGCGATAATCCAAACCATAAACCCATCATACAAAAATATTGAGCTTGCGTCATCCTAGTGAAGTCTTGAATCACCATAGGTTAACCAACTCCAAGCATAATAATATGCTTATCTACGAGTGTCCAAAATGCATTACTTGCAAGATGTTCGATGAATGCAATTTGAGTGAGTCAACGATCGCAAATGTAATGACTTGAACTCTTGCAAATGCTCCCCCTTGATATGAGCTCCCCCTTGCTTGAGGCACCAACAAAGCAAGAATAGTGACGAGCTACAAAATTGGGTTAGAAGTGTCCTACAAAACAAAGTTAGTGGACAAGAGCATATGCATAATGAGATGTCACCCAAATGGAGTTAGCTTTAAACAACTCGATGTAAAAAAAAAAAAGAGGGACTCGAGAGAAAGCTAAAATAATCTTAACTTTTAGAAGTGTCAAAAATATGACAAGTTAAGAAAAATAAGAGGGCTATTAGAAAGAAAATAGAACCCAACTTATTTTGGTGACACCAAAAAAATATATAAAGAGGACTAAGAGAGAAAAGAGATGTACAATTTAAGAGAAAAATATTGTCTAGAGAACATACTCCACTTTTAATATTTTGGCAAGAAATACCAAATCAAAGAGAGTATGACAATGACAAAAAAATAAGATCCCATATAGTCGGAAAGAGAGGAAGAATGAATATGATGGAAAAAGAAAACAAGGATGATAAACAAGTCGTTTGCACAAACAATGACAAGCATTGGAGAAATAAGTGTGCACGCGATGCTATCAATCCAAAAAAAAAACAAAGGAGAGGATCTTGACAAGAATTTGAAGATATCATCTCAAGGGGTTAAAAACTTAGAATTGATGGAATCACTCATACTAATTGTAAATTTTAACCGCAATCAACTCTCAACAAAGAAGAATAAAAATATCTCAACCTAGAGACATTTTTAAACAAAAAAAAAAGAAAACCAAACGCGGATAAATCGACGCTTTAAAAAAATTATGGGTATAAGACATTATAGGCAAGGATGCTTGTGAATGTCGACACCAAATGGTGTTTAGCATATGATAAACTACATGCTCAAAGTTTTGTAGCTCTTCTCAATCATTATGAATGTTCAAAGAACAATTACATGATGAGGAAAGGGTGAGGCTCGACTCAACTTAGTTTAGAAAGAATAGAAGAAAGTGACTCGACTTAGAAGAGCATGATTAAAATGAATTGAGAGAGACTCAACAGAGAAGTTAAGGATAACTTCACGAAACGAGAGAAGAAACTCAAAAGAGAAGAAAAGAGGGAATCTTCAAGAAAATTCGTCAAAAGAGAAAAAGACCAAAACGAACAAGGGACTCAATGGCCGCGGTTCGTTAAATAGGTTTGTGGTTCATTATCATTAATGAGACCCAAGGTTATTTGAGGAACCGTGGACATTGGGTGTCCAAAAACGATTGTCGACTCAAAGGAAAATCACTTGGTCAAACAATTTAACATAAGATGCTAAAAGGCTTGAAAGTCAATGCTTCGGATATGACTTTTAACAATTGCAATTGCAAGTTAAAATGGCTTGAATATTTCAAAAGAAATATTTTAAGTTGTCAATCTTACTAGGAGACGAATTAGATATAAATCTAACCTTCCTTGACAACCGAGTGAGAAAATAAAGAATAAAAGAAAGATCATGAGAATAACGAGATCCAAGACCCAAAGACAAATCCTGTTGAAAAACATGAAAGGAAATACAGGAGAGTAAAGATCATACAAAAATGTATGAAACACAAGCCTAAAACTTAAGCATAATTTTAATCCTAGTTACACTAGAAATCTAATATTTGCTTAAATTAGGTGTCTTATTAATAAGCAATGCACATGCTTAATAATAAGACAAGGTGATGGGTGATGTGGGTGGTGGAGGATGTGGTATGTTCTCCAAATGTGAGATGGGTGAAGTGGGTGAATTTGGTGGGGTAAAAGGTGAAGTCACCAAGGGTTCAAAAAAGTCATTCCGAAAGGAAATGCTTTGGATAGGTTGAGGTTGAGTAGTCACATCCAAGAGAGTACTAGGAGTGAAGGGTGAGGTTAACTCATTCATTCTAGATTGGAATGAAGAGGAGGTAGAACCATGTGAATGGTTGGTACCATGGGTTGAGGTAGTCTTGCATGGTGCAAGAGGTGGTGAGGGTGATGAAGAGATGAGAATGGGCAAAATCTCATTCTTAGGTATGGCAAAAGGTGAAGATTAAGTTTGGGCAACGTAATCTTGATTTTGAGGTTCCTCTTTGAAGAGGAGGTTTTGGGTGATTTTGAGGTTCTTGTAGAAACCATGGTTTTAATGAAGGGTAAATATGAGTGGTTTGAAGTGTGAAGAACATGGTTAACAAGGAGGGTTTAAAAGGATGAGGGGATGATAAAAGTTTTGAAACAAAGATTCCAAAGGGTGTTGGAACAATTGGGAAGTTTCAGAAAACCCGAATTTGAGTGCTTCTACCCACGGTTCTTTATCTCCACCGGCGGTTCCATATTGATATGGAGCCGCGGTCTATTTAAAGAACCGCCTACAGAGGCTTGGTTTAGGTGGTGAATGGAGGATTTTCCAATTCAGCAAATCCTAATGTTCTAGTCTAACTTATCATAAAGTCATGCTTAAGAGCAATAAAAACTAGAACACACACAAAGGAAAAACACATAGGTTCAATTAGCACATAGGAAGAAAGATAAGAAAAGCCTAATGGCTACAAAAGAAAAAGACTCCTAATGACATACAAAGTTCATCGATGTAAGCTATCATTAGTCATAATTAGGAAGAGCCATTTAATCAATTTTGAGACTGAGTATGAGACTATCACTAGAGATGCTCAATTACGGCTAAGCATAACCATTTTTATGAGTTATACACCAACTCAACTTCTCACATGAAGTGATTTAACCGTTAGGTCAAATGGAATTTCTAGTGCAATAGGTTCTCTAGTATTCATTCTCATGTTAGAGAAAATGTAATTCCTACATTTGCCTAATGTAGTGTAACAAGGATGAAACTTGCATGACGACAGAATGCACAACCTAATGAGGGTTAAGAGTGCACCATTGCAAATCTTGTCAAACAAGTCTAGTTAAGGTTATTTACCTTAATAGAATTTGAGGCCAATAACTTTGAAGTGTATAAACAATGTTTACACAAAACAAAGGAACACTTTTGATTGGTCTTTCGAAAATGACACATTTACAAATTCCATTGCAATGTAAATTACTTGAGTATTTCGGATGAAACATCCAAGTTGTCAAACCGAATCCATTGTGCAATATAAGCAATTATTAAACAAAACATGTCTAATAATTTGAACAATTAGATTCAATATACCATCGACAACACAAGTGTGAGTTATGATCCGATGTATATTATTAATAGTCCACATTCATATCTACACTAAAAACATGTCAATTAGATTCGATAATGATATCAATCATAATTTGAATAATGAATTGATATATATATATTTGAAATCTTTCTTGATTCCCACTAACACTCCTTTCAGAGGAAATAGCTAAGATTTTCAAAGGGTGTTTCATGTTTTATAGTGAGACATTAATCTACTTGAACTAATAAGACAATGATCGAGTAAGACGACCCACATCAAAAGATTTGACAAGCTCACAAAGATTTCAAACCTAAGAGTGTTAATAAACATAACGAGGTGTACAAGATGTTTATATAACATATGTAAACCTAGATATGTTGATCCTATATGCAATGCACAAATAATGTTGCAACTAAAATACAAGAAATCTAGCATACATCCTAATTAGGAAAAATAGATACTAACAAATACCAAGCAAGGCACAAGAGACTAGAAATATAAGCAATACTACTACAAATAGCAAGGAACACTTAATAATGTCTACATATAACAATAACACACAAGGAAACACAAACAAACAATTAGCTTAACACGTAAAAGCATTCGTCCATGTTTTGAGTGTTAGATACAACAATGTATTCATAGCTTGCTTTTATTTGAAAATAGACTTTGACCCATTTAAAATTTAATTAAGATTAACACTTTATAAATATATCAATTTCCAAAGATATATCACCAAGAGATGTCCAACTTAATAGAAAAGAGTAAAACACAAGTTTTACGACAAACTGACGCTCAATACTTTGGATAAAGTATGGAACTTAGAAACCATCCAAATTCTAAAGTTTGAATAAAGGTTTGGAAGCATTTTTAATTGAAAGAAATTTAATTACGTTCGAAATGACGGGTGGCACGACTTCTACGGACTTATGGTTGATTTTATATGATTTTTCAAAGTTTTCAAAAATCTGTGTCGGACTGACCGCGGTTCCTTATTGATAAGGAACCGTGGGGAATAGATAAAGAACCGCGTCCAGAGGTCAAAAATGGGGTTTTTGGCCAAAATCATTTGGTAACTTTTTGGAAGGACTTAGGACTCTAAAAAATCATTTTAGACACATAGAACTCATATTTTAGAGTTAATTATGACACAAAAGATTTTTATACTTCCAAGCATAAAAAGATTTAATTCAAGCTATTATACAAAGTTTATTTAACACCAAAACTTGTACGAATGAAACAACAAAACACATTTCATAATTAATCACTCTTCATGAACAATTTGATACAAAGATCGTCTCTATTTCTAAAAACCGTTTTCATTTTAAAACTATTTGTTTTGAAAAAGAGAGCAAAGATCGATCCAAGCTTTAAAGTACAATATACTTCAATGATCTTGAATAACCTCGCTCTGATACCAATTGTAGAAACTAGAAGGGGGGTTGAATAGTTTCTAGTTCATTTTCGAAACATTTCGTTTATTCCACTGGCCGCGGTTCCTTAAATATCACCGTGGTTCCATATCAATAAAGAACCGCGGGCTCAATAAAGAACCGCCTACAGTGGATGCCAAATATTGATACGTTGTAAACCTTGACAATCGTTTGTATCAAATTCTCGATCAAGCTTGACTAGATATGAGATGTGTTTGATTGAAAGATAAATACTACAAGTAAGTAAACACACAAACACATCAAATCTAGAGTACATCAAGCAATAGTCTAAACATTAAGCACACACGTACTAAGCATAAGCTTTTCCGCAACTAGGATGTTTAGACTAAGTGATGTACACTTGACCATAATCTAAACATGATGCACACACGTACTAGGCCTTAGCTTTTCCGCAACTTAGATGTTTAGATTATGAGATGCACACAACACACAACTACAATCATGCAACTATAAATACATCTAAAGAGGTAAAGACATAAATGTAAATGAAAGTACCGACGCGATGATTTATAGTGGTTCGGTCACGAAGCTCCTCTTCGCCCTAATCCATTCCTCGAGTACACCTTACTCGAGATTTACTTCACTAGTCAACAAAACTCCTTTCAAGGCGGAGAAAACCATACACGTCGCTTACACAATTTCCGACACTAAGCTAGATGTCGAGTCCTAATCTTAGGTAGGACCAATCTACACAACGTTGCCTACTTCACCATTTTACGACACAAGGCTAGATGTCGAGTTCTAATCAAAAGGTAGAACCAATCTTCACGACTCTTCACTTTGAAGCTAAGTGAGAACTTCACTAGACAGAACTACATCACTTTATAGTTTAGTGAGAACGCACAAGACACAACCACATCAATTCATAGTGTAACACCCCCAAATTTATACAACATAGTACAGCGGAAGACTAGTTGGTGTTACGGGATAGCACATTACTCACATCATAGACAACGCATAAAAATCGCGTCGTTTAATAATAAATCATTTCCATTCATAAATATCAAAGTTACATAGGTCCCAAGTCATTACATTTCATACAAGGTTTTACAAAATATTTGAATGGAAAATATGGTTTAAGTGCGGGCCATGAATTCTTGTCGTCTTCCCGAGAATTACCTTCAAGTACCTGAGATAAAACATGTTAAAAGAAAAGGGTCAGCGATAACGCCGAGTGAATTCATAGAGTTTAATAAATTCCATCAATATAACTTTGGTATAAAATTAGTACCAAAAATCACTTCATTCAAATCATTGTAATAGGCCGTAAAATAGCCAAAATCGTTTTATACAAATCTTTGTAATAGGCCATAAAATAGCCAAAATCGTTTATTATAAATTCTTATCGAAAATCATAATATAGGCATTTGCCTTAAAAATTATTATACGAGCCAATGTCGTAAAAACATTATACAATACGTCTTATGACGTTGTATAAAATCAATTAAAAACCGTTATATGAATATGGTTATGAAAACCAAAATACAATAATAATATCAATAGTATGACCCAGTATTGCTAGTCGGGCAATACATCGTAATTCGGAGCGTCTATTAGTATTTCAGTGATTTGGATTAATACAAGCCGCATGACATTGTTACCTTATTAAAACAAAACGGGTAGCTAACCCGATACCAATTTTGCCCATCTAAAGTAGCGTGTCGTCACAAAGGTCACGCTATTGGAAATCTTCTCATACATAAATTCGCTTACCAATCAATGTGGCACGACGAGGATCAACCGTCAAGGCGCGAACTGGGGTGATCGTCCCCAAATAGTACTATTAAATGCATAAGCGTCTACCAACTCCCGGTAGTTCACAATTCATGCTAATGGGACTTTTAGTGACATAACCTAACTTTAATAATCCATTTTATTTCATCTATCGGGTCCATTAATCATTTATCGGGTCATACAATCGGGTCATTCAATCATTCGGGTCCAAAATCAATAAACAAATAATCGGGACAAATGGTGTCCTATTTTTATAAAACTAACATGTTATCTCCCTCGCGGGTTTATAAAACATTTATAAAAGCATTTAAAAGAGTGCGAGGCTATGAACTCACGTTGATGTGGGAAGGCGGGTTATCGGCAATTCGGACGTACGGTACGTGCTTCAATCACGGAAACCTAGACAAATAATACTCGGTCTTAGACGTTTGTCCAATGACTTTATAAAAATAACATCTATGTATACATATGATGATTATATATATATGATGATCAAGTGGGTTTACATATTCTCGTTTACTCCTTTTAGTGTTATATGTCGATAACTTTTATACTAGTTTACTAGTTTTACCCGTTTACGTGTCTTAAGCCCAATAAGCTTATTATAAGTTATTTAACTTACTTTAATCCATTTTGTACCTATATTATCAGTATGTATACTTTCCAAGTTGGGCCTAAATGGGTTAAGCCCAATAGATTCTTTTTTTACAAGTTTTTAACTTATTTAGTCCATTTATTAGTCCAAGTATTAGTCCAATATGTTTACTTAGCTCGTTAATGTCCGTATGCCCTAAAGTTTGGGTTTTATCGGTTTTTAGTTGTTATACATGTCTATATATCAGTATATAAGTTTTATAAAGTTTTCATTAGTCGGGTCCAACCATCTAAGTTTTATTTAACAAAAACGTTAATTTTACGGCAATAGCCGAAAAAGTCGTAAAAATCATGTTTATAGTTTTATAACTTATAAAACTTAACAAGTTTCCATTTTCATCATTTATAAACTTATTACACCTTTTATATATTTATATAAATAAGTTTTATAAGTTAGTGGGTTTTTATTTACATTTTATATATTAAAATGTGAGTGTTTATATAATAGTATTATTCTTTAATTTCCAAAAATCTGATTTTTAACTTCATCTTCACCAAAAATGCCATATCTTGAGTTCTACATGGAGATAGAAGCTCAAATTTTTATCACATAAACTACATGATATTTGCTACATTTAACTCTTCTATAGATACTGTTGAATCATCTTTAAGTATTTTCTAAAAATCGTCCAAAACAGTAACTTCAGATTTATACCCTAAACTTGTTTTGATCATATCTCACTCATTATTTTGATTCATTGCATGGCCAACTCTCACATGTGTACAAGACCCATAGCTTACTGTAAATGGGTTATAATTCATCATATTATCAGTTCATAACATGTTTACTTACTGTTTTATACAGCCATGTAAATTAATAAAGATTTTAACCTTGTTTCTTATAGTTTTTCACCTTTTTATCCATGATTATCAACAACAAATCCCCACATAACATTTTTATCATCATATAATCATCATAAATATATACAATAGGAAATAAAATACATGTGTACATAATCAAAATAACAAGAAGTTGAGGAGGACAATCTTTATACCACCAACTTGATGAAGGTTATGAGTTTGGCATGGTTTTGGATGGAGAAACTTGTGCATAGCCAACACCATCTTCAAGAGCACCATTCTTCATGAATACTTTATGGAAAATCAGCCTCAAGACACTATGAATACTCCTCCTTGGATGTTATAAGCACCACCAATCAATAGGGTTTCAAAAGGGCTTCATCTTATGCAAGAATAACATAAGATTTGTGGTTAAATTTAGATCAAATGGGTGTTTCTTCATGTTTTTGGGACGGCATCAATGGAGAGTAGAGAGGAAATTGAGAGTGGTTTGCATGTGAGAAGTGATGGTATGAGATGTAGTAACTAGTTTTGAGTTAGTGGTAAGTAAAGTGGCTTGAAATGGAAGCTACATTGGACAAGTGTTATTCATTTTGTTTAAGGCTTGACACCTAAGGGTGTTAAGTCATGGTTTGGCCGCCCCATGTTAAGCTAGTGGGGTGGGACAATGTATTTTGTCCCATCTCACTAGTTTACGGGTATTCCTCGATTCTAGTTTCCTCGATTTGCGTGCCCTCGGGTCGTTTTACGAAAAACGTTTTTATAAATTATGAATCACCGTCACAAAACGAATCCAATAAAAATTGTTTCATCAAAAACAGAGTTCGAAAACGTAAATACGTAATCCTAAGGTTTCCGGTTTAGTCGTAAAGGTCGTTAAAATAAAATCGTAAGTCCTAATCTCTTCTCGTAAATTTGTGAGTTTATGAACCAACACAAATTTAAAACTCCAAAATAATATTTTCAGATAAATTTATTTTCTGAAATGTCGGACTGTCACCAAAGACGGTGTATGTAAACGTAAGCACGTAACGTTGAATCCTCCGGTTTAGACGTAGTCGATGCTACTTCAAGACGTAAATCCAAATTTCTTCCCAGAAATATGTGAGTTCATATTGTAAATTGTTTTTAAATAATATTGAGAATAAGATATCAATCATAAATTGACGGATTGTCACAGCATTTACCCCTAAACAGGATCTTTGTCCTCAAAGATCATCTTACCTTACTACTCGCTTCTTATAGAGTTAAAGCCATGTGGGTATTTCCTCCACATTCGGTCTTTTCTCACAAGTGTAATTCATTATAATACGCGAGTTTCATCAAACATAACTACGGGAATAAGATCAGGCTTAATGTTGACTTACTTTCTCTATCCATGATATTCACGGGTTTCTGATGAATGCAACTTTTCGCTGATCTAAGCTCTACTAAGAAACAATCAGATTCTCACTTGATAGATATTCCATCAAGTTCGATTTACGAAACATAATTCACGCAGTCTTTGAAGTCCTAGGGTAGATCCAGCTTATATGCCTTTCAATCCCAACTTTTACATTATCTCAATGGTCCCAAACAACGGGGACTTATATCCCATGATTTGTCAGATCATGAATTCATTTTTCCAAGTTTAAAAATTGTGGCATAACTTTGCTACCCATTTGGCACTTCAAGATCTACATTTCACATTCACATAACCTCTTGCCCACTACCGGCTGTCAATAATCAAATCCTAATTTCAATATTCATTTCAGATCTCGCGGGTCGGGTATTTTGCAAGGATAGGTTCGCCATCATAGGAAACCTTAAACCTAAGAGACATGTCCAACTCACAATGGGTGTATGTCGGGTGTCTTCATCTCAACTCCTGCTTACAGATGTTCTAAGATTCAGATCCTAACAAGATTCGATCTCGATCCTAATACGATGATTATCACTGATAATCCCTCCAAAGGAAAACGATTAAACGGTCTATTATCAAAGGTCATTCATTCAAACATAAAATAGCACTTATATTACTTTGTATCGTTACTTTACCTCGTCCCTTCGATTGGGGTGGTACATAGTACTCTCATCAAGGTTCGTTCTCAATGATTTCTGAGCAAATCTATAGAAATTCGATGCGAAGCGAGGATCTTGATATAGATGTTCGATACAGGCACATTATGTTTACATAACTCCTTTGCATTTATCATTAACGGGAATGATATTTAGTAGATTTGGTCAGTCTGTCGACGATGACCCAAATCGAATCAAATTCAGATGATGACCTTTGCAATAGCTAGACGTTTACTAATGTATGAGGCGATGTCTGCCTTCATAATTGCCATTAGTACAACTTCTTCAGACAAAGATATTTGTAGTCAAAAATGACATACATATAATACTTATACTTACAAATTCCAACATAAGTATATCTCACAATCTTCCATATTTAGACAACCATAAGTGGTCTTTAAAATATTTAATGCTATCGGCTTCATAATTTTAATGGTTCACATTAGCCGCGAACCTCCTTTATAATCTATATTATCCCTTTTTACAAGTATTGTTTATTTTTATATCGTTCGGCAATTTATTTTACACCTTCATTAATAAGGAACATGTCCTAACTGGTTCTTTATCTTTTCTACATATTGCGTCGGTATCTATATTCACTTCTCATAATGATATAATTATCATGTCCATCATTCACTCAGGCATTCTTTCTATATTATGTGTCGGTAATTACGTTTAATTTCCTGATGAAATAAATATCATAACTGTATTTATTCAAAATTCCTTCTTTATATTTTCTAAGTTTTAGTTTCGTCTCAACTATCATTTTTATCCGTTTTACTCAATCTGTCGTCTAAAGCGTCGATAATTATCATAATTAATTAAATAATTATTAGTTAATTTTTATGAAGCGTAAAAGTTTTAAATTTCGTAGTTCGACCAATTATATAAAATGTTCAAAAATAAATTTGAATTTAATTAACAAGATTTTTGGTTGATTTATCGAAAATAATTAATAAGATTCGTAAATGTTTGAAAAATCTTTGTTTATACTTTGGTCAAAATTTCTTTAGTTTGAAAAGCGTAAATTATTGTTTCAAATTTCAAGTCATGTTTTATATAGTTTCCTCAATTCCTCTTAAGTTGTCTAGAAGTATACACAAACATTTACCCCTAAACAGAAGTTTAGTTAAATGGTTTGTGTATAAGGGAATAATCCCTTTAAAATCCTTTGTTAAAACATTTGTCAAAACATATTTCCATTTCTTTTTGGAAAAATCCAAAGTCTTAAAAGGGCTCTTAATTTTTGAAGAGTCAATTTATATTCCATTATCCTTTTAATCACATAGTCAAATCATGTAAAGGTTCAAGTCTTTAATCATGTGTTAATCATTCAAGGTTCAGGTTTCTATCGTTCGGCCAATTCAGGGCAATCTATAATTAATTATTAACTCATTCTTATTCTGATAAACAAACATATAGTCCTTAATGATCACGAGCATGAATTTTATCAAATTACAGCCTACACACGTGATTCACCAAATTTGTGAATACTACATGTGCATTGGTCAATCCAAACGACATCACGTGGAACTCATAATATTCATTACAAGCACCGGATGTAGTGATTGGAATAGATAATCTCTTTCGCAGATGCGAAGTTGATGATAACCATGCTATGGATCAAATTTGCTAGAACCTTGTAAATGATCGAACAATTCTTCCATTTCGAGTTATGGATATCGTTTTCGATTGTCAATTTACTCAGTCACAGTAATCTATACATGTAAGGAAAGATAACACCATAGCTCTTCAGGATGACAGGCTTGGTATAATAAAATCTTTCTCCGACAACTTTCTCAGTTGTATGGTAATTCCTTAAATTTAGATGGTGCTGATGCACAGTGCACAAGCCACAAGTGCAGCACCGAGAATATAATCAATACCAAATTCAACTTGCCTTAATGGCAAAAGTCTAGGTAATTCACCAACAAATACCTCCTAAAGTTTCAAATAAGATAAACATCTTTTAATTATTTCATATTAACTTCTTTCTAGATTATAACATCTATGACTAATTCACAACCATTCATGATAATATTTCAAGTATTAATACAGGATATGGTCATCCATCAAGAATTATTTAGATCACTTTTGATAATCAACATCTTATCTTTTAGGGAAATTCTACTCGAGTTCCCATCAATTAAGACAATGTCGTCATGTCATAATCAATCAATCCATTCTACTAGCATTATCAACTTTCCAGTTTTATTGCCGTCGATAAGATGCGAACTTCTCAAAAGTCTAATAATAATTCATAATCCTTCACAAATTCAAGGATATCTGGATACACAATTACTATCTAAAGAGTAAGGTCAACGCATAATCTACGCGATAGAGTTTCAAATCAGATACAGACGAAAACATTTAACGAACATGAATATATCCCATGTTTTCATAATTTGAGTACGCATTCGAAAGCTCCTCGGATCGTTACCCAGGTCATTCAAATGAAATCAAATCATAAGGAATGATAAGAACGTCAATACATCCAGTCGGGTATCAACACTCGGTAATCATATACTTTTCCTAAGAATCTCACTACGAGAGAATTGGACAAGAAAGAATTGTCAATTGTCAAATAATACAATTTCCATAGATGAGTAAATTCGACTCAGAAGAATAGATGCAACAGGCACATATGTAGGTGTCCCTAACACTATGTCCTTATTTTTCACTTCTTGCAGATCTCATAAATTTTAATCTTTCACAATCTTTAAAGAAAATGTAGAGTTTATTCATTAGTTTTATGGTGACTACTAATCAGTCTTGCATAGTCCATTCCAAATTGTATGTAGGCGCGCAACTATATACAATTTCAAGATTAACGATGCAATACTCAGTTCGTCAAAATTTTATCATCATGTTTATAATAAAAACATTTTCATGCTTAATTCTTAAATAAGAATCAAGAATAATTTTACAATGATTTTCTTTGTTATGAAAACAATTAGGTTCCCAAAGCGTCTCATATACAACTTCATTTTGATATCAATCACTTATAAATCTCACCTTGAATAATCCTTATAGTGATGAGAATTAAATTTTCTCAAAGGATACCGTTTTAACTTTATAAAAACAATGAATGATCTGCAAAAGAGTGATAAAGAGTCGTTCACCAAGAACTAACTACGATATGATAGGAAATGAGCTTAGCCAATTAATTATGAGGTTCATGACTTCGATGGCACTCACGAAGAATGATTCACAACGTAACTCAAATCAAGATGAGTACTTGTTCAATGGTTACATCACTAATGCGATCATTAGGATGAAGCAATAAAAGATAGATAACATCGATACATGTAGAATTTAGCAATCAAAGGTAGTCTTTTTCATTAATCACAAACAAGTCAAAATTGTACCGTAACATATTACATGTCACTATGTCATACAATTCTCAGAACTCATCCTACCAACTGATATCTCAGTTAAGTTAGGGATTTTTAAAAGATACCACAATGAATACTAATCTACAAGAGTCATTAGGTGTCCTGCCTGTCCTAGAAGATCCATCGGTCCCAATTCAGAAGAAGATTTCTTCAATTTATTTATTGGACACTGGGCATCCTCATTAGTGGACAATGGCCTAGGAACAACACTTAACAAAAACCTACAATCAATTAAAACCTTATAATTTATTCACAAAACTTAACGACTTCCTCTTAACCATCTTATATTCCATATGGGTTAAATTTTACTTTATCCAAGTTTCAACCAATTTATACTCAATTCAATATCCTACCTCATATTCCAATACTTTCAATCTTATTCTTCGGCCTTGTAAAGGCAATACAATATCAATATGAATCAATACTTAATTTCCAATCCTATATCTCTTATTGCAACAATTATCAAATGAGTCATTAATATGAAATGACTTGATCATTTAACTTAGACTTCTCGGAAAGGTATTAGTGGCATGAGGCTTTTGGGTAATGGTTCCAATAACAGCCTCAAGTGCAACATTCACCCTTTCGATTTTAATTTAAGAATTGGGTGACAACGAATCAGATGACATCTTTCCAGGTGATAACGTTTTGTTAAACTCCACTCTATAAGGAAAGATCGTCATGACATCGATATCAGATTTAATCTCGCCAATTCTTCTTTCAATATCACAATCAACTAATTTCTACATTTCTACGAATATCAACCATTTGTTGGGATCATAAATATCCACAACTTGGTTTAGATCTAGGATAGCTAGAGTTCCTACGAGAATAGCTTCGATTAATTTACTAGGGGGATTTAGGGTACATTGTGACAATCTACGTCGTATAAATACCTTGTATAAAAATCAAAATAATCATCAAATAATCATGTAATAAAATTACATCATATGTATATATATAATCCAAGTTATATATATATATATTAAAATAACACTTCTCAGTCTTGGCCTTGTCGTTAACTCGGGAATTCTTCGGCACCGTTATAGTCAAAAGATTTTTAGACATTTTTAGAAAAATGTTTATAGTTAAAAGATTTTGAAATGTTTTATTCAAAACCTTGGTTTTAAAAATCTTTCGTTCTCTATAACGAGAGCTCTGGTACCAAACTGTAACACCCCCAAATTTATACAACATAGTACAGCGGAAGACTAGTTGGTGTTACGGGATAGCACATTACTCACATCATAGACAACGCATAAAAATCGCGTCGTTTAATAATAAATCATTTCCATTCATAAATATCAAAGTTACATAGGTCCCAAGTCATTACATTTCATACAAGGTTTTACAAAATATTTGAATGGAAAATATGGTTTAAGTGCGGGCCATGAATTCTTGTCGTCTTTCCAAGAATTACCTTCAAGTACCTGAGATAAAACATGTTAAAAGAAAAGGGTCAGCGATAACGCCGAGTGAATTCATAGAGTTTAATAAATTCCATCAATATAACTTTGGTATAAAATTAGTACCAAAAATCACTTCATTCAAATCATTGTAATAGGCCGTAAAATAGCCAAAATCGTTTTATACAAATCTTTGTAATAGGCCATAAAATAGCCAAAATCGTTTATTATAAATTCTTATCGAAAATCATAATATAGGCATTTGCCTTAAAAATTATTATACGAGCCAATGTCGTAAAAACATTATACAATACGTCTTATGACGTTGTATAAAATCAATTAAAAACCGTTATATGAATATGGTTATGAAAACCAAAATACAATAATAATATCAATAGTATGACCCAGTATTGCTAGTCGGGCAATACATCGTAATTCGGAGCGTCTATTAGTATTTCAGTGATTTGGATTAATACAAGCCGCATGACATTGTTACCTTATTAAAACAAAACGGGTAGCTAACCCGATACCAATTTTGCCCATCTAAAGTAGCGTGTCGTCACAAAGGTCACGCTATTGGAAATCTTCTCATACATAAATTCGCTTACCAATCAATGTGGCACGACGAGGATCAACCGTCAAGGCGCGAACTGGGGTGATCGTCCCCAAATAGTACTATTAAATGCATAAGCGTCTACCAACTCCCGGTAGTTCACAATTCATGCTAATGGGACTTTTAGTGACATAACCTAACTTTAATAATCCATTTTATTTCATCTATCGGGTCCATTAATCATTTATCGGGTCATACAATCGGGTCATTCAATCATTCGGGTCCAAAATCAATAAACAAATAATCGGGACAAATGGTGTCCTATTTTTATAAAACTAACATGTTATCTCCCTCGCGGGTTTATAAAACATTTATAAAAGCATTTAAAAGAGTGCGAGGCTATGAACTCACGTTGATGTGGGAAGGCGGGTTATCGGCAATTCGGACGTACGGTACGTGCTTCAATCACGGAAACCTAGACAAATAATACTCGGTCTTAGACGTTTGTCCAATGACTTTATAAAAATAACATCTATGTATACATATGATGATTATATATATATGATGATCAAGTGGGTTTACATATTCTCGTTTACTCCTTTTAGTGTTATATGTCGATAACTTTTATACTAGTTTACTAGTTTTACCCGTTTACGTGTCTTAAGCCCAATAAGCTTATTATAAGTTATTTAACTTACTTTAATCCATTTTGTACCTATATTATCAGTATTTATACTTTCCAAGTTGGGCCTAAATGGGTTAAGCCCAATAGATTCTTTTTTTACAAGTTTTTAACTTATTTAGTCCATTTATTAGTCCAAGTATTAGTCCAATATGTTTACTTAGCTCGTTAATGTCCGTATGCCCTAAAGTTTGGGTTTTATCGGTTTTTAGTTGTTATACATGTCTATATATCAGTATATAAGTTTTATAAAGTTTTCATTAGTCGGGTCCAACCATCTAAGTTTTATTTAACAAAAACGTTAATTTTACGGCAATAGCCGAAAAAGTCGTAAAAATCATGTTTATAGTTTTATAACTTATAAAACTTAACAAGTTTCCATTTTCATCATTTATAAACTTATTACACCTTTTATATATTTATATAAATAAGTTTTATAAGTTAGTGGGTTTTTATTTACATTTTATATATTAAAATGTGAGTGCTTATATAATAGTATTATTCTTTAATTTCCAAAAATCTGATTTTTAACTTCATCTTCACCAAAAATGCCATATCTTGAGTTCTACATGGAGATAGAAGCTCAAATTTTTATCACATAAACTACATGATATTTTCTACATTTAACTCTTCTATAGATACTGTTGAATCATCCTTTAAGTATTTTCTAAAAATCGTCCAAAACAGTAACTTCAGATTTATACCCTAAACTTGTTTTGATCATATCTCACTCATTATTTTGATTCCATTGCATGGCCAACTCTCACATGTGTACAAGACCCATAGCTTACTGTAAATGGGTTATAATTCATCATATTATCAGTTCATAACATGTTTACTTACTGTTTTATACAGCCATGTAAATTAATAAATATTTTAACCTTGTTTCTTATAGTTTTTCACCTTTTTATCCATGATTATCAACAACAAATCCCCACATAACATTTTTATCATCATATAATCATCATAAATATATACAATAGGAAATAAAATACATGTGTACATAATCAAAATAACAAGAAGTTGAGGAGGACAATCTTTATACCACCAACTTGATGAAGGTTATGAGTTTGGCATGGTTTTGGATGGAGAAACTTGTGCATAGCCAACACCATCTTCAAGAGCACCATTCTTCATGAATACTTTATGGAAAATCAGCCTCAAGACACTATGAATACTCCTCCTTGGATGTTATAAGCACCACCAATCAATAGGGTTTCAAAAGGGCTTCATCTTATGCAAGAATAACATAAGATTTGTGGTTAAATTTAGATCAAATGGGTGTTTCTTCATGTTTTTGGGACGACATCAATGGAGAGTAGAGAGGAAATTGAGAGTGGTTTGCATGTGAGAAGTGATGGTATGAGATGTAGTAACTAGTTTTGAGTTAGTGGTAAGTAAAGTGGCTTGAAATGGAAGCTACATTGGACAAGTGTTATTCATTTTGTTTAAGGCTTGACACCTAAGGGTGTTAAGTCATGGTTTGGCCGCCCCATGTTAAGCTAGTGGGGTGGGACAATGTATTTTGTCCCATCTCACTAGTTTACGGGTATTCCTCGATTCTAGTTTCCTCGATTTGCGTGCCCTCGGGTCGTTTTACGAAAAACGTTTTTATAAATTATGAATCACCGTCACAAAACGAATCCAATAAAAATTGTTTCATCAAAAACGGAGTTCGAAAACGTAAATACGTAATCCTAAGGTTTCCGGTTTAGTCGTAAAGGTCGTTAAAATAAAATCGTAAGTCCTAATCTCTTCTCGTAAATTTGTGAGTTTATGAACCAACACAAATTTAAAACTCCAAAATAATATTTTCAGATAAATTTATTTTCTGAAATGTCGGACTGTCACCAAAGACGGTGTATGTAAACGTAAGCACGTAACGTTGAATCCTCCGGTTTAGACGTAGTCGATGCTACTTCAAGACGTAAATCCAAATTTCTTCCCAGAAATATGTGAGTTCATATTGTAAATTGTTTTTAAATAATATTGAGAATAAGATATCAATCGTAAATTGACGGATTGTCACATATAGTTTAGTGAGAACTCACAACTCTTACCTATTACAACTCAATAAAACACATATCCAAGTGTACGCATGTAACTTGGATCTACACAACATAAATCCAAGTATACACATATACAATGGATTTACACAAGACTTAATCCAAGTATTCACAAATACAATGGATTAACACAACTAATCCAAGTATTCACAAATAGATTGGATCTAAACAATATTGATCCAAGTATACCCATATACATTGGATCTACACAAGATTGATCCAAGTATACACATATACATTGGATCTACACAAGACACAAATAAAAATGATGAACATGATGATCTTCATCAAGACATCATCTTTAATCACATCACAAATGTGTGAGTGATCTTCTCTTTGCACTTAAGAGGATGAGGAGATTGAAGGAGCGAATCACATCTTAAACAAGATTAATCTAAACTAACTAATCAAGGGTTTAAAGATGTTTTTGAAGAAAATGTGCAAAAAGGGTTGAAAGAAAATCTGGAAATGATCCACTATTTATAGGGCAACATTGCAACGGTCAAAAACACCCGCGGTTCCTTATCTCTACACGCGGTTCCTTATCAATAAGGAACCGCAGGTTCCTTTATGGAACATCCGCGTTGGAGTCCGTGCAAATTTGTCCTTTAGTGGGGATATGCCATATGGGTTAGTTTATACCCTCAAAGGATATTCCTTTGGCATATGGTGTAACACCCCAAAATGTGATATGCGGAAGCGGTGATGCTCGGGGGCTGTTACGTCATTGTATCATAGTTCAAGGTACAAGAGAACGACTCTAAATGAGACGTTTTATAAAAATACCTCGTTGAATTTAAATTAAAAGCATCACAGTACAAAAGGTCTCAGTTTCAAAAGATAGTGCAGCGGAATGTAAAAGTTTTAGACATCAACGAGATAATAGTTCAAAAGCATAAGTAACAAATGTCCGAAGATAGCCAAGAAATGCATGCGGACTCCAAGTACTTCACACAGCAGATACAACTCATCATCAATTACCTGAGATAAGTGCTAAATTGGGTCAACGTAAAGTTGGTGAGAATATAGGTTTTAAGTAAAAGTTCATAGTATTTCAATTTCAGATTTCATTTCAAGTACACGTGCAACTATAGGAGATATAATGCCAAGTGTAGGATAAATTGGGTGTTCACAATATTTATGATAGCTAAGCTCGTGACATCGAAACTAGTGATCCAGTGCATACAATAGATTGCATACATAAATTTTGCCCCAATGGAGTACCTAGCCAAGATAACTCCGTTCGTACAAATGTTACACACTCGTCCGGCGTCAGAATGCCCGAGTGGAGGTTGTCAACCCTCAATAGATCTATCCGTAACATAAGAGCTTACTCCAGCAGAGTAACTAACGATTCACGATTGTGGGGACTATGGCTAAAGCAACTTAAGCTATCTCATAAATAGTGTTCACAAAGCGTTCACAGAAATCAAGTTTTACTTGCGTCCGAAGCATTTATCATATCCCAAAACATTAAACATAGAAAGCAGTTTAATAGGGAATCTATAAACTCACCTCAAGCAACGATTCAAACCGCACAAGTAAGATCAAATAGTAGCGAGCAACTCTAGCAACAACCTAAATATTACTATAGTTTAGGCGCTAGCAAATACGTCACAAGTTCGTCATGTACGTTACTCATCAATCATGTATATATTTTGTTGTTAAAATCGTGACTTGTAAATGTTACATCGTTATAAACATTATAGTACATATATACTTAGGCAAAATATTTATTTTTGACTCGACGAAATTTCGACAGCCTTTCGGCGTAAATTTTGATTTACCCAAATTTATCTTAATAAATTTTCCAACACGATTTCTAACGAAAATTCGGCAGCCTTTCGGCGTTACGTAAAAATTTGCCATTTTTAGTAAGTACTCAAATCTCGTCCTAAAACCCCTATTTTCAACAATTTCTCAATCGCCAATATTTCAACAAGTCATTTTCCGCAATAGTATCAATTTCCACTTCCAACGTTCAAACTTTTAACGTTACACCAAGTATTCACATTTCGCGCTAATACCCTTTTACAAAACAAGTCCAACATTCATATACAACTTTTAGTAACCATTTCGACACTTAAAACATCTCCGTTTGACTTGAAAACGTCGTTTCGACCACATTAAAAATCTAGACAGCAAACACTTATAGTGTTTTTCACAAAAATTAAGTTTTCCGACAACGAAATTTAAACGACCATATCTTACTCATTTTAGCTCCGTTTTTAGCCCATAATATATCGAAACGAAGGTATTAACTTATATTTTCATAATATCGTAGTAAACTAGTGTCAAAAAATTTTTTACGACTCTCTACGCCTCTTATAAAAATCGGACAGATTGTATGTTTTTCGTAAAAACTCATTTTCGACCATTTTCAAGCGTAACCACTAGTAGTAGCACTACTAGTTCCCTCCAATTATTCATAAACACCAACAAAATCAAAGATTTTTCTTCAAGTTCACAAATCTAAAATATACATACTTATATTTTTCACAAGTCTTTCAATTAAACAATTTTCATGCATGGATCTAATAGATCCACACATAATTCCATAGATCTTAAAATATTTCATGAGCAAAAATAGTTTTTATCATTTTATTTCAAGAAAATACTTGATGAGTAACATGCATGCATAGATCTACAAAGATTATGCATGGAAAATGAAAAGATGAAAAAGGTTTAAGAAGTAACCTTGAGTAACGACTCTACGTAATCACAACGACCCGATCTACGCTCTAACCCACTAATAATCAACAAGAACTCTACTTCTACAACTTCAACCCAAAAACTACTCAAATCAACAAACCAAGAATAACCATTCTTCTTTATGCTTGTACAAACTCTAGGGTGTATTTATTTTGTGTTAATTCTTGTTAAAATGAAGCTTTAAGAAATCAACAATGGTGGAAAATGTGTATGTGTTTGTGCCGTGAGTTTTGAGAGAGAAAGAGAGAGATGTGTGTTTTTTTTGTGAAGTGAAATGAGTGAATAAGTGTGAATTATTTGAGGTGAAGTTAGGGTTAATAAGTTAAAAAGTGTAAGATGTGTAAGCCTAAGCTTAAAATGGCAAAGAGTAAGATTTTGGTGCATCATGCACATGGGGTGATATTTGGCCGGTTATGAAGGTCCCATATGGGGTAAATTATTCAAAAATTTTACTATGGTAGCTAGTTAAAAGGTTTAAGGTAAAAATGTTAGTTAGTTTTAGGTAAATGTCGAAAAGTATATAGTTAAGTTTAAAATTACGTAAAACTTAAAATTTTGACGAAATATATTAAATTTACGATTTTTCGACGAAAACTGACATTTTATGATTGGTAAAGTATTTTATGCACGCTAACGACGGTTAAACGTAAAAACGACGTAAAATACGAAAACACGATACGTTAATTAAATATTCACAGTAAATACGATTTATTATTATAAATAGCAAAAATACTAAAATACAAGCATATATAAACATATACAGAAATATTTAAATACGCTGCTCAAGAAAATACGATCACGCTGTTAAAAACTAAACAGTTAAGCACATAATTCACAGATAACGAATAATCTCATGGATTATCGTCAATTCATTGACCGTCTCAGCACTTTGGTCAGGTTCACAGAAAATGTTCAGAATAATGACTGAGCACAGTGTCAAGCCATTACTCGTCAGCAAACAGTTTTTTAGAAGACGCGGGATAACCTCCCGGTTCCAACACAGGTAAATCACATAGTTGACTAAATAAAAAGTCAAAGGGTAAAATAGTCATTTTACAAAGTAGGGAAAATTACCAGGTGTTACATCATCCCCTTGATAGAGAAGCTTTGTCCTCAAAGCTTAGGAGTGTCAGGGTTTCTAGAGTTGTCAAAGAGTTGCGGATATTTCTTGCGAAATTGATCCTCACGCTCCCAGGTGAATTCAGGTCCACGTTTAGAATTCCACCTCACCTTGATGATAGGAATACGACTCTGTTTCAATCGTTTGACCTCACGGTCCATGATTTCAACAGGTTCTTCGACAAATTGCATCTTGTCGTCAATTCAGAGTTCCTCCAACGGTATAACGAGTGTCTCATCAGATAGGCACTTCTTCAAGTTCGACACATGAAAAGTGATGTGCACGCGGCTCAACGCTTGCGGTAATTCGAGACGATAGGCTACAGTTCCAACCCTTTCCAGAATTTTGAAAGGTCCAATATAACGGGGGTTCAGCTTTCCTCGCTTGCCAAAACGTACCACACCTTTCCAAGGCGATACTTTTAGCATCACTTTGTCTCCCACTTGAAATTCGAGAGGCTTACGTCGAACGTCGACGTAACTCTTCTGACGATCACGGGCTGCTTGAATTTGGATCTTGATTTGAACAATCTTCTCAGTCGTTTCACGGATGAGTTCAGGGCCAGTGAGTTGACTATCCCCAACCTCACTCCAACACACAGGCGAGCGACATTTACGACCATACAACGCTTCAAACGGTGCAACCTTAATACTGGTATGATAACTATTGTTGTAAGAGAATTCCACTAGAGGAAAATGTCTGTCCCATTGCTTCCCGAAGTCAAGCACACAAGCACGCAACATGTCCTCCAGCGTTTGAATATTTCTCTCACTCTGTCCGTCAGTCTGCGGGTGATAAGCAGTACTCATGTCCAATTGCGTACCCAACGCTTTCTGAAGTGATTTCCAGAATTCCAAAGTAAATCTACCATCTCTATCAGAAATTATCGAGATCGGTATCCCATGTTTTGCGACTACTTCCTTCATATAAAGTCTCGTAAGCTTATCCATTGAATCATCTTCCTTCATAGCCAAAAAGTGTGCAGATTTCATAAGTCGATTAATAAGTGTGTAAACACTTATCCTTTTGCCACTAAAATCAAGGAAAAACAAGACCTAATCATGTGTTTTATTTCATAAAAATCGGAATTACGTGTGGTTTTGTGTTTTTGTGTTTAAATAGGTACAAATGATCAAAAGAAGAGAAAACACGGGATTTTACGGTCAAATGTCGAAGAAAAGTTCAAGAAAGAGACAAAGATAATGTCAAAGACCAAAAGTGTGCCAAGTTCACGAAACCGGCAAAATCGATACGATTTTGAAGAAACAATCAAGGAAGCCAAAAATGAGCTCGTCTTTAGCGGATTTAATCTTATATGGATTTTAACGAGCTTATGGGTCCCACATTTGGGTAAATGGGCCCAAAAGCCCATTTGAGGAAATGATTATTTTTACTTAGACCATTAAGGCCCAAAATGAAATGTAAAATGGATGGAGTTATAATTAATGGGTTTTTAAAGCCCATTTAGCTACACCAATTTATCAAAAGTGACAGATATACGTGTAGATATTGGATCAAAAGCCCAAGTTTGCATCATTTGTTGTCAACTGTTAACACAACGTTTTATTTTAAAACGTTTACATAAATAAATCCTAACTTTTCCCCATAGACCCGGTCAAACTACCCACCCTCTCACACGTGTACTCTCACATCCAGTCAATCCCCCATTTATTCTCCCCACTCACTTATTATTATTATCAAACATTTTTTTTACCCTTCCCTCACACACTTTCGATGATACCAAAGCCTTTCTCCTTCTCTTCCCTTTTTGTCTCAAACGCAGTCACACCCTTTTTACCATTTTTATTTCAAACCCTAATTCATCCCATCAAAAATTAACCACTAAAAAATGGGGCTTTTATCTCAAGTGTGTAATTCACACACTTGGGGATTAAATCCCCAAGTTTTTCGCATCAAACACCCACAATATGGTCCTCAATTAATCCGACGTGACCAAAGATCTTTCCTTTGATTGGAGGATAATAATCACTCATCAAATCCTCCAATAACACCATTCCATGCTGGCAATCCGAGACTCAAGGTTTAATCTTAGCCGCATGATCAAAAGAGAGGGTGAAATTGAAGATTGAAGGGCCAAGATCTTTAAATGTGGGCACCAAGGAGAACCTAGAAGGTTTGGGGTTCTCCTATAAAACCCCCTTTTTCATGTAATTTGGCAGCTTTTTCTTTACTTTAATTTTTTAGTAAAATTAGATTAGGGTTTTAATCTTGTATTTTTAATTTTCCAGCACTTGTAATTTTGAATTTAATTAATGAAAAGTTGAATCTAAATATTTTTGTCTTATTTTACTTTAAGTTTCTGTCATTTTTTTTACTGTTTGATATTAAACCGTTGCTTATAAATTTATCTTATATATTACTGTTCCTCGAAATCAATTTATTATTATTAAAAAAAATAAAAAAAGAAAAAAAGAAAAAAAAGGGTATATAAACTGTTCGAGAGTTCTCTGTTTGGTTCGGGTTGGCTTATGATGATGATGATCGAGATGATTAATGGTGGTGTTAGCTTCGGGTCATAAGGAAGCACAACGCCTACCTTCGTCACAACGGAAATCGTCAAATAGGTTCATCTTCTTTATTTTAAGTTTTAATTAAGTCTTGATTTAGTTTTTACTGATTTGCTTGATTTATTTTGATTTAATTGTTTATTTGAGTTTAAATTCTGCTTAATCAGCTTTTATTTAGATATTGGTTACCTGCTAGTTCATTTATTTGCTTAATTTGGTAGTTAAATTTTTTTGTTATATCTGCTATATGAATTTTGTTTGTTTGGATTTAGAGATAGTCTTTTAATCTGCTTGAGTTTTGGAATTTTCATTTGGTTAAGTATTTTAAATTTATTGCTTATATGGTTTTATCTGCTTATTCTTCTAGTTTTATAGCATTTAGTCTGCTTATTTTGTTTTGTGGATAAATTTCAAATTTAAGTTCCAAAATAATTTAAAAAAGGGTAAAAACAAAATAATAGCATAAATTTTGTCTAGGGTTGGATTTGAACCCCAGACCTCTCGTTCCCCAGTCCTGCACCCCAACCAGTTGCTCTAGATATCTTTTTGTTTAAAACCTTGCATAGTTTAATTAAAATAGGCTTTAAAACTGGCTGGCAGCTTTAATTAAGTGTTTTTAGTTTAATTAAGTTTTAATTAAAAAGTTGTATTTTCTTTTTAATCAGTTTTTATAAAATATAAAAAGACAAAAAAAAATTAAATTTCATTTTAATTACTTAATTTTTTTATAATTTCAACATTAGTTTCCATTTTATTTGAAAATAGCTTTTAGTTTTAAATTAGACTTTTACTTAAATTAGTTTTGTTTTAAAATTAATTTTTCATTTAAAAGTCTTACTTTAGTTTTCGAAAATTAGATATTAAGTTTTATTTTAAAATAGATTTCTTTTATAGTTTTTAAAAGTAGTTTATTAAAAATCAAATTAGTTTTTTTATTAGATTAAAAATACCAAAAGTTATTATTTACCAAGAACAAAGTTAAGTCGTAACGTTAATTGGCAATCAAATTCGAGTCGAATCGAGGAACGATAAACGAACAAAAATAGGATTACAAGATCCCAGTTTCAAATGGCGCCGCTGCCGCTTCGCTCGTACGATTTACGATTTTTCGTGAAGACGTTTGGATTTTGGGATCCGTTCTCTTTGAACGTTAATTTTCTTGCAACAAAATCAAAAATACAAAAAAATCAAAAACTTAAAAATATAAAAAAATTAAAAAATCACAAAAGCAATTTCTTTCCTAAGAATTGCACCAAAAAAAAATTAAAAAATCCAAAAGTAATACTTTTTCCTAAAAGTATTACACCAAAAATATTACGTATTCGTGTTAATTTTTAGTTCGATTTCTTTCGATTTTTATTGTGAATATATATTTTTCTAAAAATACAAAAAGATTTTTCTATAGTATCTTACGTAGCACAATAAATTTACCTACTTTTCAAATAAGCCTTAGTTGGGATTTCATCACCTAACTATTGTAGTCGAATCCTTAACGAAATAAAAGGGCAAAATAGATAAATACTAGTAAGACGTTTGAACTCAACATATACAAACTATAAGGTGGGCATAAGGCGACGCGCTATAAAAGGCCGTCTAAGGAAAAAGGTTTTTAAGTGCTTTGTGCCACCTCGTTTCCCCGCTTGCTTGTGCGTATATTGAGAGGGACGACCGATTATTGGTTTGCCAACTCAAGTAGTATTTACGTATATATTTTTGTAGGTTTTTACTATTGCACCTCGAGAGGGAAAATCCTTTTCCTCTCAAAGTCGACCGAGGTCACCTACCTCATTCCAAGTTTTAATTGTATGCGCACTCGCGCGCGTACATACATACCGAGTGGTGTACCAAATTCTTCCAAAAAGAAGAAGAAGAAAAAAAACAAAAACACCGTCATTCAAGCCGATCCCGAGAATCGTGCTTTCGACAATACAATGGAAGATAACCGACCTATGCTCGAGATTTTGCAATCTCACGTTGAAGGAAACGATGACGCTATCGTTGTCCCCGCAATTGGAGCAAATAATTTTGAACTCAAATCGGATTTAATTAAAATGGTTTCCGCTATCCCATTTTTGGGTCGTTCCCAAGATGACCCCCATGATCATATCAAGAGATTTATCCAATTAGCTAATACCGTCAAATACAATGGGGTGTCACAAGAGGCCGTTCGCCTACAACTTTTTCCCTTTTCCCTCGAGGGACAAGACCGGATTTGGCTTGATAAGGAACCACCCCAAATTATCACAACATGGATCGACTTAGAGACCAAGTTCATTAATTACTTTTTCCCACCATCACGGACCACTTCTTTAAGGAATGAAATAATCACCTTTGAGCAAAAATATGGGGAAACATTTAGTGAGTCTTGGGATCGATTTAAAGAGCTTTTGAGAAAATGTCCACAACACGGTTTCACCAAAGTGCATCAAATAAATACGTTTTACAATGGTTTGACTTTAAATGACCAAGACTCACTTAATAGTGCCGCGGGGGGCAATATTCTTGTAAAAACCATGAACGAGGCTTAGGCCATTATTGAGAACAAGGCAAAAGTGCAAACTAAGAGTGTTCGGACTACAATAGCTAGTGCTAGTGATAATGAGGTGAATAATCAAATTAAGGAGCTTACTTTAGTTGTGAAACACCTTGCTCTAAAAACCGACGCCCTCACTACACATGTGCATGCCGTGAAAGATAATAGTGAAACGTGTGAGACTTGTGGTGGACCACATTCATATTTCAATTGTGACAAGGTTTATAATCAACAACAACAAGTTTGTTCTTTTAATGCTAATGAAAGGGTTCCATTTAAACCTAATGTTGATGTTAACCATTTGTCTTACAAGAGTACTAATTATTTGGCTCCCCCGGGTTTTGTAGCACCTCAAAGACCACCCCCACCCGCCCAAAATACCCAATACCAAAATAGGAACCAAGGTCCTCGAATGGGTAATTTTCAAGGGAATGCAAATCAAGGGATTTTTAATGGTCAAAATCAAGGGTTTCAAAATAATCAAGGTTTTTACAATAACAACGATTTTCAAACTCAATATCAAAATCAAAGTTTTCCTAATCAAGGGGTTAACAATCAAGGGTTCAATCAAATGAATATGCAAAACCCTCAAATGGACTTGGTTCTACAAAAATTGACCGAACATGAGAAAATCATGAAAGCTATGCAAGAGTCTACTAGACAAATGCAAGAGTCCAACGATAAGAGGTTTTTGACTATGTTGCAAACCCTTAGACCCCAAGGTGCCTTACCATCCAATACCGAGATTAACCCTCATGCTAATGTGAGTGCTATCAATACTCGAAGTGGAGCCAATTTAGTGGGACCTTCCATCTCTTCGCCCATAAAGGAGAGACAAGGCCCGGAGGTCATAATGAGTAATCCTACTCCCCCTCCGGTGATTCCCCCCACTACCACTCCTAGTTCTAGTCCTCCATTGCCGAAAGAGCCTATTCCTATGGTTGTTCAAGAAGCGAGTCCTTCTCCTTCTCAACCTTCTAAGTCTAAGCCTAATATTCCTTATCCATCTAGGTTAGGCAAGACTAAAGTGCTCACCAAAGATGACGTTCATGTCTCTAACTTTTTGAAAATGATTTCCAATGTGAATGTTAACATAAGCCTTATTGAAGCACTTGCTCAAATGCCAAAATTTGTGAAAATGTTTAAAGATTTGCTTAATAAGAAAGAAAAAATGGTTGAGCTCGTGAACACCCGTTTAAATGAGAATTGTTCCGCGGTTCTTCTCATAGAGCTTCCCGAAAAGCTAGGAGATCCCGGACGATTCGTGTTACCTTGCTCGTTTCCTCAAATCGATGATTGTATGGCTTTAGCGGATCTCGGCGCTAGCATCAATCTTATGCCACTTTCGGTTTGGAAACAATTGTCATTACCGGACCTTGTACCGACTCGTATGACTCTCGAATTAGCTAATCGAACTCTCGCATACCCCGTTGGTATTGCCGAAGATGTTTTTGTTCGAGTTGGTACATTCACTTTTCCCGTGGACTTTGTCGTCGTCGACTATGAGATGGATCCTCGTATTCCGTTAATACTTGGTAGACCATTCTTAAGGTCCGGAAGAGCCTTAGTTGACGTGGCCGAAGGGGAGTTAATTCTTAGGGTTCGGGATGAACAACAAATTTTTAAAATGGGAAAAATCACAACTAAATCAAATAGAAAAGAGTCGGTCAATATGATTGATGTTCTTAATTATAATGATGACGAGATTTTTATTAATCCTTTTGGAATTGAAAAATCTAATAAAAATGATTTTGTGATAAACTCATCCCATCCCTTCGAGCCTCAAATTTTTGATACTCCCATTTATGACACCGATAGTGATGACACTTCTTCAAGTGATCACACTATTTTCGGCTTAGACGACTCGACTTTTGACCCACCCACTTTTGACCCACCCATTTATGATCAACCAATCTTTGATACTTATGATGATGACACTTCCTTAAGTGATCTCATTAATTTTGATGACCCACTCCATGATCTCAATGCACCTCGTATCTCTATGAGTGATTCTTCCATGGAGACTCCTTTTGACTTCTATACTCCAATTTTAGAAGTCATGACTTATGAGGAGGATCCTCCACTCTTAGAGATCATACCTACTTTAGAGGTTATTCCATTTGAGGAGGATTTAGATATCTTTCTAAATACCTATTTTCCTCATGAGGAAGAGTTTTCCTATGATTCCGATGATACTTATGTTTTCACAACAAGTTTGGAAGAGGATGACTTTCCCACTTTGGATTTTGATGATATCTTGAGCTTAAATATCACTACCTCTTACTATTTTCCCATTAAGGAACTGGTGTTTGATCCGGGAATAGAGACTTTTGTGCTTTCATTGCCATACCACCTTATCTTTCCTTGTAAGAGACTTTTGCCTAAGGATACCCCATGTGAGAACTCGTATTTTTCCCTGTATTATTTTATTCATGCTATTTGAATTTTCCAACATGTTATATTTTCTTGTATTCTTCATATTTAAATCCTGATATCTCGAGAATTTTAATTAAATCATATTTTAATTATTTTTCTGATCATCGAAAGTATTTTATTTGGAATTATAAAATTTTTATTTTATTTTTCCATATTTATTTAAGTCAAAAATTTTGATTTAAAAGCACTGATACAATGATTTAGTATGGGTTCAGATTTTATGTCCTCTCGATATCCTCTCGAATTGATCTAGGTCTTAAGTGGAATGATTGTTCTTGGTTACTAAATAAAGGGGTTGGGTTTTCTAGTCTAATGGAAAGTGGAAATGAAAGTTTAAATCAAAGGCAATTACTTTAATTAAGATTAATAAAAACTTGGCTAAAAATTAAAATCAAAATCAAAATTAAAATTTAAAATTTAAAGTTCAAATTAAAATTAAAGTATAAAATGTGAAAAAGGAGTAAAGAAACAGTAAATAAAAAACAGTAAAACAGTAACTAAACTCAAAAATAACTGATTCCGAAATTTAGACCTTGATTCGGAACTATCTGATTCGGAAGTAACTATTCATTCATTCGGAACATGTTCATTCGGAACATGCTGGATCGGAAGTTTCTGATTCGGAACCTTCAGCTTGATTCGGAACTTTCCGAATGAAAAGGTTGATTCGGAACTTTTGCTTCGTCCGGAAGTCACTGGTTCGGAAGTTTTAAACTTCCGAATGAAGGGCTTGGTTCGGAACTTTATGACTGATCCGGAACTTTCCGGATGAAAGCTTGATTCGGAAGTTTTCCTGTTGATTCGGAACTTAGAGCTTGGTTCGGAAGTTTCCGAATGAAGGACTCATTCGGAACTTTTTGTTTGGTTCGGAACTTCTGGGAACAGATACAGTAGCAGTAAAAGCGAAGAACACGGAACACAAAATTAATCAAAATCAAATCAAACACTTAAAAAGATTTTTCCAAGTTAAACACAAATCATTTAGACAATATAAGCAACAAATCCCACTAATAAAAACACAAATCCAAACAACTTTTGAAGATCAAATCAATAAAAATAAAACTTAAGAACTTGAAGATAAAAATGGAGATGAACAAGATGAAATGAAAGATTAAACAAGAACTTTGAATTGGATGATTAATGTTTTGACAAGATGAAACAAGGATTAAAATTACAAGATCAAAGAACTAATAATAAAAATCACCAATCACCCTAGTGGTGATGGTCTTCTACGAACCAGGAGGAAAGAAAAGGGAGGAAGAAAGAAAAACTAGCTAGCCCCCCAAAAAATGTGTGTGGGATGGCCTATTTATAGGTGTTTCCTTTGGTTGGTGAGTGGGCTTTCTCCCGTTCTTCGTGTCTTTTCGTCTTTTCAGAAAAGTTTCCGTTTTCGATTCTGATTCGGGATTTGTTGTCGATTAAATTCAACTCGTCTTTTAATTTCTTCGTTTAATAGACTTGAGTTTCTTCGCCTTATATAAATCTTCCATCTTTGGTCCTTTTCTTCGATAAATCTTCGAATAGGCCCAGTGACTTCAAATCTTTTGCATCTCTTGGACAATAGACTTTATCTTGAGCCTTTTTCTTCAGTAAAACCCGTGTAATCCCATGTTTTCTTCAATATTTATCCGGTTGTCTCTGAAAACACAATAAACACAAAAACCACGCATAATTCCAAACAAATGATATTAAATACGTGTTTTGGTCTTGTTTTAGCCCGAATTAAGTGGTAAAAGGATGGGTGTTTACACACCTATCAAATCCCCTACACTTAACCATTGCCATGCCCTCATGCAATGCTTAGTGATAAAGCAAGTTTACATTTTTCTCATAATTAATCAACCTTGGCCTTATTTAAAATTCTACTAAACAAAAATTAAAGAAATAAAACTTCAAAGATAATAAAGGGATAGAAAACCATTTTCACGTGAAAATAGCTACATGGAAGTAACTTGTAGAGAAATCGATGACTTACATTAGGGCTTTGGTGCTGCGAAGATTTATCACCCTCAAGTTTCACGTTCCCCAAACTAAGCTTAAAAACGAGATCATTGTTATTATAAGTTAGCAATTCAAACACTTACACACATGGCTTAATTAAATGCTTAAACTCCCTTATTCCTAGGTGTATCTCTTATATTTTATTTTTGTCTTAGAATGATCATGAAGATGCATTTTTGGACTTATTTCGATAGTTTATTAGGGCCGAAAGCAAAGTAGGACGATTTGATCAATAGTTAGCTAAAGGACAAAATCTCTTAAAACTGCTTCTCGGGATATCAAAAAGTTCATATCTTGGCATAACTTGGTTCACGATTTGAGACCTTTCTCGGGCCGATATTTGGCATGTACTTCATACTTCATATCTTCGAGAGACGTTCTTGAGATAATGGTCTTCTCATCATAATAGAGTTTCTTCACTTGGAGACTTTTGAGGGGTTCTCCAACTTTGTTGACCACGACTTCATGATTATTTCTTCAATCTTTAATTGGGATTTTGAGATACAACGATCCGCCTCCTTTTCGGACTTGGATCTATTTATCCTCATACCTTGTTAGGGTCTTTTCGGATAGACTTCTCCATGATCTTTATGGGAGTTGATTGCTTTTCGTCGTGAGTCTTGATCCTTCATATTGACTTTAGGAATAATGCTTTTCACATCACTTTGGATCTTCAGCAATAAGATTGAATCCTCATGCCTTGTTAGGGCCTTTTCGGACTCGCCAATCTTCGCGCCCCGCTTCATAAGTTATGCCTTGGCTATGAACTCTTATCATTACCGAGCAACTTTTAAACGATCTTGGGCTAGAAGCTAAGTAACTTTTCAAATCGTAAGACCTTACTTATTGCAGATAAATTATTAGCAAGTGATGGGAGAATAGGCAAATAATTACACTAAGTGAGCTTGCGCAAGAATACCGACTTATAATTGACTCTATCATTTCTCGTCCTCCACAATTTAAAATCTCAAGTAATGAGATTTGTGGACACTTAGCCTAATAAACCAATTAAGGTCTATATGGTTAAGGATACTAGCTAGAATAAACTTGGATAAGTCTATTCGGGTTGAGTCAAAATAAACGCAACGGGCCTAATATGTCAAGGATTCCTAAACTAGCTACACCACTTTATTAAAAATTTTTTTTTTTTTTTTTTTTTTTTTTTACTTTATTGCGGGATATATACATATGAAAGCAACGATAAAAATTTAAAAATTACGACTAGATGGCCAAAGTTAATAAAAAATTTGAAAAATATTGAAAAATAGGATTTTCCGGTTAATTGAAGGCATTTTAATGGAAAAGTCCACTTAAAGCTTCGATAGAAGCCCCCCCTACACTTAAGATAAACATTGTCCTCAATGTTTAAGCATGTGGGAAAAGTCCCCCCTACACTTATGACATTGTGCACGTTGGTTAACTCAAGTTAAGGAAGAGACGACTAAAGTGATCAATTTCACATGTGAGTATGAAGAAAATTGAATCACGATAGTTGAGAGATAGAACCGGATTTCGGATAAACACGGGAGCACGGTTCTCCAACGATTCCAAGAGTGCACTTATCCCTGTAATCACATCACCACAGAAAGGCAAACACATATAGAAGTCCCCCCCTACACTTAGGGGATTAAAACATACAAGGATAGATACTCGGGCTGCCTCCCGAGGAGCGCTTGTTTTTGATAACCGAGTCACGAGCCTGACTCGACCCAAAGTTAATTCATGGGGAACGTGGTGAGGGATGGAATCACCTCTTTAGAGGTGTCCTCACCAAAGTACAACTTCACTCGTTGGCCATTCACCTTAAAATTTGGTCCATTAGGTTGAGCGAGCTCGAGAGTACCATATGGAAAAATTTGGGCGATGGTGAATGGGCCGGACCAACGAGATTTGAGCTTGCCCGAAAAGATTTTCAACCGAGAGTTAAAAAGTAAGACTTTGTCTCCAACATGGAACTCTCGGTTTTTGATCTTAGAGTCGTGAATGAGCTTAGTTCTTTCCTTATAGATCAAAGAATTTTCATAAGCCTCATTCCGAAGTTCATTGAGCTCATTGAGTTGGATCTTGTGTAGGTCACCGGCTTTGTTAATATCAAAATTGGCCCACTTCAAGGCCCAATAAGCCTTGTGCTCCAACTCAATGGGGAGGTGGCACGCTTTCCCGTACACAAGACGATAAGGCGTACAGCCGATCGGGGTCTTGTAAGCAGTACGGAAAGCCCACAAAGCATCATCGAGTTTATCAGCCCATGAGGCACGATGCTCTCCCACGGTTCTTTCAAGAATTCGCTTAAGGCCTCGGTTGGATATTTCAGCCTGGCCATTAGTTTGTGGGTGGTAGGCTGTGGAAAGACGATGGTTTACACCGTACTTAGCCATGACTCGAGCAAATTGGTCATTGCAGAAATGAGTCCCACGATCACTAATAATGGCACGAGGCACACCGAAGCGAGCGAATAGAGCTTTCAAAAAGTTACAAACTACCCTTGCGTCATTAGTAGGCAAAGCTTTGGCTTCAACCCACTTTGAAACGTAGTCCACGGCTACAAGGATGTATTTGTTTCCTTTAGATGAAGGGAATGGCCCCATAAAGTCGATACCCCACACATCAAAAATTTCACACTCTTGAATGAAATTCTGAGGCATCTCGTCTTTATGTGTGATTTTGCCTTGCTTTTGGCAAACATCACATCTCTTAACCATATTGTGAGCATCACGATATATGGAGGGCCAATAAAATCCCGAATCAAACACTTTCTTTGCAGTGTAGTTGGGACCAAAGTGACCACCGGTGGGTCCTTTGTGGCAAGCATCAAGGATGTCCGACGCTGCCGGTCCATCAACACATCGGCGAATTATCAGGTCAGCACATTGTTTGAATAGGTAAGGGTCGTCCCAAAAGTAAGTCTTGATGTCGGTAAAGAACTTCTTCTTTTGCTGGGACGTCAACCCTTCCTTGAGAATTCCACCCGCCAAGTAGTTTGCAAAGTCCGCAAACCACGGGGTTTCATTCGGCTTCGAGTTTATAAACATTAAGGTCTCCAAGGGAAAAGAATCATTGATTTCTTTGGTCGGATGATCCCCTTGGTATGGATCCTCAAGTCTACTAAGATGGTCCGCGGCTAGGTTTTCTGCTCCTTTTTTATCGCGGATGTCGATTTTAAATTCCTGGAGCAGCAAAACCCAGCGAAGAAGTCTTGGTTTGGAATCTTGCTTTGTCAACAAGTACTTCAGCGCGGAATGATCGGTGTACACAATGGTGGTGGAAAGGACAAGATAGGGGCGGAATTTTTCAAAAGCATAGACAACAGCTAAAAGCTCTTTCTCAGTTGTCGTATAATGCAATTGTGCCCCAGTCATTGTCTTGCTAGCGTAATGGATTGGTTGGAAGTGTTTATTCACTCTTTGTCCAAGAACCGCTCCAATAGCAAAATCGCTAGCATCGCACATCAACTCAAAAGGCAGCTCCCAATTAGGGGTAACCAAGACGGGTGCCTTAGTTAGCTTATCCTTAAGCGAGTTGAAGGCATCAAGGCACTCTTTGGAAAAGATAAAAGGAGCATCTTTTTCCAAGAGGTGGGTCATCGGGCGGGCGATTTGAGAAAAGTCTTTGATAAATCGACGGTAGAAGCCCGCATGACCCAAGAAACTTCTCACACCCTTCACAGTGGAAGGTGGAGGCAACTTTGCTATAACGTCAACTTTAGCACGGTCAACTTCAAGACCGGCTTTCGAGATCTTATGTCCAAGCACGACGCCTTCTTTTACCATGAAATGGCATTTTTCCCAATTTAGAACAAGGCGAGTGTCTTCGCACCGCTTTAGCATACGTTCTAAATTGGCAAGGCAAGATGAGAAGGAATCCCCGAAGACCGAGAAATCATCCATGAAGACTTTCATGGTTTGTTCAACCATGTCATGGAAGATAGCTAACATGCACCTTTGGAAAGTCCCGGGCGCATTACATAAGCCAAAAGGCATTCTTTTGTAAGCGAAAGTGTCGTAGGGACAAGTGAATGTAGTCTTCTCTTGATCTTGGGGATCGATGGGTATTTGAAAATAACCCGAGAAACCATCCAAAAAGCAGTAATATTCATTACCGGCTAATCGTTCAAGCATTTGGTCCATGAAAGGTAGAGGGAAATGATCCTTTCTCGTGGCATCATTGAGTTTGCGATAGTCTATACAAACTCTCCACCCAGTAACGAGACGAGTGGGAATCAACTCGTTGTGTTCATTGGGAACAACGGTTATTCCGCCCTTCTTGGGCACACAATGGATTGGACTAACCCACGGGGAATCCGAAATAGGGTAAATCATACCCGCATCAAGAAGTTTGATAACCTCTGTTTTGATGACTTCATGGATTTTTGGATTCACCCTTCGTTGGCTTTGAATAGTGGGCTTATAGTCGTCCTCCATGAGAATTTTGTGCGTGCAGAAGTGAGGATCAATTCCACGAATATCCGAGATTTTCCAAGCAATAGCCTTCTTATGCTCCTTCAACACAGCAACTAGACGAGTCTTCTCTTCATCTTTCAAATCCTTCGCAATAATGACGGGCGATTTCTTGTTGTCGTCCAGGAACACGTACTCGAGATGAGGCGGCAACTCCTTAAGTTCCAAATCCGGAGGATTTTCGACGGGAGGCGTTTTCAAAGTCTTGGCATCGATAGCAATAACCGTGGGAGATGGAGGCGAAGGATTGTCTTCAGTGAGAAGATTGTCAAAGAAACTCATGTCTTCATCCCCCTCGGTGGGAGAATCATTAGTAGCTAAATTCGCATCTCCCATGGTAGCTTCAAGATTGTTCCAGAATAAATCACTATCTCCAAATAGAGACAACGATGAATCAATGGAGGACACGGTCTCAACATTGGGAAGAGAGGTAGGAATACTTTTGCAAGCATCATTAAAGTGTTCTTCACAAGCCTCATCAAGAACGTCAATACAATTAACGCTCTCATATGAATAAGGCTGTTTAGACAACTTTCCCATGTTGAAGACTACTTTGTCGTCACCCACTCTCATGATAAGCTCACCGGCTTCAACATCAATGAGAGTGCGACCGGTCCTCAAGAATGGACGACCAACAATAAGTGGCACACGGGGGTCCATTTCGTAGTCGACGACAACAAAATCAGCAGGGAAGGTGAATTTGTCGACTCCTACGATGACATCTTCGGCTATCCCCACTGGATAAGCAACCGTACGGTTGGCTAATTCCAAAGTCATTTTAGTGGGGACAAGCTCTGGGAGAGATAATTGCTTCCAAACACTTAGAGGCATGAGATTAATACTGGCACCTAGATCGGCTAGGGCCATGCAATTCTCTACTCCCGGGAAATTGCAAGGGATAAGAAAACGACCCGGATCACCAAGCTTGGTTGGCAATTTCCTTAAGAGCACTGCGGAGCAGTTCTCATTAAGTTGGGTGTTGGCAATGTCGAGGAGCTTTTCCTTGTCGCTCAGAAGATCTTTAAACATTTTAGCATACTTGGGCATGTGAGCGAGAGCCTCAGCGAAGGAGATATTAAAATTCAGTTGTTTAAACATTTTCAGAAAGTTAGAAACCTGAATATCATCCTTGCTCTTTTGCTTCTCTTTCCTCAACCTTGAAGGATAAGGTATATTGGAAGAAGAGGAAGGCTTTAAGGGAATAGGATCACTCACAACCACGGGTGGAGGAGGGGTAGAAAGAAGAGGTGGAGAAATTGGGGGAGGAGAAGGAATAGGAGCAGGTGACTCGTTCTCCTTAGTCACAACCACCGGTGGGGGTATAGGAAGCTCGGGTTCCTTTGTACCTTTACCACTTCTAGTAGTGATTGCTTTCATCTCCCCTCTTGGGTTCGCAACGGTGTTACTCGGAAGAGTACCCGAAGAAGAGGGTTGACTACTTTGGAAGAAACTAGCCATCATGTTCCTCAGATCATTCGTCTGGCTATCCAACGTGTTTCTCATATCAGCTCTCAAATCATTTCCTTGCTTGACCAGATCTGCCTTCAAGTTGCGCACTTCCTCTTGTAGATTTCCCACTATCACATCATTGGTCCTCATATAGGTGGCGACCTCTTGGTGTAGTGCAGTGTTGGTTTGGTTTGAAGGAGCATTGTATGCAGGTGGTTGGTAAGCAGGTTGTTGGTATACTTGATTGTTACGTTGAGGCGGTTGTTGCTGCTTGTGAGGTGGAATGTATGGTTGTCGAGGTTGTTGTTGTTGTTGAGCAGGGCGGTTAAGGTTTTGTTGTTGGTTTGGGTTGGTTGGAGGAAAGCCAGGTGGTGAAAGATAGTTGTTGCTGCGGTAGCTAAGCAAGTTACGGTCACCTTGAGGTCTAGCTTGATAAGCAGGTTGTTGGTAGGTGCCATATGCCGCATTCACATTCTCAGCAGGGTAATCTTGGGTGGCGGTACAAGTTGTGTAAGAATGGGGACCACCGCATATCTCACAAGGTTGGCTGACAGCGTTGACTTGTGCGTTTTTAGCGTTGTTGCTGTTGTTGTTGCTGACGGTATGTGTGACAAGCGATTCAAGAAGCGTGGTGATTTTGTCTAATCGCTTGTCGCTGTCATTAGTGCTAGCACTAGCAACATTGGTCCTAACGCTCTTGGTTTGCACACGAGATTTGTTCTCAATGATATCCCAAGCAGCATTGGAAGTCTTAGCCAATAAATTACCCCCTGAGGCACTATTCAGTGAATCTTGATCACTCATGCTTAAACCATTGTAAAAAGTATTTATTTGATGTACTTTGGTAAAACCATGTTGTGGACATTTTCTTAAAAGATCTTTAAAACGATCCCAAGATTCACTGAATGACTCATCGTACTTTTGTTCAAAGTTTATAATCTCATTCCGCAAAGCGGTAGTACGAGAGGGTGGAAAAAAGTAGTTGATAAACTTTGTTTCCAAATCTGTCCACGAGAGAATACTCTGTGGCGGTTCTTTAGCAAGCCAATGCCGGGCTTGTCCCTCTAAAGAAAAGGGAAAAAGTTGTAACCTTATGACCTCCTGTGGAACCCCATTGAACTTGACCGTGTTGGTGAGTTGTAGAAATCTCTTGATATGGTCGTGTGGGTCATCAATGTGGCGTCCCAAGAATGGTTGAGCGGATACCATCTGGATAAAGCCTGACTTTAGCTCGAAATTGTTGGCGGCAATTGGAGGAATGACAATTGGATCCGTGTTGCCATCAACATGAGCTTGCAGCAGTTCAATCATTGGGCGATTATCCGGAAGGTGCTCATTGTTGTTGTTATTCATGTTGTTAAAAGGCGGGTTGTTGTTGTTATTATTGTTGTTCGGAGGTGGTATGTTATTGTTGTTTTGTACACCAGCCATGTCTAAGTTATCGAGAGGCTCGGGCTCTTGATAAGACGTGGATCGAGTGCGCATACACCTGCAAAAGAACGAACAAAGAAAAACAAGGCAAAAATATTTCTTTGTTTTTATTGTTTTTTAATTTTTAGGATTTTTGAAAATTTTATATTTTTTTTTTTTTTGTGTTTTTGAAAATTTTATGAAAAAGTAACGTTCACGGGGAACGGATCCCAAAATCCAATTTCTCACAAAAAACTTTTGATCTTAACGAGAAGAGCCGGCAGCGGCGCCATTTGATACAATGATTTAGTATGGATTCAGATTTTATGTCCTCTCGATATCCTCTCGAATTGATCTAGGTCTTAAGTGGAATGATTGTTCTTGGTTACTAAATAAAGGGGTTGGGTTTTCTAGTCTAATGGAAAGTGGAAATGAAAGTTTAAATCAAAGGCAATTACTTTAATTAAGATTAATAAAAACTTGGCTAAAAATTAAAATCAAAATCAAAATTAAAATTTAAAATTTAAAGTTCAAATTAAAATTAAAGTATAAAATGTGAAAAAGGAGTAAAGAAACAGTAAATAAAAAACAGTAAAACAGTAACTAAACTAAAAAATAACTGATTCGGAAATTTAGACCTTGATTCGGAACTATCTGATTCGGAAGTAACTATTCATTCATTCGGAACATGTTCATTCGGAACATGCTGGATCGGAAGTTTCTGATTCGGAACCTTCAGCTTGATTCGTAACTTTCCGAATGAAAAGGTTGATTCGGAACTTTTGCTTCGTCCGGAAGTCACTGGTTCGGAAGTTTTAAACTTCCGAATGAAGGGCTTGGTTCGGAACTTTATGACTGATCCGGAACTTTCCGGATGAAAGCTTGATTCGGAAGTTTTCCTGTTGATTCGGAACTTAGAACTTGGTTCGGAAGTTTCCGAATGAAGGACTCATTCGGAACTTTTTGTTTGGTTCGGAACTTCTGGGAACAGATACAGTAGCAGTAAAAGCGAAGAACACGGAACACAAAATTAATCAAAATCAAATCAAACACTTAAAAAGATTTTTCCAAGTTAAACACAAATCATTTAGACAATATAAGCAACAAATCCCACTAATAAAAACACAAATCCAAACAACTTTTGAAGATCAAATCAATAAAAATAAAACTTAAGAACTTGAAGATAAAAATGGAGATGAACAAGATGAAATGAAAGATTAAACAAGAACTTTGAATTGGATGATTAATGTTTTGACAAGATGAAACAAGGATTAAAATTACAAGATCAAAGAACTAATAATAAAAATCACCAATCACCCTAGTGGTGATGGTCTTCTACGAACCAGGAGGAAAGAAAAGGGAGGAAGAAAGAAAAACTAGCTAGCCCCCCAAAAAATGTGTGTGGGATGGCCTATTTATAGGTGTTTCCTTTGGTTGGTGAGTGGGCTTTCTCCCGTTCTTCGTGTCTTTTCGTCTTTTCAGAAAAGTTTCCGTTTTCGGTTCTGATTCGGGATTTGTTGTCGATTAAATTCAACTCGTCTTTTAATTTCTTCGTTTAATAGACTTGAGTTTCTTCGCCTTATATAAATCTTCCATCTTTGGTCCTTTTCTTCGATAAATCTTCGAATAGGCCCAGTGACTTCAAATCTTTTGCATCTCTTGGACAATAGACTTTATCTTGAGCCTTTTTCTTCAGTAAAACCCGTGTAATCCCATGTTTTCTTCAATATTTATCCGGTTGTCTCTGAAAACACAATAAACACAAAAACCACGCATAATTCCAAACAAATGATATTAAATACGTGTTTTGGTCTTGTTTTAGCCCGAATTAAGTGGTAAAAGGATGGGTGTTTACACACCTATCAAGCACCCGTACGCGTTATACAAAAAGTTTGACCGATTCGATGGAACGAGAACCGATGGCTATATATTCGACTTTATGAAGTCAAAATACTATGTTTCTATAAATATTTTACTTACGTATTATAACTTGCACCGAGTCGGAATGATTAGCGTTTTAAGAAATCGAGTCGGGCTAGAACTAGATACATCTTTACTTTGGGATTAACTTAATAATAAGAATAGGCAATTGGGCCAAAGAGCCCACTCCCTTCTTTTTTTTTCTTTTACTACGGCAGTACACCAACACACATACTCAGACATTTTTTTCATACCAAAAGTATCATTATCTCCCTGTTTCTCTCTTGGTACGACTAAAATCATCAAAACAGCCTCAATCTATCATTTTTTTCTTCATCAATCTCACAATTAAACTACACCAAATCAATCCTTGATTAATTCTAATCATAAACCCACTAAAAAGCACCTCATGCAATGATTTTTATAAAATCATGAATCACTAGAATTGGAATTATTTGGTGTTTGATCATACAATTAGGTTTGTATTGTGTTATTTAGGGTTTAAACATTGATAATTTTGTTAGAACCTTTGTTATGATTTCTTTGTTTTTGGCTAAAATTTAATTTTGACCATGGATGTTATAGATTGAAAGTGCTTTGATGAATTTTGGTTAATGTGATGAGGATTTTGATTTTATGAGTAGGATTGAAGTTGTTTTGATTAGTATTTATAGTGCCTAAATTCGGACAGCAGGTATATCAGTCCAAAACTCCCACATTTTTCATAGTTACCTGCACTTTTTATAGCTTAAATGGGTTCTTTATGCCTTATACATGTTAGTAGCGAGTTGGATGGGCGATCAACTCCTCCGGATGAGTGAGTTATGGTCGATTTACGGTTGTGAACCCAATCTGACCCAACAGACTTGTATAGCTATTTGCTACAGGTCATGGACTATATATTTGACATTTTAAGATCTTGTGAGTTATTATACATTATAATCTAACAAACTCCGCTGACCTCGCGTCGATAGCTATCACCAAATGGTTTTTATGGCTAAAACGGTAAACCCGAGTTTGAAAACCTAAATTCTGATTTCGTAACCTTCATAGAATGCAATTTTCCCGGTAATTGGTAGTAGCTATTTACTCATGGTTAGAATGGGCCGAAATTAGATTCTTGAGGCTTTCCAATGGTGAAAATCTCAGGCCCTTAAACCTTACAAGTTAACGGGTTATTTTGTCCCAAGTTTGACTAGTGTAGTTTGACCATTAAGTGCTTACGGGGTGGCTGTTAGTGTTTTGGACTTTTAGAAAGTTTCGTAAACTCTTAGATCGAATGGTTGGACATTCTGGAAAGCTCATGAGAGACCCGTTCCAGGGGTGAAAACCCCATAGTTGTTGGACTTATGGATTGGGAGATCCGCCCTTTACAAAACAGTTATACCGGAAAATATGACTTTACGCCTACGGTTAAGTAAATTGTTGGCGTTTTTAGGTATAAATCACTTGGGTTACTTGATTTGAGACCTTAGGCTATCATGTTATGAATTTTCTACAGGTTTTGTGTCATGAAGGTCATGACCACACTTAGGCTCGGTTGGTTGTGCAAGTTATATACATATTACATTTTTACAAAATATTTTGATACAATTGTTTTATATTTTTATAAAACGCATACTTAAGGGTCGTGATCACTCTTGTAGGTCGCGGGTAGCCCTTGGAGTATTTCCTATTGCCATCTACAGCCCGGTTCTCATATCCGTCACACTTGTACTAAGGTACTCTTGCCACTATTGTATTGCTTTAATTTCTATTTAATTAAATATCTTGATTATGAAATTGGAGTTTTTGTATTTAGACCATATTCTACTGATGTCAAGGTGTTATTATGATCATGATATGTCTTGTGTACTTGTAGAGGCATTGCTTAGGGTGTGCAAGTGTTTACGTGATGTTAGAAGTAAATTTTAGAGTCAAAAATGAGGTTAAGAATAATAGCAGATTGCTACAGCCATTCATGAAGTTTTTCTGCAAATAAGACCTGCAATTTTCTTGATTTTTGGATAGCCTTGGTTGTGTAGTACAATTGATGAGTTGGGTGGTTTTTGGAAGTGTCCGAATGAGTAAAATAGGATCTTTTTATCAAAACTAGTCAATACCGACATGTGCGCCAAATTTGTGTGTGGGGTCAAAGTATAAAAAGCCAAAGTGGGTATTTTTATGAGTTATTACAGTAACATAGGTCAAATGTGAATATTTCCAATTGGTTTCAAGTTAAAATCTTTTACGGAATGTAAATGATGGTCAAAATGGTTTTATGCAAATTTTGTCGAAAAAGTCAAATCTGAGTAGTCTGTACTAAAACTGCATTTCCCGTTGATTGGTAATAGCTTTGATAGTGTTTCTTAAAGATTTGAAAGGTAATAATTTTATTTTTCCAGGGCCATAAAGTTTGACTTTATATCTATCATAGAACTCTAGATATGATATAATCTTTACAGCATGTTTCTGGAAATTTAGTGCAGCCAATTTGTAACGTTAATTTTCGACTCAAAGTGTACAAGCGTTTGCTACTTATGGGTTTGATGAGCATTGTTAATGTTTATAAACATGATCATACAGTGGGTAAGTAGTGTTTTTAAGTCAAAATTGGTTCGAGTCAATAGGTTGCAATGCCTTGCGAGTTATAAGATGGTTTATGTACTAATAGTAACCAAAGCATTTTTTGAACGTTATTTTTGTATCATATAAGTTTTCGCGCCCCGTTATCGTAGGTCTTGGATGACTTAAAGTTTCTTGATTTCTTGTTGTTACTACTCAGCCCTCAAGTTCCATATTGATTCACCTCGTAGCTAAGGTGAGTTCATAGCCCCTTTTACTACTTGTACATTGTTTCTAAACGCGGGGTGAGATTTTACATGGTGGAACACGTCCATTTAAAAACTGTATGTTATCCAGATCTTGTATGCTATTCAGACTTGTATGATTTCCAACAGTTTTCATTGATATTATTGCTTATAGTTAATAGCCTTAAGTTTCCTCTCTTGATCATGAACCGTTAATTGTCCCGTATGCTTTGCGCTAAGCGCGAATGTTGTGGGTGGATCCATCGGGATTGACAATCCCCGTCCCGATTACCTTGACGCACTTACATTTGTTTATACTTGAGTATTTAGGCTGAATACTCCTTAGAGGAACTTACTTTGAGTTAAGCTTCGGTGTATGAACTAAACAGCAATAATATTGGTTTCGGACTATGGTTAATGATCATAACCATTTTCTCTATTTACTTGTTTTACAAATGAATGCTTGTGTTCCACACCTTTACTGCTAAACCTATGAATATCACTCAACTTTATGTTGACGATTTTACATGTTTAATCTCAGGTATTAATACTTAGCTTTGCTTGGATGGGAGCCCGCAGGATATTATCGCAGCTTGGAGATTTCTGTGTGTACTTAAATTTTGGTTTATCTAAAAACTGTCAGAAGTTTATCATGTATTCTTTGTAACTATAAGTTACAAAAACATAATTAAATTACATATTTCCGCTTATAAAAACATGGGACCTTTGTTTAAAAACTCTGATTCTTTATGATTTAATGTATAAATTTTTATTACGTCAACTTTATGTCAGTAATATTTCATTATTTCTTGTACCATGACGTGGCGCCCCCTTGCTGCCTAGTTGTTCCATACCTGATTTTGGGGGTCTCACAGATTGGTATCAGAGCGATGGTTATAGGGAACTGAGTCGTTTTCAAAACTTAGTCTATGACCAAAAGTTCAAATATTTCATGTTTCTATGTGTCAAACACAGAATCTACCATTGTTGTTCGATATCTGCGCGGGTAACTCTCGAATCTTTATTATTTACTTTTAATTATCGTTGTAGTATTTCACCTCTTGATTACATTTTGAAATATTACATTACCCTCATGAAGATAAATACTATCTCCTTTCAAAGCCTTTGTTCTCAATGAATTATCATTGGATATTACTTTGATCACATCTGCCCTTACTGTATTTCTTGAATTCTTGTTCATGTAAATTTGATCTTGTTACAATAATTTTATATTGTTATGACGTTACATACGTGTATTCAGAGCGGGTATGCTGCCGACTTTTCATACTCACTTTTCTTAGTACTGTTGCTATCTTGTTTACGCGTGATACGACTGACCTCATATACTCGCTCGTTTTGAACCGTCTGTTTTTCTCGACTCATACTTTTACATGTTGTGTATATTCTCGTGATATCACTGTTCAGGATTAAATAAGTATTGCTTTCAATGAAACTTGTGATTTTCATTCTACTACCGTGCGTGTTACTTTCATTGCTAAACTCCTTTAAGACATCAGTTTAGATATCTAAATTGCCTTCCGACCATTTGTGATTGTATGCCTTGAAAATTTATCTATAGACAATTGTGTGGCTTAATATGCCTCCAAAAAAAGACTAAAGGACATCGTATGAGTCACACATCTCGAAGCATTACTTGATTCAGTGTTGTATAATATCATGGGTTTTCATAACCTTGATTGACCTTTACGTCACCGTTTTACACGATACTCGTATATTGATTAAATATTACTTAAGTGACCATTCTACGTTTTGACTTCAAATTACAACGTTCGTTTGCACCTTGGAAACACCACCGTCATCTTGTAATTCATATCCTCTAATACGTGGTGCTTGTTTGGAATACGATTTTACTTCTATAAACTTGTATCCTTCCCTTTTATTTCACCGCCTCGCCCGGGAGTGCGACTCCTTAATGTTCCATATCTTTCTTGGTATGCTTTGTGTTTTTGGAAAATCGCGCCGTCAAAAGACGTTCCTACCTTGCATCTTGAAATCGAAGACACGGATGTCATGTGCCGTTTTGATTTCTTAGATTATCGTTGGTATTCATAAACCAATTTTATACTATGTTTTTCTTTATATGCTTAATTATATAATCTATTCTCTTTCGTCTTTATGGAATCCACAAGTCATGTGTGTATATAAATTACGGGTCGTTATGAAGTTTGATTAAACTTCAAGGTGTCGAAAAATATACTTTATGCAGAACTGCAGGGGGTAGAATCGTCATTTCTGGTCCATTTCGCCCGAAACACGAAAGTTGTCTGAAATGCCGTTTTGCCTTTACCGTGTAGGTAACCAAGTCCGAAAACTAGTATAAACGGGTCAAATCTTAAAAATAAAAACCTGCGTTTTAAGATAATATAGTCAAACCTGCGCAGAACGTGCAGGGGCATTTTGGTCATTTTACGTTCGGTTTCAGATCTTGAGTAGAAATAGAAAGTTGTTCGAAACATTGTTTATACTAAATTGCTTTAGACTCCGAGTCTTAAACATGTCATATTACGGGATAATTGATCGGGTTAGACCCAAAAGTCTAAGTTGACTAAAAAAAAGTCAAAGCTGATAGAATTTTGAAATATGGTTTTTTAGAAATTTTTGAGTTCGTTTGAGCTTGTAGAAATTTAACAAATGATATTTTACAACTAACAAACATTAGTTACGTTTGAAGACATTTAAAAATAGTAACTTTGGGTACGAGTTTTACATACATATATCGTGAACTTTTAAAACCGAATGTTTAGATAAACTGTTGGTGAGCTATAATTTTATCGAAAGTTGTACATTTTTATGTCAATTAGTTAAGATGTGAACGCATACAGAATTCCTTGTTCCTTTCTTTTATATATGACTTATTTGTCATTTTATATTATCTTTCTTTTCTCTCATCGTACCACTGATTTGGGTCGAGATTTGAAGTTCTTGTTTTCACATCGTTCGTTATCATTTTGACACGTGTCTCATGACGATTCCGGCTAAGATTTTTAGACCTTATCACCTTGTAACCATTTCATCGATTTCGTATTAATTACCCTTTACTATCCTCGTGTTACCCACTTGCTATTTATACATTGCTATAATGGCGCCATATAAACTCAAACTCGTATTGTTTGCAAATCATTTTACAAATCGTTCTACTTTGACTTTATAAAATACTTGAATGTTACTTTATAACGTCAAGTAATATTGTTTTACGAGGTATTCTCACAAATTATTTTACCTTGATCTTATAAAAGAATTCATGTAACATTAAAGGTGTTGATTTAAATACCAAGCGAATTACTTACTTGTGAAAAGTTTTATAAATTATTCCGATTTCTATTTTTGGTACCATATATATATTTTAAATATATGACATGTAATACTGGTTTGACGAAACTGTGCATCGCATTGCTAGTCCTAAATTATGCATGGCCTGATCACCTATGCGTAATTTAGAAGGAGCCATGCGAGGCTAAATCAGTAGTCACCTTAAATATTTTAACCAGAACCAACTTTTTACATGTCTTTCTAAAAAAAGTTAGATGAAATAAAGTTTTGAAAACTTTTACATATTATGAGAGTAGCACCCTTTCATGATATAAGCATATATTTCCTTGTCTTTTCTTGAACAAATTACGAGTCTGCGAGTACATGTTTCTTTATTAAATGATATATGTTCTACTTATTACCTCATTTTTCTATTATGATATAATTCCCTTTACCACTCGTCTAATTACTAACCATTGATACCAGACTTGAAAGTGTCAACGTTTTGTGCCTCTTCATCGACCAACCTTCTCTATCTATTTTGGTAGACCTTAAAAATGTCTCTGGACGCGGATAATGATTTATGACTGAACGTGAACGATAATTTCATGTATTTGTCATGATGTGTGTTACACTCTATCGTCTTGTAATTCATTCGCGTGAATCATGTGTTGATTTCGCCTTTCATTACTAATGTTGTTCATCTTACTGGAATTTCTCTCAAGTAACTTCTTATTATTTTTCTTTGATTCAAAAATTTATTGTGTGGTTTTTCTCTTTTGATCGTGTATTGACCACCGAGAACTTAATAAACCGTTGTTGGTGACACCAACCGCTCTTGTGATTTAATCCCTTGCTAGATCCTCTGTTTCTCATTATCCTTATCATCGATGCATCTATTCTATCATGTTCGATAAGAATTTGGTACACGTTTCGTTTTATTCACTCGTGTTATTGCTTGCATACTGTAACACTCCCAAATTTCGGATAGCAGCGGAAGGGTCATTAGGAGTATTACTTCATAGCACAACACACAAGTTACAGAAAGCGACTCAAAAAGAATCGTTTGAAAAGTTTAATCCATTCGATAATCCAAATTTAGAGTTTACAAGCAGAAACAGGTCCCAACAATATTGTAATAATAAACAGTTTATCGAATGGTAATCATTATTTTATTGCATTCAAAATATTCCGTGCGACTCCATGCTCAGCTGCTCTTAAACCTGAATACCTGAGAAATACATGCTAAAACATCAACAAAACGGTTGAGTTAATTCATAGGTTTGCAAGTAAAAGCAGTGGACCACAAGATTTCAGTATTCAGATTACAAAAGTCAGATAGCATCAGTTATCGCATTTAGCTCATGAAACCGAACATTAACATCCGTTATTCCGTTCAAGTTTCGAATACAGTGCGTCCAGTCGGTTTTCCGTTAAACCCGGACGGAGAGGTCAATCCCAATAGATCTATTCACAGCATTCACGTTTACTTGACCAGTACAGTCGGTCCAAGTAATTAACGGTTCATGACTAAAAGGGATAAAATAAGCATACAGTTCAAGCAGTTGCGTCCATACGTAAAAAGTAGCATGTATCCCCCTCGCGGGTTTCATAAAACAATTAAATAAGTAAAAGCGAGGCTATGAACTCACCTTGTATAGCTCATTACACGTTTATCGAGAATGAAACGCCCAATTGTCGACACACGCGACTACACAAGACAACGGATGCATGAAGAAGAAAATTGGCAGGAACCAACTTTAAATTAAGCTTTCTCCAACTTAAGAGTATATCCCCTCTATTAATATTAATGCTCAAAATAACTTCTATATCTCTTCAGCTCCAAGAAACCATGAATAAAATGATTGATGATGTTTGTTTAAATTAATGCTAAGAAAGATACTAGCAACAAGAACTATCACTGATCAATACTTAAACTGTAATATTAAGGGTATATAAAGGTTTGTATTTCGGTAGTAGAGAGGAAAAAGAGGAGACGTGATGAATTTTTATAAACTATCAAAGTGTCACTTCATATGAAACAAAAGGTTTATATATATCTAAGGTTACATGTACACGTATACATAAAGTAGCAAACTTTCACACCAAAATGACACATATGTTTTGATGTTGCCGTCTAGTGTGAAGTTGGGATAAGAATTTTTCCCAAATTTTAAAAGCGGGTATTATCGAAGCCCGATATTTTAAAAGTTACGCGATATAAAAGATACGCATTAGAAAAGAAAAATAAACGCTCAATATAAAATAAAAACATCGACATTCGAAGAACATTAATATTTTTATAAATAAATGAGGCTTATGATTTAATAAACGTTAACACGTCTAATTAACGAATGACGCTTAAAGGTTTAACGGAAAATATGAAAAATGGTCGTAAAACGAAAAATTAAAATGACGACAATAGAAAATATTTTTATGTCAGGACAAGAATATTTACGGTCGGTGACGGGCATAGACTCTGCCAATAAATAATAAATGACAGTATTTGATACGTTAAGCCATAACCTTGTTGATTAACCGAGAATTCAATATTTATTTTTATTTTTATTTTTATTTTTATAAAAATAAACATGATAAATATAAGTCAGATTATAAATATTGATCCGAAAGTAAAGAATTGCTATAGTCTATCCACCTTAAAAGAACTCTGTCCCAGAGTTTGGTTGTTTTAGATGTTCATGATACGTTCGAGAAAAGGTGAGAATACATTTAAGTTCACAAAAGTCGATACACGCTCGGAATAATCCATACAAATGTATCAAAAGTATAAAAAAAAGTATAAAAAGTCATTCGTATAAGATAATAACGATACGAATTACAATAGCGAAAGACAACGAATGAACCGTACAATCGAAATATGAGTCGTAAGGAAACAGTTTGTGCAAATTCCACATGCTTAAGTCCACTCATTTATAAATCATAATTATATGGGTTCGTCAAGTCCATCTAATTAAGATTTAGAAACTAATGGTTCGGTAAATTATGATTTTCTTGTTCAAGCGAGTGACGAATTCGTTTCAACAAGATAATTATAAATTAGCCTACCTAAGCATAGTGCACAAAGCACAAGATCAAGACCAAATCAAATGTTTTGTAAAAGAGATAATATCCTTGACGGCATGATTCTTCAAATCACCGAGTGCGAAAAGATAATCAAGGAACACAACTAAACCATGTTTTAAGGAAATACGTCCTCAAAATCGCACATCACGAGGTGACAAGCCAAAGTCGTACTCCAATCAACTGGAAGACTTTACAAAGACGGTCTATGAAACAACGTTTACGATTCCAAAGCATAAGAAGAGTATTCAAACTCAGAATCAGAAGGTAAATAACCAGTAAAATCGACAGTTGGTGGTAAGTTTACGCTTATACAAAATAGTTATCATAGAAGTTATCAAAAACTTTATCAAGACCATTGCTTTACTCGCAATGTCTAGAAAGAGCTTAATGTTTATATAAATAATCCTTTCATATAAACATACTAACAAGAAACACATATATATATCAATATACATATTTACAAGCTTTCGGGTAGCACGAGCGCACGGATGATTTTTAAGGCAATAAAATCGTTTTATCAAAAGAGTTGTTATAGTCCAGGTTTCACAAAAATGACCCAGTTCTCTATAACAAGTGCTCTGATACCAATCTGTAACACTCCCAAATTTCGGATAGCAGCGGAAGGGTCATTAGGAGTATTACTTCATAGCACAACACACAAGTTACAGAAAGCGACTCAAAAAGAATCGTTTGAAAAGTTTAATCCATTCGATAATCCAAATTTATAGTTTACAAGCAGAAACAGGTCCCAACAATATTGTAATAATAAACAGTTTATCGAATGGTAATCATTATTTTATTGCCTTCAAAATATTCCGTGCGACTCCATGCTCAGCTGCTCTTAAACCTGAATACCTGAGAAATACATGCTAAAACATCAACACAACGGTTGAGTTAATTCATAGGTTTGCAAGTAAAAGCAGTGGACCACAAGATTTCAGTATTCAGATTACAAAAGTCAGATAGCATCAGTTATCGCATTTAGCTCATGAAACCGAACATTAACATCCGTTATTCCGTTCAAGTTTCAAATACAGTGCGTCCAGTCGGTTTTCCGTTAAACCCGGACGGAGAGGTCAATCCCAATAGATCTATTCACAGCATTCACGTTTACTTGACCAGTACAGTCGGTCCAAGTAATTAACGGTTCATGACTAAAAGGGATAAAATAAGCATACAGTTCAAGCACTTGCGTCCATACGTAAAAAGTAGCATGTATCCCCCTCGCGGGTTTCATAAAACAATTAAATAAGTAAAAGCGAGGCTATGAACTCACCTTGTATAGCTCATTACACGTTTATCGAGAATGAAACGCCCAATTGTCGACACACGCGACTACACAAGACAACGGATGCATGAAGAAGAAAATTGGCAGGAACCAACTTTAAATTAAGCTTTCTCCAACTTAAGAGTATATCCCCTCTATTAATATTAATGCTCAAAATAACTTCTATATCTCTTCAGCTCCAAGAAACCATGAATAAAATGATTGATGATGTTTGTTTAAATTAATGCTAAGAAAGATACTAGCAACAAGAACTATCACTGATCAATACTTAAACTGTAATATTAAGGGTATATAAAGGTTTGTATTTCGGTAGTAGAGAGGAAAAAGAGGAGACGTGATGAATTTTTATAAACTATCAAAGTGTCTGTAACATCCCGCCTACTCAGATAACAATATTGTCCGCTTTGCCCGCAGGCTCACGGCTTTGCTTTGTGGCCCTCTTGTAAGTACTTCCCGGCTGGTCACCCAACCTAGTACTACTCTGACATGAGCACGCTTAACTGCCAGTTCCTAAGAACCCCATGTGCAGTAGACCACAAAACGCGTTGTGTCATGAGAAGGCGACTGTTATCTTATGAACCATGGATCTCTCCTGGCCACAACCGATGTGGGATTTGCCTAGGGTGTCACAATCACCCCCCCTTCAGGACTCATCGTCCTCGATGAGGTTTGCCCCACCATCCTGAACGGCTCAGGAGTGGCTCTGATACCACTTGTAACATCCCGCCTACTCAGACAACAATATTGTCCGCTTTGCCCGCAGGCTCACGGCTTTGCTTTGTGGCCCTCTTGTAAGTACTTCCCGGCTGGTCACCCAACCTAGTACTACTCTGACATGAGCACGCTTAACTGCCAGTTCCTAAGAACCCCATGTGCAGTAGACCACAAAACGCGTTGTGTCATGAGAAGGCGACTGTTATCTTATGAACCATGGATCTCTCCTGGCCACAACCGATGTGGGATTTGCCTAGGGTGTCACAGTGTCACTTCATATGAAACAAAAGGTTTATATATATCTAAGGTTACATGTACACGTATACATAAAGTAGCAAACTTTCACACCAAAATGACACATATGTTTTGATGTTGCCGTCCAGTGTGAAGTTGGGATAAGAATTTTTCCCAAATTTTAAAAGCGGGTATTATCGAAGCCCGATATTTTAAAAGTTACGCGATATAAAAGATACGCATTAGAAAAGAAAAATAAACGCTCAATATAAAATAAAAACATCGACATTCGAAGAACATTAATATTTTTATAAATAAATGAGGCTTATGATTTAATAAACGTTAACACGTCTAATTAACGAATGACGCTTAAAGGTTTAACGGAAAATATGAAAAATGGTCGTAAAACGAAAAATTAAAATGACGACAATAGAAAATATTTTTATGTCAGGACAAGAATATTTACGGTCGGTGACGGGCATAGACTCTGCCAATAAATAATAAATGACAGTATTTGATACGTTAAGCCATAACCTTGTTGATTAACCGAGAATTCAATATTTATTTTTATTTTTATTTTTATTTTTATAAAAATAAACATGATAAATATAAGTCAGATTATAAATATTGATCCGAAAGTAAAGAATTGCTATACATACATTGTTGATTATTATTCGTTTCATACTCGTTTACTATTTTGTCACCTTTTGAAAATCCGAACATGTCACATGTTTACTATTCGATGCATTAAACACCTTCTTGGATTTCTAAAATTATTATAAATTCTTAAGAACGTTTTACACACTTTAACAAGTGTTTAAATTACCAAAAATCTGTTTCAAGTTAAATGTCGGATCTATGCATCATCTTTGGTAAATTTATAACTAGTGTTTAAAAGGACGTCATACCTTATCTTTTAAACTATTTGATTTATCATACCTTACTTTCAAGTTAATGAAATTATCGAGGTAACTTATATTTCTATTAATAATTCTAAATAATTTGGAAATTTGATTTTCTCCAATCGTAACAATGAACCCGAGTTTTTATAACAATTTCATACACTCATCCAAAGATCTTAAGCCGATCAAAATAATTATTTAAAACCGAGTTACTTTTACTTTGAAATCGTGATCAAGAAAAAGAGTTAGTATTTTTACTTACTAAATATTCAATTTCTTCTTAATCCATATATAACATAGTTACAATTTTTCTTTACTAGTAGTTATGATTTCAAATCACAAAACGCTTTGATAAGCAACTTTAGCTATATTGACACCATTTTGAAAGTGTCGTAACATTTTAAAACCACAAGCAAACAACCCTTGTATTTTTAAAATCAAGCAAGCAACTAAGCTTAATTTTAAAGTAATACCAAATCCATTGTGGCGGCTCGTATTTCAAATGTTTATATGTATTTCATATTTCCCCTCTATTTCTCTAGTAAATAGATTGTTACGTCTTAAGGTTTTGTCATGTTTTACAGTTTGCACGATTTGCGATTCCTTGTCAATTATCATTCTTAACTCGTTTTAGTGCACCTTGTCTGTCTAAGCAATTCTATTGTTTATTATATCTCTTTATATTTCTTCGTACTGAAAAGTTATTAATTTAATCCGAGTTTGAAATTAATTTAAAAAGGAGAAGCCTAAGCGTAGTTGGAATTCCAAATGTTAAGGTATGCCGTGATGCAGAAATTACCGGGAAAGCAATGTATCAGTTCTAAACTATGTATCTCCTTTTGTTTGCATCTTCTTCTGTCTCCAGTTAAACTCTGAGAGACCAGAGTTCCTTTTGGGGGGTCGACTGTGAGAACTCGTATTTTTCCCAGTATTATTTTATTCATGCTATTTGAATTTTCCAACATGTTATATTTTCTTGTATTCTTCATATTTAAATCATGATATCTCGAGAATTTTAATTAAATCATATTTTAATTATTTTTCTGATCATCGAAAGTATTTTATTTGGAATTATAAAATTTTTATTTTATTTTTCCATATTTATTTAAGTCAAAAATTTTGATTTAAAAGCACCCGTACGCGTTATACAAAAAGTTTGACCGATTCGATGGAACGAGAACCGATGGCTATATATTCGACTTTATGAAGTCAAAATACTATGTTTCTATAAATATTTTACTTACGTATTATAACTTGCACCGAGTCGGAATGATTAGCGTTTTAAGAAATCGAGTCGGGCTAGAACTAGATGCATCTTTACTTTGGGATTAAGTTAATAATAAGAATATGCAATTGGGCCAAAAAGCCCACTCCCTTCTTTTTTTTTCTTTTACTACGGTAGTACACCAACACACATACTCAGACATTTTTTTCATACCAAAAGTATCATTATCTCCCTGTTTCTCTCTTGGTACGACTAACATCATCAAAACAGCCTCAATCTATCATTTTTTCTTCATCAATCTCACAATTAAACTGCACCAAATCAATCCTTGATTAATTCTAATCATAAACCCACTAAAAAGCACCTCATGCAATGATTTTTATAAAATCATGAATCACTAGAATTGGAATTATTTGGTGTTTGATCATACAATTAGGTTTGTATTGTGTTATTTAGGGTTTAAACATTGATAATTTTGTTAGAACCTTTGTTATGATTTCTTTATTTTTGGCTAAAATTTAATTTTGACCATGGATGTTATAGATTGAAATTGCTTTGATGAATTTTGGTTAATGTGATGAGGATTTTGATTTTATGAGTAGGATTGAACTTGTTTTGATTAGTATTTATAGTGCCTAAATTCGGACAACAGGTATATCAGTCCAAAACTCCCACATTTTTCATTGTTACCTGCACTTTTTATAGCTTAAATGAGTTCTTTATGCCTTATACATGTTAGTAGCGAGTTGGATGGGCGATCAACTCCTCCGGATGAGTGAGTTATGGTCGATTTACGGTTGTGAACCCAATCTGACCCAACAGACTTGTATAGCTATTTGCTACAGGTCATGGACCATATATTTGACATTTTAAGATCTTGTGAGTTAGTATACATTATAATCTAACAAACTCCGCTGACCTCGCGTCGATAGCTATCACCAAATGGTTTTTATGGCTAAAACGGTAAACCCGAGTTTAAAAACCTAAATTCTGATTTCGTAACCTTCAAAGAATGCAATTTTCCCGGTAATTGGTAGTAGCTATTTACTCGTGGTTAGAATGGGCCGAAAGTAGAGTCTTGAGGCTTTCCAATGGTGAAAATCTCAGGCCCTTAAACCTTACAGGTTAACGGGTTATTTTGTCCCAAGTTTGACTAGTGTAGTTTGACCATTAAGTGCTTACGGGGTGGCAGTTAGTGTTTTGGACTTTTAGAAAGTTTCGTAAACTCTTAGATCGAATGGTTGGACATTCTGGAAAGCTCATGAGAGACCCGTTCCAGGGGTGAAAACCCCATAGTTGTTGGACTTATGGATTGGGAGATCCGCCCTTTACAAAACAGTTATACCGGAAAATGTGACTTTACGCCTACGGTTAAGTAAATTGTTTGTGTTTTTAGGTACAAATCACTTGGGTTACTTGATTTGAGACCTTAGGCTATCATGTTATGCATTTTCTACAGGTTTTGTGTCATGAAGGTCATGACCACACTTAGGCTCGGTTGGTTGTGCAAGTTATATACATATTATATTTTTACAAAATATTTTGATACAATTGTTTTATATTTTTATAAAACGCATACTTAAGGGTCGTGATCACTCTTGTAGGTCGCGGGTAGCCCTTGGAGTATTTCCTATTGCCATCTACAGCCCGGTTCTTATATCCGTCACACTTGTACTAGGGTACTCTTGCCACTATTGTATTGCTTTAATTTCTATTTAATTAAATACCTTGATTATGAAATTGGAGTTTTTGTATTTAGACCATATTCTACTGATGTCAAGGTGTTATTATGATCATGATATGTCTTATGTACTTGTAGAGGCATTGCTTAGGGTGTGCAAGTGTTTACGTGATGTTAGAAGTAAATTTTAGAGTCAAAAATGAGGTTAAGAATGATAGCAGATTGCTACAGCCATTCATGAAGTTTTTCTGCAAATAAGACCTGCAATTTTCTTGATTTTTGGATAGCCTTGGTTGTGTAGTACAATTGATGAGTTGGGTGGTTTTTGGAAGTGTCCGGATGAGTAAAATATGATCTTTTTATCAAAACTAGTCAATACCGACATGTGCGCCAAATTTGTGTTTGGGGTCAAAGTATAAAAAGCCAAAGTGGGTATTTTTATGAGTTATTACAGTAACATAGGTCAAATTTGAACATTTCCAATTGGTTTCAAGTTAAAATCTTTTACAGAATGTAAATGATGGTCAAAATGGTTTTATGCAAATTTTGTCGAAAAAGTCAAATCTGAGTAGTCTGTACTAAAACTGCATTTCTCGTTGATTGGTAATAGCTTTGATAGTGTTTCTTAAAGATTTGAAAAGGTAATAATTTTATCTTTCCAGGGCCATAAAGTTTGACTATATATCTATTATAGAACTCTAGATATGATACAATCTTTACAGCATGTTTTTGGAAATTTAGTGCAGCCAATTTGTTAACGTTAATTTTCGACTCAAAGTGTACAAGCGTTTGCTAATTATGGGTTTGATGAGCATTGTTAATGTTTATAAACATGATCATACAGTGGGTAAGTAGTGTTTTTAAGTCAAAATTGGTTCGAGTCAATAGGTTGCAATGCCTTGCGAGTTATAAGATGGTTTATGTACTAATAGTAACCAAAGCATTTTTTGAACATTATTTTTGTATCTTATAAGTTTTCGTGCCCCGTTATCGTAGGTCTTGGATGACTTAAAGTTTCTTGATTTCTTGTTGTTACTACTCAGCCCTCAAGTTCCATATTGATTCACCTCGTAGCTAAGGTGAGTTCATAGCCCCTTTTACTACTTGTACATTGTTTCTAAACGCGGGGTGAGATTTTACATGGTGGAACACATCCATTTAAAAACTGTATGCTATCCAGATCTTGTATGCTATTCAGACTTGTATGTTTTCCAACAGTTTTCATTGATATTATTGATTATAGTTAATAGCCTTAAGTTTCCTCTCTTTATCATGAACCGTTAATTGTCCCGTATGCTTTGCGCTAAGCGCGAATGTTGTGGGTGGATCCATCGGGATTGACAATCCCCGTCCCGATTACCTTGACGCACTTACATTTGTTTATACTGGAGTATTTAGGCTGAATACTCCTTAGAGGAACTTACTTTGAGTTAAGCTTCGGTTCATGAACTAAACAGCAATAATATTGGTTTCGGACTATGGTTAATGATCATAACCATTTTCTCTATTTACTTGTTTTACAAATGAATGCTTGTGTTCCACACCTTTACTGCTAAACCTATGAATATCACTCAACTTTATGTTGACGATTTTACATGTTTAATCTCAGGTATTAATACTTAGCTTTGCTTGGATGGGAGCCCGTAGGATATTATCGCAGCTTGGAGATTTCTGTGTGTACTTAAATTTTGGTTTATCTAAAAACTGTCAGAAGTTTATCATGTATTCTTTGTAACTATAAGTTACAAAAACATAATTAAATTACATATTTCCGCTTATAAAAACATGGGACCTTTGTTTAAAAACTCTGATTCTTTATGATTTAATGTATAAATTTTTATTACGTCAACTTTATGTCAGTAATATTTCATTATTTCTTTTACCATGACGTGGCGCCCCCTTGCTGCCTAGTTGTTCCATACCCGATTTTGGGGGTCTCACACCCCACTTTTCTTTGACTTGCGTACCACCTCGGGGTTTATTTTCTTTAATAATGGAAATTATGTGTTTGACCCGGGTGGATTTTCATGGGGTATGCCTTTTATGACTTTGTTTCACCCTTTATCATGGAGAGATTTTCCTCCCTTGGAAATCTCGGTTTTCCATGATTTTCCCATTTGAATGATGACATTCGGGAATTCGAGTCGAGCTAGAGACTCGTGATAAATAAATCAAGCATCGTTTAACTAGGTTAGATTTTTACTTTTTTTCACCTTTCACCCATTTTCACCAATAAGTGTAGGGGGGAGCCAAGTAGGTTGTTTGTGTTGTGATGTAGTGTGCAGGGACATGTGCTTAATGATCCACTTTTGGTACTTTTGACGAGACCCATGTTCCCGTGTTACCCGTGTACCCGGTTCCTTCGATAAGTTTTTGCTATTGTGATTCAACCTTGTATATAAATAAAACGAATAAATGTAATCACTTTAGTTGTCCCTTCCTTAGCTCGATTTTAAACAACGTACTCAATGTCCTAAGTGTAGGGGAGTTTATTCTCCCACATGCTTAAACATTGAGGACAATGTTTATATTAAGTGTAGGGGGGACTTCTATCGAATTTTAGTGGGCTTTTCCATGAATTTGACCCCATTTAACCGGAAAATTTTAAAAAAAATTTCAACATTTTTCAAATTTTTGATCTATTTTGGCCTTGTAGTATTTTTATTTATTTTCTTTCCTTTTATCATCGCATCGTAATAATTTCCATTTCAAGAATAAAGTCAAAAATGAAATAAATAAATAAAATGGTTTTAACAAGTTTAGATATCTTTGATATATTAGGCCCGTCGTGAATATTTTGACTCAACCCGAGTGTACTTATCCAAGTTTACTCTAGCTAGTATCCTTAACCATATGTACCTTAATTGGTTTATTAGGCTAAGCATCCACGAGTCTCATTACTTGAGATTTTAAATTATGGAGAACGAGAGATGATAGAGTTAATTATAAGTTTGGTATTCTTTCATTAACTTATGTGAGTTAGTTATGAGCTTTTTCTCCCATCACTTGTTAATAAATATATTTGCAATAAATAAGGTTGTACGATTTAAAAGGTTACTTAGCTTCTAGCACAAGATCGTTTAAAAGTTGCTCGGTATTAATTAGAGTTCATAGCCAAGGCATAACTTATTGAAGCGGGACGCGAAGATTGGCTTATCCAAAAAGGCCCTAACAAGGCATGAGGATACCCGAGTCCAAAAAGGCCCTCACAAGGCATGAGGATTCGCTTTTTGCTAAAGATCCTAAGATGATGTGAAGATCATTAATCCAAATCAATATGAAGGATCAAGACACACGACGAGAAGCAATTACTCCCCTAAAGATCATGGAGAAGTCTATCCAAAAAGACCCTAACAAGGTATGAGGATAAATAGATCCAAGTCCGAAAAGGAGGCGGATCGTTGTATATCAAAATCCTAAATAAAGAAGAGGATAAATGAAGAAGTCGTGGTCAACGTTTGAAGCATCTTTCACTCCTAATGAAGATGTATACCAAAATGAAGAGAAGACCATAATTTCAACATCGTCTCTCAAGATTTGAAGTTTGAAGTACAAGCCAAATATCGGTCCGAGAAAGGTCTCAAACCGTGAAACAAGTTATGCCAAGATATGAACTTTTTGAGGTTTTGAGAAGCAGTTTTAAAAGATTTTGTCCTTTAGCTAACTATTGATTAAATCGTCCCACTTTATTTTCGGCCTTAATAAATTATCGAAATAAGTCAAAAATGCATCCTCGTGATCATTCAAGACAAAAATAAAATACAAGAGATACACCGTAGGAATAAGGGGGTCTAAGTGATTAACTAAACCACATGAGCAAGTGTTAGTTGTGCTAACTTGTAATAACAATGATCTCGTTTTTAAGCTTGGTATGGGGAACGTGAAACTTGAGGGTGATTAATATTCATGAAACTAAAGCCCTAATTAAAGTCTTAGACTTCTTTACAAGTTTCTTCCATCTAATAATTTCCAATTTAATAAATGATTATAACTTTTGTCTCTTTCTTAAGTTTTATATTTTCGTCGTAGTAGTAGTAGTAATAGTAATAAAGGCCGAGATGGATTGATTACGAGAAAAATGTAACTTTATGCTTTAAAATAATGCATTGCATGAGGTCATTGCAATGGTCAAGTGTAGGGGATTTAATAAGTGTGTAAACACTTATCCTTTTGCCACTAAAATCAAGGAAAAACAAGACCTAATCATGTGTTTTATTTCATAAAAATCAGAATTACGCGTGGTTTTTTGTTTTTATGTTTAAATAGGTACAAATGATCAAAAGAAGAGAAAACACGGGATTTTACGGTCAAATGTCGAAGAAAAGTTCAAGAAAGAGACAAAGACAATGTCAAAGACCAAAAGTGTGCCAAGTTCACGAAACCGGCAAAATCGATACGATTTTGAAGAAACAATCAAGGAAGCCAAAAATGAGCTCGTCTTTAGCGGATTTAATCTTATATGGATTTTAACGAGCTTGTGGGTCCCACATTTGGGTAAATGGGCCCAAAAGCCCATTTGAGGAAATGATTATTTTTACTTAGACCATTAAGGCCCAAAATGAAATGTAAAATGGATGGAGTTATAATTAATGGGTTTTTAAAGCCCATTTGGCTACACCAATTTATCAAAAGTGACAGATATACGTGTAGATATTGGATCAAAAGCCTAAGTTTGCATCATTTGTTGTCAACTGTTAACACAACATTTTATTTTAAAACGTTTACATAAATAAATCCCAACTTTTCCCCATAGACCCGGTCAAACTACCCACCCTCTCACACGTGTACTCTCACATCCAGTCAATCCCCCATTTATTTTCCCCACTCACTTATTATTATTATCAAACGTTTTTTTTTTACCCTTCCCTCACACACTTTCGATGATACCAAAGCCTTTCTCCTTCTCTTCCCTTTTTTCTCAAACGCAGTCACACCCTTTTTACCATTTTTCTTTCAAACCCTAATTCATCCCATCAAAAATTAACCACTAAAAATGGGGCTTTTTATCTCAAGTGTGTAATTCACACACTTGGGGATGAAATCCCCAAGTTTTTCGCATCAAACACCCACAATATGGTCCTCAATTAATCCGACGTGGCCTAAGATCTTTCCTTTGATTGGAGGATAATAATCACTCATCAAATCCTCCAATAACACCATTCCACGCTGGCAATCCGAGACTCAAGGTTTAATCTTAGCCGCATGATCAAGAGAGAGGGTGAAATTGAAGATTGAAGGGCCAAGATCTTTAAACGTGGGCACCAAGGAGAACCTAGAAGGTTCGGGGTTCTCCTATAAAACCCCCTTTTTTCATGTAATTTGGCAGCTTTTTCTTTACTTTAGTTTTTCATTAAAATTAGATTAGGGTTTTAATCTTGTATTTTTAATTTTCCAGCACTTATAATTTTGAATTTAATTAATAAAAAGTTGAATCTAAATATTTCTGTCTTATTTTACTTTAAGTTTCTGTCATTTTTTTATTGTTTGATATTAAACCGTTGCTTATAAATTTATCTTATATATTACTGTTCCTTGAAATCAATTTATTATTATTAAAAAAAATAAAAAAGAAAAAAAAGGGTATATAAACTGTTCGAGAGTTCTCTGTTTGGTTCGGGTTGACTTATGATGATGATGATCGAGATGATTAATGGTGGTGTTAGCTTCGGGTCATAAGGAGGCACAGCGCCTACCTTCGTCACAACGAAATCGTCAAATAGGTTCATCTTCTTTATTTTAAGTTTTAATTAAGTCTTGATTTAGTTTTTACTGATTTGCTTGATTTATTTTGATTTAATTGCTTATTTGAGTTTAAATTCTGCTTAATCAGCTTTTATTTAGATATTGGTTACCTGCTAGTTCATTTATTTGCTTAATTTGGTAGTTAAATTTTTCTGTTATATCTGCTATATGAATTTTGTTTGTTTGGATTTAGAGATAGTCTTTTAATCTGCTTGAGTTTTGGAATTTTCATTTGGTTAAGTATTTTAAATTTATTGCTTATATGGTTTTATCTGCTTATTCTTCTAGTTTTATAGCATTTAGTCGGCTTATTTTGTTTTGTGGATAAATTCAAATTTAAGTTCCAAAATAATAAAAAAAAAGGGTAAAAACAAAATAATAGCATAAATTTTGTCTGGGGTTGGATTCGAACCCCAGACCTCTCGTTCCCCGGTCCTGCGCCCCAACCAGTTGCTCTAGATATCTTTTTGTTTAAAACCTTGCATAGTTTAATTGAAATAGGCTTTAAAATTGGCTGGCAGCTTTAATTAAGTGTTTTTAGTTTAATTAAGTTTTAATTAAAAAGTTGTATTTTCTTTTTAATCAGTTTTTATAAAATATAAAAAGACAAAAAAAAAATTAAATTTCATTTTAATTACTTAATTTTTTATAATTTCAACATTAGTTTCCATTTTATTTGAAAATAGCTTTTAGTTTTAAATTAGACTTTTACTTAAATTAGTTTTGTTTTAAAATTAGTTTTTCATTTAAAAGTCTTACTTTAGTTTTCGAAAATTAGATATTAAGTTTTATTTTAAAATAGATTTCTTTTACAGTTTTTAAAAGTAGTTTATTAAAAATCAAATTAGTTTTTTTTATTAGATTAAAAATACCAAAAGTTATTATTTACCAAGAACAAATTTAAGTCGTAACGTTAATTGGCAATCAAATTCGAGTCGAATCGAGGAACGATAAACGAACAAAAATAGGATTACAAGATCCCAGATTCATCGATCCACAATTACCCAAATTGTGTCGTATCCGTTTGTTGTTTTAGGAAGATTAGTTATGAAATCCATGGTTATGTTTTCCCATTTCCACATAGGAATTACAGGTTGAACCAACAATCCAGATGGTTTTTGGTGTTCTGTTTTCACTCTAGCGCAAGTCAGACACTTCCCTACATACGTAGCGATTTCAGCTTTCATGTTTGGCCACCAATATAGCTTCTTCATATCCTGGTACATTTTGTCAGATCCTGGGTGAATCGAATACTTAGATTTATGCGACTCGTGCATAATCACGTCCCTTAGTCCTCCAAACCGTGGTAACCAACTTCTACCATTCAGACATAGCGTTCCATTAGTGCTAGTCTCCAATTTCTTAGTGACCATTCCTCCTAGTTTCTCAACTTCAACATTTTCAGGCTTAAGGGCTTTGGTTTGTGCTTCACGAATTTGCACAGGTAAGTTCGGATTGATAACCATAGCTAACGATCTAACTCTACGTGTCATCAGTTGTTCCTTTCTACTTAGCGCATCCGCCACTACATTGGCCTTCTTAGGGTGGTAGCGGATTTCACAGTCATAATCGCTGAGCAACTCGATCCATCGACGTTATCTCATGTTAAGTTCCTTCTGATCAAGTATACGTTGTAAACTCTTGTGATCGGTATAGACGACACACTTGGTTCCATACAAGTAGTGTCTCCACAATTTCAAGGAAAATACTACCGCTCCTAGCTCCAAGTCATGCGTAGTGTAGTTTTTCTCGTGCGTTTTCAATTGTCGTGACGCGTAGGCGAAACTTTCTTCCTCTGCATCAACACAGCTCCCAATCCTTTTACTGATGCATCATAGTAGACCACAAAGTCTTCCGATCCTTCTGGTAACGATAGAGTAGGCGCACTACACAACATTTGTTTCAACTTCTGGAATGCTAATTCCTCCTTATCTCCCCATTCGTATTTCACCATCTTTTGAGTCAACTTCGTCAATGGTTTCGCGATCTTCGAGAATTCCTCGATGAACCTTCGGTAGTATCCGGCGAGTCCTAAGAATTGGCGAATTTCAGTCGGTGTCGTACGAGCAGTCCACTCCCTAATTGACTCAATCTTGGAAGGATCAACATGAATCCCCTTGCTATCAATAACGTGACCTAGAAATTGTACTCTTGGCAACCAAAAATCACACTTCGAGAACTTAACGTACAATTCCTCCTTCTTAAGCAATTCCAATATTATCTTAAGATGTTCCTCATGTTCTTCTCATTCCTTGAGTAAATCAGTATGTCATCGATGAACACAATGACAAACTTGTCCAAATACGGTTTACATACCTGGTTCATGAGGTCCATAAACACAGCAGGTGCGTTTGTCAAACCGAACGACATCACTTGGAACTCATAGTGTCCATACATAGTCCTAAAAGCAGTCTTTGCAATATCTTCCTCACGGACTCTCAGTTGGTGATAACCATACCTAAGGTCAATCTTCGAGTATACGCTCGATCCTTGCAACTGATCAAACAGATCATCGATCCTAGGTAACGGGTAACGGTTCTTGATGGTAAGTTTGTTCAACTAACGATAGTCGATACACATCCGAAAACTTCCATCATTCTTCTTTACAAATAAGACTGGAGCTCCCCAAGGTGAAGAACTCTGTCTTATGAATCCTTTATCAGTCAACTCTTGTAGTTGCGTCGCTAGTTCTTGCAATTCTGACGGTGCTAAACGGTAAGGCGCTCGAGCAACAGGTGCAACTCCCGGTATTAAATCGATCTGGAAATCAACTTGTCTAGCCGGTGGTAATCGAGGCAAATCTTCAGGAAAGACTTCCGGAAAATCCCGTACGATAGGTACTTCTTCCAACCGTTTTTCTTCCGTCTGCTTTTTGAGTGACACAGGCTAAAAATACGTGGCAACCTTCCGATAACAACTTCTAAGCCTTGACACGCGAGATAATGTTCAGTCGTGACTTCCCCTTTCTGTTACTTGTATCCCCTTGTACCTACAAAACTTCATCACCGAATGGTAAACGAACGATCTTCTCGTCGCATATAATCGTAGCATGATATCTCGACAACCAATCCATTCCGATAATCACGTCAAAACTCCCTAACTCAACAGGCATGAGGTCTATTACGAAAGGATGACCTAGAAGATTTAAAGTGCATCCATGAAGTATAATGTCGGCCTCTATCAACTTCCCATTAGCTAACTCGATAGTGTACTTAGTGTCTAAGGGCGAAGGGGTCACATCAAGTAAAACACTAAAAACAGTCGACACAAAACTCCTATCGGCTCCAATATCAAATAAAATAGAAGCATAACGACCATTGAGAAGAAACGTACCCGTCATGACGTCGGGGTTTTGTTGCGCTTCTCCTCCTCCTATCACATAGACCCTTCCATGAGCTTCCCCAACTTTAGCAATCTTTCCTTGGTCCTTGTTCTTTTTCTTTGGGCACTCATTGTTGTAGTGTCCCTTTTGCTGACATTCAAAGCAAGTGAAGTTGGATTTTGTGTTGGGTGGTGACTTACAATCTCTAGCAATGTGTCCAGTTTTCTTGCAGTTGTGACATTGTACATTGCATTGTCCATTATGGTGACACTTGCATCGATTCCACAGAGGTAACGTCCCATTGTATACTCCTTTTTCCCTAGTACCAGCAGTGTACGCTTTCACGGTGTCTTGCCTCTTATTAGGATAGTTCCCATGGTTGTTCCTTTGGTTATTACCCCATTTTCTCTTGTTGTCCGCGGCATTCCCAGCATTTGCTCGGACAACTTGGTCCATCAGACTGTGAGCCATCCTTATAGCATCACTAACTTTTGTCGGTCCAGACGATGTCACATTCCCTTGAACTCTACCCGGTAAACCCCAAATATAGCGCTCAACCTTCTTTTCTTCATCCGGAACCATTCCAGGACATAGCAAACACAATTCTTGGAACCTCCTAGTGTACGTACCAATGTCATTGTTCTTCACAGTCAGGTTCCACAGTTCGATTTCCATTTTTTGAATCTCATTACGAGGACAATACTCCTTAGTCAACAACTTCTTAAGTTCCTCCCAACTCATTCCATACGCCTCCTCGGCTCCAGCCGTCTGCACATGGGTGTTCCACCACGTCAACGCTCCAGCAGCTAAAGTACAAGTAGAATAAGTTACTTGGTTTTCAACAGCACATCCACTGACACGGAACACAGCTTCCATCTTTTCAACCCAACGAGCTAATCCGACAGCTCCTTCAGTACCATTAAATTCAAAGGGTCACAGCTCCTAAAGTCCTTGTAAGTACACGGCTTAGGCGGTCAATTGTCAACATTGTTCGATGGTGCTTCGTTCACGTTGTTGTTAGCTTGAACGTTTGCCAGTGCAGCAGTCACTCATTGCGTAATCAGTTCTTCCAATTGTGCGTCAGTCATTTCGTTACGTGTGTTCACCATTGTTTCTCTGCGTTAAGACAACAATGCAAATAAGGTTCAAGCACGAATATACACGTTATATATTTCTTATGCTAAAATAGAATGCAGAATTTAACAGTACAACAAACATAGAAAGGATAGTCACTGGTCAAGGTCATAAAGTTAAATTCCCATTCATAATCAAAATATCGAATACATAGTCATAAAATAAGAGTATGATTACATCTAGTCTACTCCAACTAACCGAGTACTACTCTAGTTTAGTGGATACAATACCCAAAAGATAAAGATATCAATCTACTCTAGAATTAAGCACAATAATGATGAATCTCTAAGTGCGACGATGACGATCACACTCAGCACATCTCAGTGAATCACTCCTCGGGTCTCCATCTGTAGCTCGGTCTCCTCCACGAACTGACTCCAACTAACGCCTCAACCTAACAACCTCCTCAAGTGTGGTATCCAACAAGTCGCGGGTATCCTCGTTATCCTCTAACAATCCAAACACCGCATCCTCAAGTAGACGAAAACGAACAGCATCTGAATCCATAGCAGATCCTATCATAACAACACATGACCTAGGTCTAGAGGGCTCTCCAACATGATGACTAGGTAGTGTAGAAACAGTAGTAGCAACTCGAATCGCATGAGTAGGCGATGCCTTAGGTGTAGTGTGTGAATCAAACATACAAACCTTCTTCCGTGGGCATGACGAATCAGAATCGGACAAAGCTCGAGATCTAACACCGGATGGTCCATCTCCATCAGCAGGTGGTACAGTATCATCGGAATCAGTATAAACCTTTGCTGGTGGCGTACCCCATAAAGCTTCCCTATCCTCTCTAAACCGCTGACATGGAACAGTAGGCTTCTTCCTTAAGTTGGACGTCTTCCTAATCTCACTCTTCCTACTAGGCTCAACTCCCTCAGGTACAACAGTCAAAGCATCAACCCTACTATCATCATCAGCCTCAGCACCCTCGCTATCACTACTAGCCACAACCATCCTAACGTCAGTATCACTCTCAATCTCATCATCCATGTCCTCATCATCCTCACGATCTACCTCATATCCATCCATATCATCATCACCCTCACGATCTACCTCAACACCATCCATATCATCCTCATGACCTACCTCATGTCCATATATACCCTCATCACCCTCGTGATCTACCTCAATACCATCCACCTCGTACTCATCATCCTCATCGTCCTCACTACCACTAACCCACTCGATCAAAGTACGATGCACAACAGGTGGCATCCCATCAACAACATCGGAAGTATCAGACAACACATCAGGCTCACCCTCATCATCCTCCTCCGGATCCTCGTCAGGGTCATACTCCGCACCTTCCTCCTCAAGATCAACCTCCTCTGGGTCATTCTCCGGCTCAACATGATCTGGTACCATCTCAATCTCGTCTTCCACTCTTCGTCGGCAGAGTCGGGCTGGTAAGAAACAGTAGATGACGTAATAACCTGCAACAACCAAAATGCGTATTAAAGCAGTTTTAGGGTATGCATGAAATAATCATGTATAGAAATTAAAGTATGAAAATCAACGAAATGCATATGTATATAATACATATTAAGTATTACATAATATATATTACATATTACTTATAGTGTTATCCTATGTAATACATTACGTAGTACACATATATATAGAGAGTAACAAGTAGCCACATCGGTTATAGTCTAGGCCTAAGATGCAAACCTAGTTCTCTATAACCAAGGCTCTGATTACTAATTCTGTAACACCCCAAAATGTGATATGCGGAAGCGGTGAAGCTTGGGGGCTGTTACGTCATTGTATCATAGTTCAAGGTACAAGAGAACGACTCTAAATGAGACGTTTTATAAAAATACCTCGTTGAATTTAAATTAAAAGCATCATAGTACAAAAGGTCTCAGTTTCAAAAGATAGTGCAGCGGAATGTAAAAGCTTTAGACATCAACGAGATAATAGTTCAAAAGCATAAGTAACAAATGTCCGAAGATAGCAAAGAAATGCATGCGGACTCCAAGTACTTCACACAGCAGATACAACTCATCATCAATTACCTGAGATAAGTGCTAAATTGGGTCAACATAAAGTTGGTGAGAATATAGGTTTCAAGTAAAAGTTCATAGTATTTTAATTTCAGATTTCATTTCAAGTACACGTGAAACTATAGGAGATATAGTGCCAAGTGTAGGATAAATTGGGTGTTCACAATATTTATGATAGTTAAGCTCGTGACGTCGAAACTAGTGATCCAGTGCATACAATAGATTGCATACATAAATTTTGCCCCAATGGAGTACCTAGCCAAGATAACTCCGTTCATACAAATGGTACACACTCGTCCGACGTTAGAATGCCCGAGTGGAGGTTGTCAACCCTCAATAGATCTATCCGTAACATAAGAGCTTACTCCAACAGAGTAACTAACAATTCATGATAGTGGGGACTATGGCTAAAGCAACTTAAGCTATCTCATAAATAGTGTTCACAAAGCGTTCACAGAAATCAAGTTTTACTTGCGTCCAGAAGCAAGCATCAAAGCATTTATCACATCCCAAAGCATTAAACATAGAAAGCAGTTTAATAGGGAATCTATAAACTCACCTCAAGCAACGATTCAAACCGCACAAGTACGATCAAATAGTAGCGAGCAACTCTAGCAACAACCTAAATATAATACTATAGTTTAGGCGCTAGCAAATAAGTCACAATAGTTCGTCATGTACGTTACTCATCAATCATGTAACACCCCATTTTGGAAATGGAAATATCACAGTAATTATGGCGTGTCATCAAAGCATACAAGGAAAAATGTCTAAACATTATTTGACCATAAAAAGGAAAATACCGGAATCAAACATCGGTAGTCCAAAAGTAAAGCTCATCACACACAAACATAGTATAATAAAGGAAAGGACGAAACAATGTCCAAAGCATAAGTATCATAAGAAAGGAAATGCATAATGTAAAGAAGGCTAGACAGCTTCCAGTCCATATGCACGTACTTTTAGTGTCTACGAGCGTCCCTGAGTACCTGCCGTTTTGGGAACATAGAAAAGGAAAACGGCTGAGCAAATACGCTTAGTGCACGGATGTACAATAAAGCCTGAATAGAATAAGCATATAACATAATAACAGCGGAAGAAACTAAGTCCCGAGTAACCTGGTTAAGTCTTAATAAAACTTGTTTTATAGTTTGAAAGTCTTATGTTTATCTTATCAAAACTGTTTGTCATATTTTACCATTAGCCAATATAGGTCATGAAAATCCACCGTGCATGAATAATTGGAGGGGTGACCTCATCATGCAAATTAGAGGGGCTGCCTCTAATTTAATATACTAGTTTTTGGGTAGGAGCGATCAGCTCCTTGTGAAGGATGCAAGGCACACACCACATTCACCATGTAATCCTGAATAAAAACATGTAACTAGGATGCACCCATACGCCCCACATGATAAATATAAATAAATGGCCAAAAGCTGAAGGGACGCCACGAGCAATCACTCCGCCGTGGTGAAGTCATAACATCAGTGCCTCTAATGTTATGGTTATGGTACCTCCATAACTAGGTGAAACTGGTCATCCATGTATATGGCTATAGGTAATCTTAATTAAACATAAACAATCAAACACGTAACTTATACTACGGGAAAACAGTTGGCTGCATACGGGGAATCCTAATAAGGAAAGAATGTCCATACTGAAAGGACGGGAATCCGTACCTTATGTCCAGTGAACGAGAAAGACGAACTGCGAGGAATCCTACTTCCGAATCACTAGTGCTACATAAATACGTACATGAATAAGTATCTGCTTACTAAATACATAGCTGGTATTATGTCATGTCTTAGCTTATTTTATGTGTTCTTACTATGTTTTACTGTTTTAAAGCCTTAAACTGTGTTAAATCTTATATTCTGTTTAATCTGATTAAGTATTTCTGGTATTTCATGTGTTATTATACTTACTGTGTAATAATAAGTAACTTTCCAAAAATAGCAGGTTTCCTAAAATAGAAAGTTTCCAAAAACAGAAAGTTTCCAAAAATAGAAAGTTTCCAAAAATAGAAAGTTACCAAAAATAGAAAGTTTCCAAAAATAGAAAGTTTCCAAAAATAGAAAGTTTCCAAAAATAGAAAGTTTCAAAAAATAGATTTACTGCTTAAAATAGATAAGTTTCTAAAAATAGAAAGTTTCCATAAATAGATTAGCTGCCTTAATTAAATAAGTTTCCATAAATAGATTAGCTGCCTGAAATAAATAGTTTCTAAAAATAGTTGGTTTCCATAAATAGATTAGCTGCCTTATTTAATTAAGTTTCTAAAAATAGAAAGTTTCCATAATTAGAATTAAGCTGGTTAAATAAGCTAAGTATATAAGCCTAAGTGTTTTTCATGATTATTTTCTAAGTCATATGGTATAGTGTATAGTTTAATAATTATTTCATGTAATTTAATTAAACTATAGGTTATAATATTTAATTAAAGTATAACATGTTTTTAATTAAATAAGTTAAATACTTAGGTTAATATATGTATTACTATATATTAATAATATAACCTAAGTCATGTTAATTAATTAATTATATCCATAGTTTTAAAATAATTAATTAATTATAAGTCTTAAATATATAAATGCTTAGGTTAAACTAATTTCATGATCATTAATAATTAAATAACCTAAGTCATGTTATTAAATTAATCACATCATTTTATTAATTTAATTTTAACCTAAGATCATAAACATAAAGAAAACTAAACATAAACCATGAACCAGATCTAGACTAAAAAGCATGAACCGGACATGAAATCGACACCGTACCCCGAACCAACTCGGGGTACCCCGTGTTTCCCTTGCTGCCGTGGGACCCACATGCACCAACCAACACCATATGGTCTTGGTGGTGGTTGGCTTGGCAAGCCGAAACCCATTCAGGTTCGGTTGCAGCCTGCGGCCAAAACAAACACCCCTTAAAAACAACCTTTTGATTTAATTTAACACCAAAACATGTTAGATCTATGCTTAATTGTTATGTTTTTGTAAAAACATTACATGTTCATAATTTATAAAAAGATTAAATCAAAAGAAAAGGTTTAAAAAGGTTTTACCGAATTCGTGGATCAAGAGGACGAAGAACAAACACGATAAATCACAAAAACTTCAAGATCAAAGATCAAAAACCACTCCTTATGGTGGTTGTAGGGTGGCGGCACAAAGGAGAAGGAGGAAGGAGGGTTTTTAGGTTTTCTTAAAAATCTTCTGTAAGTTTATTTGAGTAGTGAAAACCTCCTAATTCCCTTTTAGTAAATTTGACAAATGGGCTTGGCCCATTTGTCCTTGTTGGCCGCGGGTAGGGACCCCACTTGGGGTACCCGTACCTTTTTCCATGTCTCGTTATTTAGTTACACGTTTGTGATTATTTATGTTCGTGTTTTAAATGTTCTCGTTACGTAAATACCGTGATCTAATATATTTAATTACGCTCGTAATAAATATATATACGTAATTAATAATAGTTCGTGTTTTAATTACGTTCATGATTTCATGATCGCATGTTCGTGATTCATTATCGTTAAATAATTATTACGTGATCGTGCATAGTAAATACTTATCGTGTTCTAACACGTACGTAATACGTAAACTCCTAACACGTAATCGTAATCATGCTATATTAGGAAAGTTTAATCTAGTACGTATGATCCTAAGGGTACTATGCATGGTAAAAGCATGCGGGTTTTACAAATCATGTATATATTTTGTTGTTAAAATCGTGACTTGTAAATGTTACATCGTTATAAACATTATAGTACATATATACTTAGGCAAAAATATTTATTTTTGACTCGACGAAATTTCGACAGCCTTTCGGCGTAAATTTAGATTTACCCAAATTTATCTTAATAAATTTTCCAACACGATTTCTAACGAAAATTCGGCAGCCTTTCGGCGTTACCTAAAAATTTGCCATTTTTAGTAAGTACTCAAATCTCGTCCTAAAACCCCTATTTTCAACAATTTCTCAATCGCCAATATTTCAACAAGTCATTTTCCGCAATAGTATCAATTTCCACTTCCAACGTTCAAACTTTTAACGTTTCACCAAGTATTCACATTTCGCGCTAATACCCTTTTACAAAACAAGTCCAACATTCATATACAACTTTTAGTAACCATTTCGACACTTAAAACATCTCCGTTTGACTTGAAAACGTCGTTTCGACCACTTTAAAAATCTAGACAGCAAACACTTATAGTGTTTTTCACAAAAAATTAAGTTTTCCGACAACGAAATTTAAACGGCCATATCTTACTCATTTTAGCTTCGTTTTTAGCCCATAATATATCGAAACGAAGGTATTAACTTATATTTTCATAATATCGTAGTAAACTAGTGTCAAAACAATTTTTACGACTCTCTACGCCTCTTATAAAAATCGGACAGATTGTATGTTTTTCGTAAAAACTCATTTTCGACCATTTTCAAGCGTAGCCCACTAGTAGTAGCACTACTAGTTCCCTCCAATTATTCATAAACACCAACAAAATCAAAGATTTTTCTTCAAGTTCACAAATCTAAAATATACATACTTATATTTTTCACAAGTCTTTCAATTAAACAATTTTCATGTATGGATCTAATAGATCCACACATAGTTTCCATAGATCTTAAAATATTTCATGAGCAAAAATAGTTTTTATCATTTTATTTCAAGAAAATACTTGATGAGTAACATGCATGCATAGATCTACAAAGATTATGCATGAAAAATGAAAAGATGAAAAAGGTTTAAGAAGTAACCTTGAGTAACGACTCTACGTAATCACAACGACCCGATCTACGCTCTAACCCACTAATAATCAACAAGAACTCTACTTCTACAACTTCAACCCAAAAACTACTCAAATCAACAAACCAAGAATAACCATTCTTCTTTATACTTGTACAAACTCTAGGGTGTATTTATTTTGTGTTAATTCTTGTTAAAATGAAGCTTTAAGAAATCAACAATGGTGGAAAATGTGTATGTGTTTGTGCCGTGAGTTTTGAGAGAGAAAGAGAGAGATGTGTGTTTTTTTGTGAAGTGAATTAGTGAATAAGTGTGAATTATTTGAGGTGAAGTTAGGGTTAATAAGTTAAAAAGTGTAAGATGTGTAAGCCTAAGCTTAAAATGGCAAAGAGTAAGATTTTGGTGCATCATGCACATGGGGTGATATTTGGCCGGTTATGGGGGTCCCATATGGGGTAAATTATTCAAAATTTCTACTATGGTAGCTAGTTAAAAGGTTTAAGGTAAAAAAGTTAGTTAGTTTTAGGTAAATGTCGAAAAGTATATAGTTAAGTTTAAAATTACGTAAAACTTAAAAATTTGACGAAATATATTAAATTTACGATTTTTCGACGAAAACTGACATTTTATGATTGGTAAAATATTTTATGCACGCTAACGACGGTTAAACGTAAAAACGACGTAAAATACGAAAACGCGATACGTTAATTAAATATTCACAATAAATACGATTTATTACTATAAATAGCAAAAATACTAAAATACAGGCATATATAAACATATACAGAAATATTTAAATACGCTGCTCAAGAAAATACGATCACGCTGTTAAAAACTAAACAGTTAAGCACATAATTCACAGATAACGAATAATCTCATGGATTATCGTCAATTCATTGACCGTCTCAGCACTTTGGTCAGGTTCACAGAAATTGTTCAGAATAATGACTGAGCACAGTGTCAGGCCATTACTCTTCAGCAAATAGTTTTTCAGAAGACGCGGGATAACCTCCCGGTTCCAACACAGTTAAATCACATAGTTGACTAAATAAAAAGTCAAAGGGTAAAATAGTCATTTTACAAAGTAGGGAAAATTACCAGGTGTTACATATGGAATATGCCAAATTCAAATTTCCATTTTCTTTCTAATAAAACATTTTCTTAAAAATAAAGTTAATTAAAATCTTTTGTCACATTTGATTAAATGTGAGTTTTAAGAAAATATTAATCCTTGATCACTTAGTTAGGTTAATGACATGTTTGTACATACCTTGAGTGATTCATGCCGAATGCGATCTTAGAGGTGTCGAGAGAAGTATACAAATGTATTCTTGAGTGATTACGACTACCTTAACATTTTACATAATGTATTGCGAATTATACGTTTGTCATCAACAAAACATAAAGAGATTATATCGACAAAGCATCGTAATGTTTGCATTAACAAACTTGATAACAGGAGTTGCACCTGTAGCTAAAGCACCATACCGGTTATTACCAACCGAGATGAAAGAACTCGTAGAACAACTCCATGAACTGTCAGACAAAGGTTTCATTAGACCCAGTTCCTCACCTTGGGGAGCTCCAGTACTATTTGTCAAAAAGAAAGACGGTTCTTTCCGAATGTGTATTGATTACAGAGAACTGAATAAGTTAACTGTGAAAAATCGTTACCCACTTCCTCGAATCGACGACCTATTTGACCAACTGCAAGAATCAAGCGTGTACTCCAAGATCGACTTAAGATCCGGATACCATCAGTTGAGGGTCAGAGAGGAAGACATACCAAAGACAGCTTTCAGAACTCGTTACAGTCACTACGAATTTCAGGTCACGCCATTTGGATTGACTAACGCACCAGCCACATTCATGGACCTCATGAATCGAGTGTGCAGACCGTATCTGGATAAATGCGTTATCGTGTAAATGGACGACATACTTATCTATTCTAAGAATGATCAGGAGCACGGAGAACATCTTGCCCATGTACTGAAATTGCTTAAGGAAGAAAAGCTGTACGCCAAGTTCTCGAATTGTGATTTTTGGATTCCTAAAGTACATTTCCTTGGTCACGTGATTGATAGCAAGGGAATTCAAGTGGACCCTGTGAAAGTCGAATCCGTAAAGGATTGGGCATGACCTACGTCACCAAAAGAGATACGTCAATTCTTAGGTCTTTTCGGTTACTATCGGAGATTTATAGAATGATTCTCTAAGATAGCTAAGTCTATGACGAAGCTTACGCAGAAAGGCGTGAAGTTTGAATGGGGAGGAAAAGAAGAATCGACATTCCAAACTATTAAACAAAAGTTGTGTAGCGCACCTATTCTATCCTTGCCAGAAGGCAACAAAGACTTCGTTGTCTACTACAATGCCTCACACAAAGGCTTAGGTGCTGTACATATGCAAAGAAAGAAAGTAATTGCCTATGCTTCAAGACAACTGAAGAAGCACGAACATAATTACTCTACTCATGATCTAGAACTTGGATCCGTAGTTTTTGCCTTAAAAATTTGGAGGCACTATATGTACGGGACAAAGTGTACGGTGCATACCGACCACAAGAGTTTGCAACACATTCTATACCAAAAGCAGCCAAACATGAGGCAACATCGTTGGATAGAGCTGCTTAGTGACTACGATTGTGAAATCAAATACCACCCAGGTAAAGCCAACATGGTTGCAGATGCATTGAGCCCCAAGGGAAATGATCCTCCCATGAGAGTTCGAGCCTTAGTTATGACCATTAGCTTGGATCTACCCAAGCAGATATTAGAGGATCGACTCCAAGCACAAAATCCTGAAAACATTGGGAAAGAAGACATAGGAAGAACGCTTAGGACGAATCTAAGAAAGGAGAAGTTAGAACCAAGAGAAGACGGAACGTTATGTCTACATGGAAGTTGGTTACCATGCTACGGAGACTTGAGGAGCGTGATCATGCACGAATCTCATAAGTCTAAGTATTCCATACACCCCGGATCTGAAAAGATGTATCAGGATATGAATAAGTTGTATTGGTGGCCAAACATGAAGGCAGAGTGAAAAGATGTATCAGGATATCCACGAATCACATACGTAAAGAAATGTCTGACTTGTGCCAGAGTGAAGACTGAACATCAGAGACCGTCATGATTACTAGTCCAACCTGAGATAGCAAAATGGAAATGGGACAACATCACAATGGACTTCATTACCAAACTTCCTAATTCATCTCACGGTTATGATACAATTTGGGTAATCGTCGATCGACTCACAAAATCTGCTCATTTTCTACCCATAAGGGAAAATGACTCTTTGAGCAAGTTAGAAAAACTATACCTAATGGAAGTTGTGACTAGACACGGTATACCAGTCTCAATTATTTGTGATCGAGACAATAGGTTTACGTCAATCTTTTGGAAATATTTTTAAACAGCTTTAGGAACAAACTTAGATATGAGTACCGCTTATCACCCACAGACCGATGGTTTAAGTGAAAGAACAATCCAAACCTTGGAAGACATGCTGAGAGCATGTGTGATAGACTTTGGAAAAGGATGGGTCGAACATATACCTTTAGTTGAATTCTCCTACAATAATAGCTACCATGCCAACATCAAAGTCGCACCATTTGAGGCTCTCTATGGCCGCAAGTGCAGATCACCCGTGTGCTGGGCAGAGGTAGGGGAGTTTTAGCTTACTTGGCCCTAATTAATCCAAGAAATGACTGAGAAGATCACTCTCATCAAGCAGAGAATTCAAGGTGCACAAGACCGACAGAAAAGCTATGCAGATCGCAAACGGAAACCTATGAAATTCGGAGTGGGTGACCGTGTTATGCTTAAGGTATCACCTTGGAAGGGCGTTGTACGTTTTGGGAAACGTGGGAAGCTAAACCCACGATATGTAGGACCTTTCAAAGTGATTGCCAGAATTGGTGAAGTCGCTTATCATCTAGAGTTACCCCAACATTTGAGCCGTGTACACTCTATCTTCCATGTTTCGAACATAAAGAAGTGCTACGCGGATGAGCAGTTAGCCATGCCATTGGAGGGAGTTCATTTTGATGACAAACTCCAATTTACAGAAGAAACCGTAGAAGTCATGGATAGAGTAGTCAAGAAGCTGAAGCGCAGCCAAATTCCGTTAGTTAAGATACGTTGGAACTCCAGGAGAGGACCTGAGTTCACTTGGAAACGCGAAGACTCGTTTAGAGCTAAGTACCCACACCTGTTCACCTGAGCAGTAACGTCATCTTAAGCTTTGAGGACAAAGCTAAAATAACGAGATAGTGTTGTAAAACCTGTTGGGAATAAAATGAGCCAAGACACTTAGACGTTGACAAGAGTTAATTGGACGCTAATAGGAAGAAATCAAGCGCTGATAGATTAAGCATTGACAAGATATATCCAAGCGCTGACAAGAAGAAGTCCAAGCACTGACAGGAAAACTTAGTCAACACGTTTGTTATTTGAAGAAAAGATATACTCAAATATTGTATTTTCTATATTTATCTTTTCCTAAAATAGTTGATAGGTTATCTATTGTACACGACTCCTTATGTTATAAAAGGAGGTCGTAGGGTTTATAGTTGACACACATTATTATTCAGTATTCGACTTTCATTGTAATCAAGTTTGTTTTATCAATCAAGAGTGAATGTTTGTTTTACTTGTTTTGCTTGTTCTTTATTCAATTGTTAATTACGCATAATACTTGGATTGTTCATATTACAACAAAGTTTCTCTAAGTGTTTAACTTGATTTAATCTCGTTAACACAAAGCTAATCGATCTAAGTATGGAATCAACAAGTGGTATTAGAGCTTGTTGAGGAACTTTGATCTAAAGAACACGAAACCCTAAAACCAGACAAGATGTCTACTCCAGATTCAATGACCTCCTCCTCATCAAGTCACAACCTAAAAATCCCAATGCTAGACCCTGACAACTTTGAGCTATGGAAGTTCAATTTTGAACAATACCTTCAAATTCATGATCACACTCTCTGGGAAATTATTGAATATGGAAACACATTCGATAAAGCCGCTAGGATTGTTGCTGCTATTGCAGCAAGATCAGTTTCTAGTTCAACTGCTGAAGATCGAAAAGAAAGACCTACGAATGGGAGAGCTATCTCAACTGAGGATCTTGCAAAGAGAAGGAAGGACATGAAAACTTTAAGCATTCTCAAACTCTCTTTGGGTCTAAACAATCAACACAAGTATAGAGGTTCTGAGTCTGCCAAAGAACTTTGGGAAGCTCTTCAAGTCAACTATGGTGGTAATGATGATACTGCCCTAGAAAAGAAGAAGCAACTTTTTCATGAGTATGATGTGTTCAAGGCTCTTCCCAATGAGAAGCTAAGTGAGGTAAGAAGCAGGCTTCTAGACATCACTAGCAAATTGTCCTTTATGGGAACAGAGTATAATGATGCTGATATCATTACTACTTTCCTTCAAAGTCTTGGTGATGCATGGAAAATTAAAGCTAGGTCTATCATTGCTACCAATGCCCACAAGAGTTCTACTTTTGATGACGTCTACAATAAGCTAAAGATTGTAGAGAATGAAATCCTGCTGGATTATGGAAGCAAATCTACCTCTGGAAACATTGCAAAAGAAAGCAGTGCTCCTAGTATGCCAAAGAGCACTGCTTTCTTTTACAATGTTCTTAATCATACTAAACTCGCCATTCTTCAGGTCTTACCGTTTGAGGAAGGGCGTTTGCCTGTGAAGTATCTTGGGGTCCCTTTGGTCTCTTCAAGATTGATTTTTCGCGACTGTAGGGAGCTAATTGATCGATTTCAGAATCGTGTGAATAATTGGAAAAACAAATCTCTATCGGTGGCGGGGAGACTCCAACTTATTCACCCGGTAATGAGCTATATGCATGGTTATTGGGCATCGGTTTTTATCATTCCTACGAGGGTTCTTCTTGATATTGAACAGCTTCTGCGGGGTTTTATTTGGTGCCAAGGTGTTTTGCGCCGTGGTAGTGCTAAGGTTGCTTGGGATGTTGTTTGTGTTCCTAAAAATGAAGGTGGCATGGGTATTAGGAAGCTTGAGGTTTTTAATAAAGCGCTAATAGTGTCTCATATTTGGAAGCTCCTAATGCTTAAGGAGTCTCTTTGCGTCTGTTGGATTCATGGTTATAAAATTAAAGAACGGAACTTTTGGGATGTACCGACTCGTGGTAACATGATTTGGGGATGGCGTAAGATTCTCCAACTCCGTCCTTGGTGTGAAAGTACTTTTGGCACAGCCTTGGCAATGGTTCTGATGTTTCGCCTTGGTATGATACTTGGAATACGGTCTGTCCTCTAGTAGACTTCGTGTCTTCACGGGATATCTATCGGGCTGGCTATAACCTTAATACTAAGGTTCGTGACATCCTTATCCTTATTGATGGTGTGTGGCAGTGGCCTGACGGGTGGCTGGTTAAGTACCCGCTGCTTGGTTCGATTCAGCCTCCTTTACTTCATGATGATGCTCGGGACAAGCTGAAATGGCGGAGTATTGATGGCTCCATGCATGATTTCTCGGTTCATCAGGTTTTGGAGTCTATCCGGCCGATAGGTACCATTGTTCCATGGTATGATTTTGTTTGGTTCAACTTCTGTATTCCTCGTCATATGGTTCATATGTGGCTGATTATACGGAAGCGCTTGAAGACACATGATTTGTTGCACTATTGGGATAAACGAGCAGACCTTCCCTCGGTATGTGTTTTGTGTGAATCCCAACCGGATTCGCATGATCACTTATTTTTTTAATGTCTGTTCTCGCAACAGGTTTGGATGCATATGCGTCGTTTGGCTATGGTAAGTTCTGGTTCATCCCTTGCTGCTATCATGGCTGTCTTGTTGCCTATTGCTAACGTAAATCGTCAAAAAGCATTATTGGTAAACTTGTTGTGGCGGCCAGCGCTTACTTTGTTTGGCAAGAATGCAATACACGTATGTTTAATAACCGCAAAAGGTCTGCCATGGAAGTCAAGGACTGCGTTTGGGCGTCCGTTCGTTTAAAGTTGCTTTCTTGTCAGTTCAAGAAATCAAAGGAAGGGCTGAAGTTTCTTAAGCTTTGCGATCTCCCTAGTACGATTTTACATTAGATTATGGTTTGGTGTCTATGTACTCTTAAATGGTTCTTTCCTATTGGAACCATTGGCTATGTAATTTTTAGGTAGTTCTCATATGGCATGTCATATGAGTAGTGGCTGTTCAAGCATGTTGCTTGAGGTTAATGTAGCATTCAGCTGCATTCCATATGTTCTAAACTGTTTTTTGATGTAATATATTTTACCAGGGTTGTTGTCCCCTTTACCAAAAAAACATGGCTTTCATCTCACATAGTGAAGCTCAAGTTGATAAGAGAGAATCATATGTGCATCCTGTTACTGGATCACCTTGTGTCAGCGGTGGATCAACCTTTGTCAGCGCTTCACATTCAGACGCTGATACATACAATGTTGACTCACCAAGGATTAAACCTGCTGGTATTGATCTAGACATAGTCTGTGCATACATTGATGCATTGCCCAATGGTTTAGTGATTACATATGAGGACCTTGAGCAAATCAGTGAGGAAAATTTGGAAGAGATGGATATTAAATGGAATATGGCACTTGCAAGCATAAGGGCCAACAGATGGAATAGGAGATTTAGAAAGAAGATGACCTTAAATGCTAAAGACACTGATGGGTTTGATAAATCCAAGGTTGAGTGTTACAACTGTAATAGGATGGGTCACTTTATGAGGGAATGCAGATCTCCAAGAAGATCTGATGCTGGAAAGCCTTCAAGTCAAGTCATCAAGGTTGAAGACACAAAGGCTATGGTTGCCATGCAAGACATAGATGGTGTTGGATGGGACTAGAGCTTTTTGGCAAAGGATGTAGAAGAGAATAAAGCCTTGATTGCAGAGAAGGAAGAATAAGAGCATGTTCACTTTGTCTAACACCCCCAATATACCTTGCGCAACGGAATATCACAATTGGGTGTTAGTCAAAGAATCATCCCACACAAGCCATATTGAACGACTCAAAAGAGAAGTTTTAAACATAAGTAAATTAAAAACTTGTTAAATTACAACAACAACATAAATTTTCTAAAAGTTTTCCATCCCAAAATGTAACAGTGTAGCGTTAGGTCCCCACAAATCTCAACCCGTTTAAAACCAACCCCATTGTTTACAAAACATACAAAAGCTACAAATTGTCTTTGTTAAAAGGGAGGAAAAACAAGTTAGACCATCCACAAGCCACAACAACATCCATTGCATGCTCCGCTTCTATCATCCTCGATTACCTGAAACACATGCTTAAAATCGTCAACAAATAATGTTGAGCGAGATCTATAGGTTTTACAAAATCATAATTTGAACATAAGTATAAAATTCATTCACGATCATTCAATAGTATGTAGATCATTACAAACTATTATTGGGTATTACTCATTATAGCATAGGCTATTTAATTATGTTTAAGCTCATGACACCAAACCCATAAACTAATCACCCGTGCCAAATACCGGCGTGATTTAAGTGAAACTATTGCCCCTCTTAGGTATTCGTTGCCAATCATACCTTTTTCTTGACACAAGTTATCCAACCGCAGAGGGTACTCAACGTACTACTCTCGTCTAGGATAGGGTCTTCAACCCAATAGTACTACCAATTGTTCAAGCGGCTATTTCTAATCCACACTAGGATCAAACAATATTTAACGGTTCATGAATTTATGGTCTTAGGCAACTAGCTACTTAACATAATTCATAACATCTTTCGGGTCCAACAATCATTCATGACTTAATGTTCCTTTTTTGTTTATATAGCATGTATCCCCCTCGCGGGTAAAGTCATTTAAAATACAGTAAAGAGCGAGGCTATAGACTCACCTTAAGTAGTAGTAGTAGTATTACGAACACGTAGACGGAAAACAATCACCAACCGATGAGGACGCCCCTTGAATTCAATTACAATACCTAGCAAACAAATCGTGCAATTAATCAACACTTTAAAGTACCTTTAAGTACTGTATTTACAAAATGAAGAACACTAAATGTTCATACAACTCACACCAAAACCTCAACCAAGTGATATTTACTAGACACATCCATTGTTCTACGTTATTAAAGCATTTACTCGATTTACAATTCTACCGGTACATACCTAATGTACGGACTGAATTCTCATACTTAAACATCACGAATTTTTACGAAACTCGCTTTAGACTTCATTTATATCATGTAAAAATCCCATAAAAAATTTCATATAAAGATATCACTTTTAAGTCACGCTGCCCAACATATTTCCAACCTTGAAAATCCGAACAGATTTGCACTCTTATGTTGTAAAACCAATTTGACTCACTTAACCATTTCCGATTGCAAAGCAAAATTAAAGTTTGAAAATAGACTCACAAACTCAAGTTTTGAACTAAAGAACAACCCTTAATCATTTTTAAAGCTCTATTTATAGTCCCCGAGATTTGACCTAAAATCGAACATAAATTCGGATTACGTCGACCTTCATCTCGCGGTACACAAAACTTTAAACTAACGTAACTTTTGACTCGTTTGGAGCTACAAGCTCTATCTTATATCAAATAAAAGCTAAAAAAGAATCTCCACAAATATATCCTATATTAAAAATCTGGACTCAAACTTAAGTTTAGGAAAAATAGCCTTGGAAAATCTGATTAAAAATGACAATTTGCAAATCACGTTTCTACCCATTTTCAACCCATCCAAACTACTCCTATGATCCTAAAATCATCTATAAACTACCCTAACACTTCAACAACATTCTATATTACTTGAATGATTCATTCATACAAAACCCATTTCATAAAAAGTACATGCAATCTAACCAACAAAACTTAAAATCATCCAAACAAGTATTTAAACACATCCAAATAACCAAAATGGATTAAACATAAAAAAAACAAAAACCCCCTTTGGCCGTGGGTTTTGGGGATCAAAAACACCAAGAAAAATTTGTTTCCCACTTGTTTTATCCATGATTTACTTATATCAACACTTACTTTAAACATGCATAAGGATTAATTAGATCAAAACCTTCTTTTTAAAAATCAAAAATTTTATGAAAGATTAAATGGTTGCATGTTTTTTTTATTGGATTAGAATACTTACAATGGGATTATAAGAGGTGTTCTATGGTTAATTTCTTCAAGAATCCAAAAAAATGGTGGTGGTGTGATGGTGGTGGTGTAGCCGTCGGCTAGAGAGAAGTGAGGGAGAGATGGTGAAATTTTTTTGGTGAAAATGTGTTTGTGTGTGTTTGTTTGTTTTGAAAGATTAGGAGGGACCTTTTTGAAATTTTGGCTTTCTTTTGGCCTTAATGGCAAACAAGTAATTAAAGAGCGGGAATTTAACCTAAATGTCGGTTTTGAATTTTTGAGAGAGTCGGGGTTCATCCCGGCTACTCCAAAATAATTTTAAATGGTTCAAACACACCCAAAATAAAATAAAAACGGTTCCGACTCGACTTAACACGAAATAAAAATAAAAACTTCGAAAAATCCAAATATCGATCAATCGATAATAAAAGATATATTTCGGGCATCCGTCGGTATCAGAATCGTCATCGGTTCCTCTTAAATCGCAAAACGTTAAAATTTGACCTCCAACCTTGGTTTCAACTTAAACCGTCAAACATATAATCCACAAAAATTCTAAAAATTTCAAAAATATACGTAAAATAGGATTAAATAGTGACGTCGATTTCTAGGGTGTTACATCCTCCCCTCCTTAAAGGAACGACGTCCCAGCGTTCTCCTCTTCTTATACTCACATTTCGTACCACTAGGACAAATGAGGATACTTTTCCCTAAAGAAGTCCTCACATTCCCACGTAAATTCAGTCCACGCCTAGAATTTCATTGTCACAAGAAATTCTATGAGAGCCCCATCCATAATCTCCACCGGTTTCTCCGCTACTGCAATCTATCGTCGAATTGAATCTCATCCAGAGGAATCTCCAATTCCTTATCCGCTAAGCATTTCTCCAATTTCAACACATGAAATGCGTCATCTCCTTCAGTAAATCCAACATATATGCTATCGCCCATTTCGTTAACAATCTTAAGTGATTCGATACACCTATAATTCAAATTCCCTTCCTTTTCAAAAAAATTGCAAAATACAATTTCCTATCCCATAGGAAACGCGAATTTCTTCCGTCGATCTCTCACATCAAACAAAGGGTTCTTGATTCGCACCACCTTCTCAGTAGTCTCCAGATCCATCTCCGGTCCAATCAAATAACGTCATCTTTACTCACTCCAATATGCCGGCGTTCAACGTTTCTCGTCCATTCGAAACCTCCAAAATAGCGCTGCCTAAATCCTCATATGATAACTATTTCTTCACGATTTCACTGAAAACAAACGGCATTCCTGTTTTCCTCCAATTAAGTATCACTCGTTCGAACACTTCTTCCACAATTATAAAACATATTCAGACTCTTGAATAATAATCCTTTCGCTCTTGCCATCGTTCTCGAGTTGATAGGTCACACTCAATCTCACCCAATGTCTAACACACGCTGAAGAGTCTTCAAAACTCAGAAGCAAAACTACTGTCGCGCTCCAAAAAAATCGATAGAGGTACTCCATGTCGACACGCGATCTCCTTCCCATACAACTTCAAAATCCCTTCAATCAAATCCACATCCTCCGCCGTCATCAAAACCCTAACTCTAAGAGGCCTTCTCCTTCCTTACTACTAAGTACCATAGTAGTGGATGTACTCACATCCCGATCCTTCTTAGTAAGCTTAGTCATTAGCATCGCGATCAACGAAAATTCTTTGATGAATCACCAATAATAACCAACTAAACCAAGAAATTATCTGACTTCAGTGGGCGTTGTTGGTACCGACCAGTCCTTAATTGCCTCAGTCTTGGCAGGATCTCCACAACGTCTTTGTTGTCAATCACATGCCCAAGAATATTGGACCGAACCCAACTATAATGCCTCAATCTAAGCGCAAATAATGGTTCACTCCGAGAAATTCGGCATACAGCTTCTCTTCCACCAATAATTCAAAATTATTTTCAAATGCTCCTCAATTTCTTCTTTGTTCTTGGAATAAATAAGGATATCATCACTAATCATAATGAAAAACTTATCCCATTTACAACTTGCACCCATCTACACGGTTCTCCAACTCCATAAACAAAGCTGGCGCATTCTTAAGACTAAACGACATCTCCTGAATCTCACAACGATCACACTAGATATGGAAAATCAGTTATAAGGATCAAATAACACAGGTGTGTTAATTTATTTGATTTAGTCCTCCATAATTGATACACAATTTGAATAACCCGGCCTTCTTCATACAACACAACACTAGTGCCACACAAAAGTAACTAGTCTATCCCAAAAATTGCATCGAACAATCTTGATTCTAAAAGCGTCAATACACATCAAACAGATAATTCCCTAACTTCAAGGAATCCCCTTTTGGTATAGAATTAGTGCTAACTCTCTTTCCATCGGCTAATTACACATTACACTTAGTTGCTAACTCTATTGGTTCTTAATCGATAAGGCGACCGAATTTATATATCTAAAAAACTCCTATCTGAACCAGAAATAATCAATATACTAGCATAACAAGTATATATAGAAAAACGTACCGTTCACCACGTTAGGACCTTGAGGTTTGTCCATGTTTTCTACAGCATAAGCCGGAGCAACAACGTTTCCTCCTTGTCGATTTCCAGCCTTAGGACAGTTTCCTTGTTTGTGTCCCTTCTCACCACATCCAAAACATACCATCACTCTTATGGCATTTTCACCTGTCGCCACGCCTCTTGCTTGACATTCCACCGCCCTATGCCCTGCCTTTCCACACTTGTTACACGCGGGAGGGCAATTCCCCACGTGATACAAACTACAACGGTCACATTTTGGATTGACCTTGTTTCCTTTTGGCACTGTGGCAGCTCTTACTCCATCATTCCTCCTCGGGTTAAACTAGTGATCTCGGTTGGCTACTTGGGTGTTATTGCGGTATCCACCACGATTCTGACCTTGTGCTTGACTTGCTTGAGCCATCTCCCATTTCCTCTTGTTACCTTCAGCCACACTATCTTTCTTGTGTTGCACCTTCACATCCATTAGAGCATGAGCCATTTGGACAACTTCATCAAAAGATTTCGGCTTTGACGAAGTAGTCTCACCCTTTATGTTGCTTGGCAATCCTTTGATGTATTGCTTCATCTTTTTACGGTCATCCGCAAAAGTATCGGGGCACAACAAGCTCAACTCATTAAATCTATTTGTGTAAGTAGTGATGTCATTATTTCTCAATACTAGATGTCTCAGTTCATCCTCTAACTGACCCAACTCCTCTTCAGGACAGAATTCGTAGTCAAAAGTTCCTTCGTAGCATCCCAAGTTCTCCCATTGGCCACTACCAGCCCAACAGTAGCTACTTAATTGTTCCACCAACTCAAAGCATCATCAAGAAAAGTAGTAGTCACAAACTTCAGTTTATTAGCCTAAGAGCACCCACTTATTTCAAACGTGCTCTCAATCTTCTCCACCCAACGACGAAGTTCTAAAGCTCCCCTAGTCCCACGAAATTGCGTAGGTCCGCACTTCATAAAACTAGCATAAGAACACTCCCTTGGGACTTGTTGTCCTCCAGCATTTCCAACAGCATTTCCACCTTGTCCTTGAATTCTAGCTGCACGATCCGCCTCAAGAGCATTAGCAATCGCCTCTCGAATCATAGTGTTCACCCGCTCAGTTGTCAACTTTGGAGGCATGTTTTACAATTAGTCACACAATGGTTTGGTGATAACAGAACAATGACCACAAACTCCTCCCCTTACACGTCTCTGCAATGACAGGTAAAGAAAACAAAGTAAGTATACATATCAAGATTAAGAAGGATTTCTTTTTTAAGACATAATATAAGTACCACAAGCACAATCAATGAATGCTACAAATATTCATCAACCCAATAACAAAAGAGCTAGTAAAGACACATCATAGATCATGAGAGGTAAACATTGATTGCATTGATATCAACAATATTGTGACAAGATATGACACTACAATCATTCACCAAATAAAACTTAAAGTCATCAAGTTCTACCATAATGCCATAATACAAAAGTTTGAAATAGTTCCATTACAACGAGGAATAAAAATGAAATACAGTAACTAATCACGTGATGATCCACGTGATCTCTTTGATGGTCGTTTGTCCTTGTCATATTCTTCCTCTTCTTCTGGCTCTTCCTCAACATCCTCCATCTTTTCCTTACCCTTCGAAGTAGTTCCCTCTTCAACCTTCCTTTTTCCCTTCAAAGTAGAGCCTTCACCCGATGGAACCATACGCTGAGCTAAACACAACTTATCCTCAAAAGTATAGTACTCGCCAACTTCTGGTGGTTCGACCATGAAATGCGTGTTCGCATACTTTGGATCACTTCGAAACTTCCATGCATTCATCAAGAAAGGTCGTACTCGAGCCTCCCAACATCGAAGACGATCAAACATGACACGATCTCCCTTGATTCCTTCAAACTCAGCACACAGATTCTCTACAATCATTTTCAGCTTTGCCATCTCCATCCTTTCACGATTCCTAGTTTCGTTAGCCCTCTTCACACCCGAATAGAATCTATGAAAAGCCTTCTCATTCCTCTGAAATCTCTTAATCACCCTTGTCTCTAACACATACCTTTCGTACAACAGTCGATCGAACTTCTTCAAACAATGCTCCGTGTTACTGTAGATCCTTGGTCCAGGACAGTTGACCCTTGCTATGTTCTCGTGGAGAGAATGAGCATTAATCGCAATACTAGAATCAGCTTGATCATCATCACTACTATCACGAGCAACCACTGGCAAACCCCTCCAATAAGCATCACATGTAGGTGTAGTAGAATGAGAACGAACAGGTTGTTGCTCAGTCTGTCCAACTGCAGCCACATGAACTTCATCCTCCTCCGGATCCTCTTCCTGTTCCTCATCACTATCAATCTCATCTTTTCCAACTTCATTCCTTTCAACCTCATCCGGTTCAATCCATCCATTTTCGCTTGTGGGTTAGGAGCATTAGGTCCACCTTCAGCCCCTACAACGTAAGCGTCTCCATTATCGTTTGGTGGTAAATCTGCCATTTCTGCAAAATACAGAAAGTTCGAGGGTATATAAGGTCATTATCCTAAAATTATATATACATGCATGCACATGCAATGCAAATGTAGTACGTAAGCCAATATGTATCAAAATGATAGCCATGCAAATGCAATGCAAAAATTACGATGTCAAGTACTCCGCGTACGTTCACAATACCTCCATATAATACCATAATACCATAGTAATTACTTAATAAATATTCAGGAATCATTTCAGTTTCAAAAGGGATACATCTCAAAATGAAACAATACTAAAAGAAATCTTACCGGAGCCAAGCGGGATTGTTGTGTGCTTTGGAAACAAAATACTTACGACACCAAAGTTATAGTTTAGGACCTTTTTCAAAAATGACCTAGTTCATTATAACTTGTGGCTCTGATTACCAATCTCTAACACCCCCAATTTACCTTGCGCAGCGGAATATCACAATTGGGTGTTAGTCAAAGAATCATCCCACACAAGCCATATTGAACGACTCAAAAGAGACGTTTTAAACATAAGTAAATTTAAAACTTGTTAAATTACAACAACAACATAAATTGTCTAAAAGTTTTCCATCCCAAAATGTAACAGAGTAGCGTTAGGTCCCCATAAATTTCAACCCGTTTAAAACCAACCCCATTGTTTACAAAACATACAAAAGATACAAATTATCTTTGTTAAAAGGGAGGAAAAACAAGTTAGACCATCCACAAGCCACAACAACATCCATTGCATGCTACGCTTATATCATCCTCGATTACCTGAAGCACATGCTTAATATCGTCAACAAATAATGTTGAGCGAGATCTATAGGTTTTACAAAATCATAATTTGAACATAAGTATAAAATTCATTCACGATCATTCAATAGTATGCAGATCATTACAAACTATTATTGGGTATTACTCATTATAGCATAGGCTATTTAATTATGTTTAAGCTCATGACACCGACCCCATAAACAAATCACCCGCGCCAAATGCCGGCATGATTTAAGTGAAACCATTGCCCCTCTTAGGTATTTGTTGCCAACCATACCTTTTTCTTGACACAAGTTATCCAACCGCAGAGGGTACTCAATGTACTACTCTCGTGTAGGATAGGGTCGTCAACCCAATAGTACTGCCAATTGTTCAACCGGCTATTTCCAATCCACACTAGTATCAAACAATAGTTAACGATTCATGAATTTAGGGTCTTAGGCAACTAGCTACTCAACATAATTCAAAACATCTTTCGGGTCCAACAATCATTCATGACTTATGTTCCTTTTTGTTTAAATAGCATGTATCCCCTTCGCTGGTAAAATCATTTAAAATACCGTAAAGAGCAAGGCTATAGACTCACCTTAAGTAGTAGTAGTAGTATTACAAAGACGTAGACGGAAAACAATCACCGACGATGAGGACGCCCCTTGAATTTAAATACAATACCTAGCAAACAAATCACGCAATGAATCAACACTTTAAAGTACCTTCAAGTATTGTATTTACAAAATGAAGAACACTAAATGTTCACACAACTCACACCAAAACCTCAACCAAGTGATATTTACTAGACACATCCATTGTTCTATGTTATTAAAGCATTTACTCGATTTACAATTCTGCCGGTACATACCTAATGTACGGACTGAATTCTCATACTTAAACATCACGAATTTTTTCAAAACTCGCTGTAGACTTCATTTATATCATGTAAAAATCCCATAAAAAATTTCATAAAAAGATATCACTTTTAAGTCACGCTGCCCAACACATTTCCAACCTTGAAAATCCGGACAGATTTGCACTCTTACGTTGTAAAACCAATTTGACTCACTTAACCATTTCCGTTTGGAAAACCAAAATTAAAGTTTGAAAATAGACTCACAAACTCATGTTTTGAAATAAAGAACAGTCCTTAATCATTTTAAACCTCTATTTATAGTCCCCGAGATTTGACCTAAAATCGAACATAAATTCGGATTACGTAGACCTTCATCTCCCGGTACACAAAACTTTAAACTAACGTAACTTTTGACTCGTTTGGAGCTACAAGCTCTGTCTTATATCAAATCGAAGATAAAAAGAATCTCCACAACTCTATCCTATATTAAAAATCTGGACTCAAACTTAACTTTAGGAAAAATATCCTTGAAAAATCTGATTAAAAATGACACTTTACAAATCACATTTCTACCCATTTTCAACCCATCCAAACTACTCCTATGATCCTAAAATCATCTATAAACTACCCTTACACTTCAACAACATCCTATATCACTTTAATGATTCATTCAGACAAAACCCATTTCATAATAAGTACATGCAATCTAACCAACAAAACTTAAAATCATCCAAACAAGTATTTAAACACATCCAAATAACCAAAATGGATTAAACATAAAAAACAAAAAACCCCCCTTTGGCCGTGGGTTTTGGTGATCAAAAACACCAAGAAAAATTTGTTTCCCACTTGTTTTATCCATGATTTACTTATATCAACACTTACTTTAAACATGCATAAGGATTAATTAGATCAAAACCTTCTTTTTAAAAATCAAAAATTTTATGAAAGATTAAATGGTTGCATGTTTGTTTTTATTGGATTAGAAGACTTACAATGGGATTATAAGAGGTGGTCTATGGTAATTTCTTCAAAAACCCAAAAAAAATGGTGGTGGTGTGATGGTGGTGGTGTAGCCGTTGGCTAGAGAGAAGAGAGGGAAAGATGGTGAATTTTTTGGTGAAAATGTGTTTGTGTGTGTTTGTTTGTTTTGAAAGATTGGGAGGGACCTTTTTGAAATTTTTTCTTTCTTTTGGCTTTAATGGCAAACAAGTATTTAAAGAGCGGGAATTTAACCCAAATGTCGGTTTTGAATTTTTGCGGGAGTCGGGGTTCATCCCGGCTACTCCAAAATGATTTTAAATGGTTCAAACGCACCCAAAATGAAATAAAAACGATTCCAACTCGACTTAACACGAAATAAAAAAAAAACTTCAAAAAATCCAAATATCGATCAATCAATAATAAAAGATAAATTTCGGGCATCTGTCGGTATCGTAATCGTCATCGGTTCCTCTTAAATCGCAAAACGTTAAAATTAAGACCTCCAACCTTGGTTCCAACTTAAACCGTCAAACATATAATCCACAAAAATTCTAAAATTTTAAAAAATATACGTAAAATAGGATTAAATAGTGACGTCGATTTCTGGGGTGTTACACTTTTCTCTTATGGCACATTCCTTGTCTTCATCAGATAATAAGGTATATGATGATGCTTACTGTAGTAAAGGCTGTCGTCTAAACACTAAAAAACTTAACAAAGAAATTTTAAAGTTAAAATCAGATGTTTTTGATGAAAAATGCAATCTAACTAATTATCAAATGGCACTTGTTCAAACTGAAAAGACTGTAGAGGAATATAAGAAAATGGAATTTGACCTAAAAGATCAAATTAATGTTTTGTCTCATGACCTCAAAGTTAGTGTTGAACTTAGGGACATACTGATGAGATCCAAAGGAGAAATACAACTTAAGTTAGATGAGGCCATTAAAGATAAAGAAAATGTAGGGCTTAAGATTCAAAAGTTTGATAAAGCCACTCAAACCCTAGAAAAATGTGTAAGTGAGCAAAGAGATTCTAGGGATATGTCTAGGATTGGGCTAAAAGAGTATGTTGCTGTTCCACCACCTGCTGGAAACTTTCATGGTGTCCCGAGAAAGGATTTGTCTTGGACTGGTATACCAGAACTCCAAGAAAAGGAATTCATTCCTCCACCAAGAGTCCTTACTCCAGTAGAGGAGTATAAGCAGAAAGTGACTGACTTGGAACAATGGAAGAAAGCCAATCCTACATTGTTTGTTAAAGGTTGAATGCTTAGTGAGAGTCCACTTGAGTCTATACCCATAATTATAACCAACCCTGCTACTGGAAAACCTGTTGACCTTGGCTCATATGTTAATAGAAAACCTAGTGTTAAGTATGCAGAAACGTATAGAAAACCTTGGTCACCACAAAGCCAAACTATTGTTAATGGGACAGGGTTCTTTCAATCTAGACCTAAGGTTATGTCTAGAAAAGCTTGTTATATATGTGGGAGCTTTTCTCATTTGGCCTATAAAAGTGTCAGTGCTTCAAAAGTCAACGCTGACAAGAGGTCAATCATGGTCAAACCCAGACCTTATGTCCAAACAAGTCCACAAGTTACTAGACCAGCTCCCTTCTTTACTATAGGGGCAAATACTTATGGACAAAGGCCCTTTCAAAAGACCAATACCTGGTCTAACAGACAATGGGTTCCTATAGCAAACCCTAATTTGGGTGCTGACAAGTAAAAATTCAGCGTTGACAAGAGCAAATTTAACACTGAGAGGAACGTTTCCAACGTTGTTAGACAAAGTAATAATAGGTACTTACAGCCTAAGGGAAAGGGGTCTAAAGCTACATCTTGTTTGACTTGGAGACCTAAATAGGACCAAAACCCTAATTCTGATGGGACTTCTATGACCTGTAACAGATTTCATTATATTTCAAAGGTCATAACTAAACCAATTAGGGTAAAGTGGGTGTTCAAGCCTCAAAGGGATGAACAAGGTTTGTTATAAGGACTAAATATGTTCTTGTTGAACAACCAAATGAATCAAAGTCTTCTTAGGATTGGATTCCCAAAGAAAACTAATTTGTTTCCTTTATGTACATGGCATTCAAAAGCAAGTCAATGATTATGGATATCGGGACAGTGGATGCTCAAGGCACATGACGGGGAAGGAAGATTATTTGACTAACTTTACCCCCATTAAAGATGGTGACAAAGTGTACTTTGGAGGAGGATATGATACAATTTCTGGCAAAGGCACTCTTATCACCAATAATTTACGTTTTGAAAACGTATTTCTGGTTAAAGAACTTAATTATAATTTGTTTAGTGTATCACAAGTTTGTGATAACAAGAATAAGGTTCTTTTCACTGATACTGAATGCTTGGTGTTAAGCAAAGACTTTAAGATGCCTGATGAGAGGTTTATTGACTATAGAACACCTAGGCATAAGGACATTTATAATGTTAATCTTAATGGAATTAGGATGAACAACAATTTTTCATGTTTATATGCTAAAGCTTCAATAGATGAAAGTAATCTATGGCACAGAAGGTTAGGGCACATAAACTTTAAGAACATCAATAGACTTGTGAGACATGATTTAGTTTATGGTTTACCTGCCAAGGCTTTCCACAATGATCATTCTTGTGTTGCATGTCTTAAAGGCAAACATCACAAAGTCTCATTTAAGTCTAAACTTGTGCATTCTAGTTCTAAACCACTTCACTTGCTACATATGGACTTATTTGGCCCAACTAATATAGAAATGGTAAATCTTATTGTTTTGTTATAACTGATGATTTTTCAAGATTTACTTGGACTTTCTTTTTGGCCTTAAAAAGTGAAACTACCACAGTTCTGATTCACTTTATTACCCAAATTGAAAAGAAGACAGGGAATGAGGTTAAAATACTTAAAAGTGATAATGGTGGTGAGTTTAGAAACCAGTTGTTAGATGTATTATGTGTCAACAAAGGGATTACTAGGGAGTTTAGCATAGCTAGAACCCCATAGCAGAATGGGGTGGCTGAAAGGAAGAATAGGACACTCATAGAAGCAGCTAGAACAATGTTGGATGATGCTCATTTTCCCATTGCTTTTTGGGCTGAGGCTGTGAATATAGCCTGTTATGTTCAGAATAAAGCATTGGTCAACAAAATCCATAATAAGACACTTTATGAGCTATTTTGGAATAAGAAACCTAATATTGGTTTTTTAAACCCTTTGGATGTCATGTAGTGATCTTAGATACTAGTGATGCCGTAGGAAAGTTTAGTGCCAAAGATGATGAAGGCTACTTTATGGGTTATTCAGGGTAGAGCAAAGGATATAGGGTTTACAATAAGAAAGAAAAACGTATACTTGAATAGGTACATGCTAAGTTTTTAGAGAGTAAACCTAGTGATCCTGAAAGTGGACCAAATTGGTTCTTTGATCTAGAGCCTTTATCTAGAACCTTGAATTATATGCCTGTTACTAATCCCGACATTTTGAAAAAGGATTCAAATGTTGTGGCAGAACCTATTGTTGAAATTGCAGGTAAACAGGTTGACAAGGAAGAAGGATCATATGCAGTCAAATCAGACCACATACTTGAGTATGTTACCATTCCTATATGGACTGATGGATTTGTACAAGCTGCTACTACTGATAAGGAGGAAGTAGGTCCACAAGAAAAGCCAGTTGATGAAAACATGCATGAAACTTCAAGCGTTGATAAAGGCAAATCCGACGCTGACAGGCCAAATTCAGGCGTTGATAGCTCAAATGCTGACAACCCATTTGACAATTTGTTCTCTTCCAATACTTTTGAACAAGGTGAACCTTCTATAGTTCATGAAGAGGTTCATTCTAGTGATGATGGAGGTGGATATGAAGATGATAATGGCAACATGGAGACTGAGATTGAAGACCACACACTTATTGAAGGAGGAACACTTACAACTAATATCAAAAATCATCCTCCTTCTCTAATCATTGGTGATGTTTTGTCTCCTGTTCAAACAAGGTCTCATCAGAATTAAGGAGGTTTCATTGCCAATATCCACAAGAAGGTTGATACCCTCTTGTACATGCATGTTTGTTTGCTTGTTTTCTGTCACAACAGGAACCCAAGAATATTTTTGATGCTCTCAAAGAACCAAGTTGGGTGGAAGCAATGCAGGATGAGCTTCACCAGTTTGCTATTCAAGATGTTTGGGATTTAGTGGATTGTCCAAGGTACGTGAGACCTATTGGGACACGTTGGGTTCTTAGAAACAAGAAAGATGAAAGAGGTATTGTGGTCAGAAACAAGGCACGTTTGGTTGCTCAAGGCTATACACAAGAAGAGGGAATAGACTATGAAGAGGTTTTTACATCTGTTGCTAGGATTGAAGCAATAAGGATTTTTCTAGTCTATGCCTCTTGCATGGGCTTCACAGTTTATCAAATGGATGTGAAGAGTGCTTTTCTTTATGGCACAATAGCAGAGGAGGTTTATGTTATGCATCCTCCTGGTTTTGAAGATTCAGAACATCCAGACAAAGTGTATAGGGTAAAGAAAGCAATGTATAGACTTCATCAAGCCCCAAGAGCATGGTATAGAACATTGTCCACCTATCTGGTGGAAAATGGATTTAAGAGGGACACCATAGACCAGACTTTATTTACCAAGAAGATTGGTAAGGAATTTCTACTTGTTCAGGTCTATGCGGATGATATCATTTTTGGTTCATCAAGTCCAAAGATGAGTGAAGACTTTTCCAAGCTCATGACAGACAAGTTCAAGATGAGTGCAATGGGAGAGATGAACTTCTTTCTAGGTTTACAAGTCCATCAGAAAGACGATGGTATCTTTATCTCTCAAGACAAGTATGTAGCAGAAATCTTGAAGAAGTTTGGTTTTTATCCACATGAAAAACGGGCTAGCACACCCATGGATAGGGAACACCTTGGGGGAAAGACTGGAGATGGAAAAGAGGTAGATGTCAGGCATTATAGATCAATGATTGGATCATTGATGTATCTTACAGCTTCTAGACCTGACATTATGTGTGTTGTGTGTGCATGTGCACGCCATCAGGTGACTCCCAAAGAGTGTCATCTTCATGCTGTCAAAAGGATCTTTAGATACCTTAGGTGATATCCCACCTTGGGATTATGGTATCTAAAGGATTTTCCATTAGAGCTTATTGGTTATTCAGACAGTGATTATGGAGGTGACAAGTTTGATAGGAAATCCACAACTGGTAGATGCCAATTTCTTGGGAGCTGATTGATATCTTGGCAATGAAAAAAACAAACAGTGGTGGCCAACTCTACAACTGAAGCAGAATATGTAGTTGCAGCTGCTTGTTGTGGGCAAGTTCTATGGATACAAAACCAGCTGTTAGATTATGGGTATAATTTTATGCATACCAAGATATTTGTAGATAATAACAGTACATTATGCATTATTAAGAATCCTGTACATCACTCTAAAACAAAACACATAGAAATTAGACATCATTTTATAAGAGATTGTTTTGAAAAAGGTTTAACACATCCAGATAGGGTAGACAAAGAAGAAAATGTGGCTGATCTTTTAACTAAACCTTTTGATGTTGGGAGGTTCCAGTACTTGGTAACAAGTATTGGAATGATCAATCTCACCTAAATGTGATTTTGAAGTCATTGTATAGTTTGTACAGGATGTGTACTGTTATTAGTCTTTGTACAAGATTAGATTTTTCACTTTATTTTTCTAACGCCGAGAAAGGTTATTTTAACGCTGATAAGTGTTAAAATGGACGCTGACAGCAGTATGTTAGTTTTGTGGTTTTTGATATAATCATGCAGGCATTATGAGCATTGTAGAAATGGATACAGAGTTGCTTATGGATCTTTGGAGCTTACTAGGAATGTGTTCAAGTTTATGGATGATGGTTGAAATGTTCACATTCTTATCTTGACATAAATTTTTATTGCATATTTTATTTTTGACAACTTTGTATATCATAGTTTAAGGGGAGGTTTAGGATTTTTGGGTATTCTTATAATACTCTCATCACAATTCTAGATTGTGTCCACTGGTGAGTACGAATTAGTTTTCTAAATCGTGAGGCACTGTAGCATGCAAAGTTGATATACTGTGCATGCTGTCAAGACTTTTTGGCCTAGAATTGGATTTGGTCGGTTAGGAGACTTAGGGACGTTTTTATTGGGCTTACCTGGGAAGTTACAAAGGATTTATAAGAGATAACTTCATTGTTAAGAACTTTGGTTAGCAAGGGACACTTGAGGGAAATTATGTCTATCTTGCTTAAGCAAGTGTGCATGATTGGACAGTGCTTGCTGCCCTACAGTGATTTTCAGTCTATGAGTTATCTTCACTAGGGTAAATTACTTTGTTAAGGTCCTTTTTCTTTTTAATTATTTTTATTTTTGGACGCTGACATTTTTCTTTCCAAACGCTGATAAGACCAATTTGAACGCTGACATGGCAAATTTCCAACACTGACAAGAATATAGCCGTTGGACGCTGATACGTTGTTTTTGACCCTTGACAAACATTGGGTCCTACCCAGTTGTTATTTTTGACGAAAATATGGGCCGTAATTTTAGGAGTTGGTAACTTTTTATTAATGTTTGAGATAAGTTATATATTTTCAAGATTTTCATTATTACTTTTTGAATATAACTGCCTCACGTTTTGACCAATCACATATTTTCACCTCTCCTATATATTTGGCTCATTTCTTTTAAACAGGGTAACTGCTTATTCTTGTCTAACTATAATTTCTCAAACCTTCATCTCTCCATAACTTTTATCACAGTTTTCTTGCATCAATGGCACCAAAGTTTAAACCTACAGAATTGGAATTGGGGTTCAGGAGTCAACACAACATGGTGGCTTATTTGCAAGCTGATAATACTCTGTTTCCCCAATATACTCAGATGGTTGATTATTTGAATGCGTCCCCATTAAGGTATGCACTTTCACATACTCCTCTTATCCCTGTCACACACATTAAACAGTTTTGGAACACAGTGAATTCCTCAACAGTTAATAAAGTGACTACATTGACTGCTATTGTCCATAGGGTTCCATGGGTGGTTACTGAAGCTTTGGTTCGCCAAGCTTTGCATCTTAATGATGCAGATGGTATAACCACCCTACCCATTGCAGAGCTAGAGAAAGGACTCCAAGCCTTGGGTTATCCTTTACCTGAAGAAGGCCATTAAACAAATATACAAAATAACAATTTCCCCCGGCTTGGAAGTACCTTATACATGTCCTTCTTCAATGTTTGAGTCCCAAATGCTCTTCACACAATGAAATCAACCGATCAATTGGGAGTTCCATTGTGTGTCTTGCAACTGGGCAAAAGTATAACTTTTCAAAAATGATTTTTTATGGCATGTGTCATAATAAGGGTAACAAGATGACTCTTGCTTACCCTAGGTTTTTACAAATGGTTTTTGACTTACATGGATACTGCAATAAGGATCATGACAATTTTTATATGATCTCTGTGCAAAAGAAAGCAATTTTTGGGAAGATGAACACTGAACCATACAAAGACCTACCCCTCACCCAAGCCATGCTTGCTGTTATTGAGGCAGCAGCAAATCCTCAACCTCACCCACAACCACAACCAGACCCATTGCCTGATCAACCTCCATCGCCCCATCAAATGGAAATTGACCCAGAACTATTTGACGCTGACCAATGTTGGCGTTGACACTACAAATCCAGACGCTGGTATATTTTTCCCACAAACCCAAACACCCCTTAACCTCCAAACAGACCCTCAATCCACTTCCTCTTCTCCACCCCCAGACTATAGGTTGGAAAAATGCCAAAGGACTACTGGAGTATTCTCCTCTGGTAGTCCTAGCCATGTAGCAGAGAGAACCACCACCACAAGTGTGGTTGGTGACATAGGTGGGGCTGGGACTATTGGTTCTAGCTTAGATGCAGGCCAAGACAGTCCTAACATCATTAGGACCCCATCCATGCCCCATGAATCTACTTTGGGAGATTAAATTCCCATTCTAGAGGAGGGCAGATTGGAACCTTACACCAGTTTGGAATTGACGGTGGTCTGCATTAGCTTGCAAAAGCAAAATGCAGACCTTGTATAGATTATCACAGGTCAGGGTCTTGAACTCAAGCAATTGAGGGAGAGACTAGTTGTTTTGGAGACTGGCCAAGCTAGGAGGAGGTAGACAAGAGTCCTTTCCTTAGGGGGAGGATTCTTACAAAGGGGAGGACGATGCACCAACAAAACCTTTCAACTTGAGTGACAAGGGATCACAGGATGAAGAGGGTGGTTCTTTTGGTACAAAACAGGTGGAAGTTGCTGAAACTTTGGCAAGATTGAAGGAGAAGCCAGTTATTGATGTCTCCTTGCTCACTCCAAAGAAGTTATCATTTGTGGAGATGCTGGAAGAGGTTACCAAGTCAGCCGCTGATGTTCCTAATTTGAGTGCTGACAAGAGTAAAGAAGGCGTTGACAGACCCACATGTATGATTGGTGTATCCCAACCACCAGTTATTATTAGGGATGTTACAACACAGGCACCACCAACTACTTTCCTAACTGTTGGAGCAAAAGATAAAGGGTAAGGTAGTCTTAGTGGAAGTTGAGAAGCCAAAGAAGAATGAAGCCTAGATACAATTTGATCAAGCTTTGGCTGCATAATTTCAAGAAAAGGATTGTGTTACTACAGAAAAAGGTGGTAGTGATGATGAGAGCTCAGATTCAAGTGTTATGATTATTGAAGATCCAAAGAGGTTGGAGTATGGAGAGGAGTTAGCTAAGGAAAGACTTGCGGAGTTGAAAATGCAAGTAGATTTTGAAATGCCTGAAGTGGTGAGAATGTATTTTGCATGGGAAAATAAAGTTACAGAAAATCCAAACATGACAATTTCTGATCAAATTTGGGGTTTGGAGATTCTGCTTACAGTTCAACAAGATTACAAGGTAATATTGAAGTATAAGGCTAGAAAGGTTCTTTCAAAGCTTAAGCGGGATAGAAGGGAGCTCTATTATATGCTTCTCAGATGTCATCAAGGGGGTTGGATTTTCAAGAAATTGCAGAATTTATCCTTTGATGAACAATGGCACCAAAGTTTAAACCTACAGAATTGGAATTGGGGTTCAGGAGTCAACACAACATGGTGGCTTATTTGCAAGCTGATAATACTCTGTTTCCCCAATATACTCAGATGGTTGATTATTTGAATGCGTCCCCATTAAGGTATGCACTTTCACATACTCCTCTTATCCCTGTCACATACATTAAACAGTTTTGGAACACAGTGAGTTCCTCAACAGTTAATAAAGTGACTACATTGACTGCTATTGTCCATAGGGTTCCATGGGTGGTTACTGAAGCTTTGGTTCGCCAAGCTTTGCATCTTAATGATGCAGATGGTATAACCACCCTACCCATTGCAGAGCTAGAGAAAGGACTCCAAGCCTTGGGTTATCCTTTACCTGAAGAAGGCCATTTAAACAAATATACAAAATAACAATTTCCCCCGGCTTGGAAGTACCTTATACATGTCCTTCTTCAATGTTTGAGTCCCAAATGCTCTTCACACAATGAAATCAACCAATCAATTGGGAGTTCCATTGTGTGTCTTGCAACTGGGCAAAAGTATAACTTTTCAAAAATGATTTTTTATGGCATGTGTCATAATAAGGGTAACAAGATGACTCTTGCTTACCCTAGGTTTTTACAAATGGTTTTTGACTTACATGGATACTGCAATAAGGATCATGACAATTTTTATATGATCTCTGTGCAAAAGAAAGCAATTTTTGGGAAGATGAACACTGAACCATACAGAGACCTACCCCTTACCCAAGCCATGCTTGCTGTTATTGAGGCAGCAGCAAATCCTCAACCTCACCCACAACCACAACCAGACCCATTGCCTGATCAACCTCCATCGCCCCATCAAATGGAAATTGACCCAGAACTATTTGACGCTGACCAATGTTGGCGTTGACACTACAAATCCAGACGCTGGTATATTTTTCCCACAAACCCAAACACCCCTTAACCTCCAAACAGACCCTCAATCCACTTCCTCTTCTCCACCCCCAGACTATAGGTTGGAAAAACGCCAAAGGACTACTGGAGTATTCTCCTCTGGTAGTCCTAGCCATGTAGCAGAGAGAACCACCACCACAAGTGTGGTTGGTGACATGGGTGGGGCTGGGACTATTGGTTCTAGCTTAGATGCAGGCCAAGACAGTCCTAACATCATTAGGACCCCATCAATGCCCCATGAATCTACTTTGGGAGATTAAATTCCCATTCTAGAGGAGGGCAGATTGGAACCTTACACCAGTTTGGAATTGACAGCGGTCTGCATTAGCTTGCAAAAGCAAAATGCAGACCTTGTACAGATTATCACAGGTCAGGGTCTTGAACTCAAGAAATTGAGGGAGAGACTAGTTGTTTTGGAGACTGGCCAAGCTAGGATGAGGTAGACAAGAGTCCTTTCCTCAGGGGGAGGATTCTTACAAAGGGGAGGACGATGCACCAACAAAACCTTTCAACTTGAGTGACAAGGGATGACAGGATGAAGAGGGTGGTTCTTTTGGTACAAAACAGGTGGAAGTTGCTGAAACTTTGGCAAGATTGAAGGAGAAGCCAGTTATTGATGTCTCCTTGCTCACTCCAAAGAAGTTATCATTTGTGGAGATGCTGGAAGAGGTTACCAAGTCAGCCGCTGATGTTCCTAATTTGAGTGCTGACAAGAGTAAAGAAGGCGTTGACAGACCCACAAGTATGATTGGTGTATCCCAACCACCAGTTATTATTAGGGATTTTACAACACAGGCACCACCAACTACTTTCCTAACTGTTGGAGCAAAAGATAAAGGGTAAGGTAGTCTTAGTGGAAGTTGAGAAGCCAAAGAAGAATGAAGCCCAGATACAATTTGATCAAGCTTTGGCTGCATAATTTCAAGAAAAGGATTGTGTTACTACAGAAAAAGGTGGTAGTGATGATGAGAGCTCAGATTCAAGTGTTATGATTATTGAAGATCCAAAGAGGTTGGAGTATGGAGAGGAGTTAGCTAAGGAAAGACTTGCGGAGTTGAAAATGCAAGTAGATTTTGAAATGCCTGAAGTGGTGAGAATGTATTTTGCATGGGAAAATAAAGTTACAGAAAATCCAAACATGACAATTTCTGATCAAATTTGGGGTTTGGAGATTCTGCTTACAGTTCAACAAGATTACAAGGTAATATTGAAGTATAAGGCTAGAAAGGTTCTTTCAAAGCTTAAGCGGGATAGAAGGGAGCTCTATTATATGCTTCTCAGATGTCATCAAGGGGGTTGGATTTTCAAGAAATTGCAGAAGTTATCCTTTGATGAATTGGAATTTCATGCATATCCTATTTGGGCACATGTTCAAGAGGAAAATACTATCAGACTCCTTTCTGATGAAAGAAAGGAAGAAATTGAAGAAGAAATGTAGATCCAAAAGGCTTCCATTGCACCAAGACCAGTAAAGAAGGGACTTCCTATTGAGTTCCCAGCTTTGGATAGAGTGAATCCTAATGAATCAGTTATCAGAAAGAGCGTTAAGCTATACCATTGGAAGCTTCACATGTTGCATAGGTGATGTAGTGTTTTTCACACCTCTTTAGGAAAAGAGAGCAAAATAGGGAAAGTATTAAGTGTCGGTTTAGGAAAACCAAGCACTAATGACCAATGTGGTTCAAGTTCGTTTCCCAAGGAGGCTTAGTGTGTGTGTTAAGAGATGACTAACTTTGTGATTATATTGATTATGAGAAATGAAAATAGAAATGAGATAAGAAGAGAATGACGGTTACGATGACGAATTAAACTAAGGCGATAAAGTCGTACACGTAAAACTGTAAAAAGTAGCAAAATTAAAAATTTACCCTAAAAGTTCCTATAAAATTGCAATAAATCCTAAATAATGTAATTAGAGTTTACAAAAAATCAAAAATCACTCAAACCTTTTATTTAATTAAATAATAATTTTTTAATGCTAATTAAAGCCCAAAAAATCAATTTAATTAACAAGAAGCCCAAAATGAGATTTTTTCAATTGCAAACCTCCAAAATGACCTAACTTAATTTAAAACTATTTTTGAAAATTTTAAATTAATAAAAACTATTTAAAAACAATTAACAACTATTTAAACTCAAAATAATTATAAAAATTAATCTAAGAACAATAAAAATATTCTAAAAAATGTAAAATTCCTAACATAATGTATTTAACTTAATAAAAATATCAAAACTTGAAAAATCTAAATTTTAATTTTTAATAATAAAATAATAATAAAATAATATTAAAAATCCAAAGTTTATAAAAAATGCTAAAAAGTTGCAAACTAGATTATTTTAACCTAATAAACACAGAAATGAAGTTGAAATTACCTAAATAACCCTATTGGGCCTAGAAATGGGCCAAAAGTCCAAACAGTCACCTTAATGGGCTTATTAAGGCCCAATAAGAAAAATGTTGTCCAATTAAGCCCAAAAGCTCCTATCTGACTCAAAATTTGATTTTGAAGACAAAACTCTGAAGGCCCAAAAGCTGAAAATGAATATAAGCTAACTTATTTCAAAGCAGCTTATTCTTAATGTGCTTTTTGGCCCATTAAGCTATAAGCTGATGCCATAAGCTCAAATTAGACACACAAGTTTTTTTGAGTTACTTAAGAGTTCTGTAAAAATAAATTTGAAATAAGCACAAGGAATAAGCCTAAAAAGGCAATAAGCTATCTTCACAAAATGACAAAATAGTTGTTTTCGAGTTCTAGGCCACCCCAAGAGCTTATTCAAGTTTCAAAAGCTTTTAAATGACTTAACTAAGCTTAATCAACAAAAAGTTTTCAAATAAGCCCACTCAATAAGCTGGAATAAGCAAATAAACACTTAATTAAAAGTCAACTTTATGAGTTTTCTAGCAAAAAGTCATTGTCAAGGTCTGATAAGCTCCAGTTCAAACAAATGGGTCAAATGAGGAAGATTGATCACAAAAAAGAAGTTGTTGCAGGTCTGGATAAGTCAATATGGCTTATTAATAAGCTAACTGAAAAATTACACTAGCAGGGGCTAGTTTTGGGTGTTGAGCAGTGGGAACTTTTCCCACTGCTTGACTTAATTGACTTTTTGTCTTTAGTGACTTTTTTGTGGATTCAAGTTTCACAAAGGCACCCAAATGATCAGTTAATCATAGCAGTCAATAACAATCACAAAAACACAATCACAATCAGCCAATTAGTACAGTTAATTCAAAACATCACCAGATCTAGCCCAGACATGAACAAATAAGCAGTTATGGTTCAATAAGCACTTATAGCACAATTCAGCCAGCCAAACTTCACCAAATGCACACACAAGCTATAATAAATTCAAATGAACAAATCTAAACAAGTTTCATGCAATGGTTCAAAGTGTAGGTCAAGATCCAAGCACAAAAAGTTACTGATGAACTATGAACATGCAGTTATGAACACTTGCTGATGTGTTTGCCACCAAGCCAAATTCAAACCCCCAATCTTGTTAACAGATTATATTAACTATGTTTAAACACTTTTTAGCCCTAAGCATGCATACACTCTAGGTGTTCCCAAAGTCTTAGGTCAAAACAGTCAAAACAAGCAAAATATAGCACAATGTTTGAATTGGTGTTTCAAAGTTGAAAACTTGCAGCAAATAGCACACAAACAAGTATTTTGTAGATAGAAAGCATAAACACAAACTTCCAACAACAAAATAACAAACTATGAACTTAAACAGGTAATCCCAAACACCCTTTTATATTTTCAAATCAAAATTTTCAAATCAAAAGTGTGATTTAGGTTAGTACATGCATTCATAAACATCAAAACATCAAACATGAACAGATTCAACAAGTTTTGGAGCCCAAGAACAACACATACACAAGTAGAACACAAATATCACAAATATCCAAAGTTTTATCAGATTTTGGGATTAAGGATTCAAACCTCATGGATGTACATCCACACCCACGTATGTTTGAGCTTATGTGCTAGAAAGAACAAGCACAAGCTTCCAATATCAAGCTGCTAAGATGGAACAAAGTTAGAAGCACAAATTATCAAAAACATAAAAGTGGAAAATCCTTGATTAATGCAACCTTAGTTCCCCACACTTGATTATCCCCAAGTTATAAGCTTCACAACACCTTGATATCACAATATCAGGATGCTATGATTAGCTTTATAGCCCAAGAATTCCAAGGTTTGAACAAGACTTAGCAAAATATCAAGATTCAAGGAAAATATGCAAACTTGTGCACACTCCTTTGAAAACAGGTTTTAGGATTCAAGATTAGTAAACAAAGAACAATAACAAGCAGATATAAAGATTGGCACTTGAGTTTTCTTCACAATTTCAAACACATTTCATTAACTTGAATATATGATTTACAGAAAAGTGAACAAGGAAAATTCAAGAGCAAAAAACAAATGTAGTGATGCTAATGCCTTAAATAGGCTACAAGAAACCTAAATGCTGAATAAAAAACGTAACCCTAATGATATAGAATTCCCCAAAATGCCCTTGTCTTGTTTGAATGTCTTGGCATCATGTGAAGAGAATTGGCTGTTTGTGTGAGGTGTCCAAGGTGAAAATGTATCCAAAGGCTCACAATGAAGCTTAAGTTTGAAGCTGGATGTGAGATTTTCTAGCATGTTTTGGCATTTTGTTCAAAAACCGTGTGAAGGGGGTTCAACATGTGACTTGTGTGTTGTTGAGGTGGCAGGTGTAAGGTTTGGGATATGATTAACATCACCTTAATCATCATTCTAGAGATTATGGAGGGTTAATTTTTGCTAAAACATAAATACCCATTTTGTGTTCTTGGGATGAATAGTGGTGTTTGATCCAGTTTAGGATTTAAAAAAGTGTTTAGCGCAGGTTTATTAAACTAATAAAGATTAGTTTAAAATCTGTTATGGGTGGGAAGTGAGGTGGCATGAAGGGGAGTTGTGATTGGTGGAGAGGAGGTAGTGGGACAGGTGTCAAGTGGTGATTAGTCTAGGTAAGTATTGTTGTCTGCCAGAAATAACCCCTTAACTTCCTTTCTCTTTTCACTTGTAATTAAAACAACCAAATCCGGATTTCCTTTGTATTTGAAGTTTTGGTTTTCACACATTTTCCCCAAAAAGTTTTGTAAAGTAATTTCAGGGGTATTTCTTGCCAATTCTTGATTCTTGATGGACTGATTTGGCATTTTCTTCATAGATAATGGTCTTGACTTGTCTTGTTGACTTCTTGGAGGACTGAATTTAACAAATCATGATTAATGAGGGACCATTTTTACCATTTCTTCAAAGTGGAGGGCCCTTTTTGTAATTTGTCATAAAGGGTCAATTCTTCAATATTGGAGGACCCTTCTTGCATAATCTTCAAATCTTCAAGGGTTTGTCTTGGAAAATTCTTCATTAGGGCTTGGTTCATTGTGCGGCTTCGTTTCCCATGTTCGTTTTTGCATGATTCTTGTGATCTTTTGTCATTTTCTCAATATCCGTACCTAAAATACACAAGCATATATTTGGCCATTTTCATGATATTTTATGCATTTAAAGCCCGTTTTGGACGATGAGACTATGTATAAAAGCAGTCTCATCACTCCCCCATACTAAACCATTGTCGTGCCCTCACGCAATGCTAGAATAAAGTATCGTAGCATCTCCAAAATTCATTTTTATTCACATTTATTGAATGATAAACTAGCTACACTACTACTATTACTACTACTTGCATTTTAGACATAATGTATGATTTTCATCGCAAAATGTGACGTTTAGGTTCATAGAATAAGAACACGTGAATTCTTCGTTAGAAATAATTTCATCGTCCTCGATTTTCACCCCAATTCCATGCCAAGCGTGCAACGAGATCATTGTCATTATAAGTTAGTAATGCTAACACTACTCATATGCCCTAATCACGTACTTATCCTCCCATTATCCTAAGTTGTATCTCTTATATTTTATTTTGTCTTGAATGTTTCACGAGGATCCATTGTTTGACTTATGCGATGATAGAGATTTAGGTCTAAAAATAGAGTCCTAACGGTGTAACCAAGACCATCAAATTAATAACCCCTCCTAATAGACAACAATGTCAAAAAATTAAGTCAACAAGAAGGATCGATAAACACGGTTTTATAACGGTTTTGAACATGAGACTTATTACCAAGACTTTTATAAGCCCCCTAATGGAAGAGCCTTATTATCATATGTTTACCTCCATCTTTTATTCAACTTCGCCATGAAGCTTTTATTATGACTTTGGTCTTGCCTTGCCTTTTATTATCCACCTCATCGGTGGTTTTATTAGCCAAATACGTATATCCTCACGCTAAGGCGAATTTTGGATCTTTAAATCTTCAAAGATTAAGGCTTGATTCACTTTCAGTTTCGCATAAATTTTTCGGCCTTGTGAGCTTCAAATTGTTTGCTTGATTTAGGTGAGCACTTGAAATCTTATTATTGGGTGAAGTTTTCGATTATTCGGGTTGCAAATACTTCAAAACCGTGACACTGGCGATACCTTAATGTCTTCCCAATTTAATTACATGGAAGCTACTAGAAAAGACTAGAAACCAACAATCAAGACTAAACCGCTAAGTCAATATTTATTAAGCAAAAAATATTTACAAGCGAAGGGAGAATAAGCAAACAACGAGAACACATGAGTTTTTGAAAGAATACGAGTACTCTACGTTTAGCATAGTAACTTATAATTAACTCTATCATTTCTAATCCTCATTTAAGAGACTTAGCCTAATGAAAGTTAAGGAATCAAAGCTAAGTGCTCAACACGCACGGTCGAGTCAAAAATTACTCTTATTCTCGCCATCGAAAAACCTACATTCGTGTCTTCAAACACTTATAAAACATGAGAAAATTTTAAAATTTGGCCATTTTTAGCCTTATTTTGCAACAAAATGATAGACAAAAAGATAAACTTTGGAAAGCGTGAAGGTTTGGCAAGGCAAGTATCTATTCACCCCCACAATAAAGTTAAACATTGTCCTCAATATTTCGAGTCTAGGGGTGCAAACACCCCCATACTAGAGACGTAGTCAAATGCCTAATCTAGCATGGAAAGGGTGTAACCGTTAAATTTAAAGTCGTTTATGAAGTGTGCTAAAAACCTAAGGTTAGAACAATCAAGGATATATCATAGATATTGAGAAAGTCTTCAAAGCAAACGATCGAGTGCTCATATAAAATGAACACGAGAGGCTCCAATCGTAAAGATCATGATCATCTAAAATCCACAATTCACAAACAACCACGGAACAAAGGTTGGAAGGGCATAAATCCCCACACGTTACTACATTAGAAAGCAATAATATATACATAGGATAAGCATGGGACTTCCCCACGAGGCACCTCGTTTTTTATTACTGAGTCCTGAGCTCGACTCGATCCCCTCAATACTAATTATCATTGGGGAAGGTGATTTGGTCGAGGTAGTTCAAGGATGGAACTTCCCCGCTAAAATAGTGCTTCAACCTATGTCTATTCACCTTGAAATTGGGTCCATCATTTTGAGCTAGCTCGATGGTCCCATATGGAAAAACTTGAGTCACGGTGAATGGACCGGACCAACGGGATTTCAATTTACCGGAAAAGATTTTTCAACGAGAATTAAAAAGAAAAAATTGATCCCCAATGTTAAAAACCCGGTTTTTAATTTTTGAATCATGCAACATTTTAGTCTTTTCTTTATAAATAAATGAATTTTCATAAGCAATATCCCTTAATTCATCCAATTTATTTAATTGCATTTTCCGGTGTTTTCCCGCGGTCTCCATGTCATCATTACAATGCTTTAGGGCCCAATAAGCCTTGTGTTCCAATTCAATTGGCAAGTGACAATTTTCCGCATACACAAGCTTATAAGGAGTGCACCCAATGGGCGTCTTATGAGCGGTCCTAAAGGCCCATAAAGCATCGTCCAACTTATCCAACCAAGATTGTCGGTTTTCCCCCACGGATCTCTCCAAGATCCTCTTCAACGCTCGGTTTGAAACCTCGACTTGCCCACTCGTTTGTGGGTGATAAGCCGTAGAAATTCGATGTGTAACCCCATATTTCCTTAGGACCCTTTCGAATTGGTCGTTACAAAAATGGGTTCCACGATCGCTTATGATCGCGCGAGGGGTTCCAAACCAAGAAAACAAGCTTTTCAAAAACTTGACTACCACATGAGCATCATTGGTGGGCAAAGCCTTAGCTTCCACCCACTTATATAGGTAGTCAACGGCAACAAGGATGTACTTATTACCACGAGATGATGGGAACGGCCCCATAAAGTCTATGCCCCAAACGTCAAACATCTCACACACTTGGATGATATTTTGTGGCATTTCATCTTTTTGTGAGGCTTTTCCTTGTCGTTGGCATGAGTCACACGACTTCACAAGTTCATGTGCATCTCGGTAAATAGTAGGCCAAAAGAAACCGGCATCAAAAACCTTCTTAGCCGTGAGATTAGCACCGTGGTGACCACCCGTGGGTCCCTCGTGACAAGCTCTAAGAATGTTAGAAGCTTCGGTACCAAAGATACAACGTCGAATAGTTTGATCCGCACAAGTTTGAAACAAGTAAGGGTCGTTCCAAAAATAGAACTTGACGTCACGAAAGAATTTTCGTTTTTCTTGAGTCGTCATACCCTTGATGATGAAGTTGCCCGCATGGTAATTTGCGATGTCCGCAAACCATGGGGTGGAAGAATCAAGCTTAGAATTCACTACACCAAGTGTCTCGAGCGGAAATGTTTCGGTGATTTACGTGGGCTCGTAAATACTTTGGTGAGGATCTTCCAAACGAGAAAGATGATCGGCCGCTAGATTCTCGGCTCCTTTTTGTCAACGATTTTGTGATCAAATTCTTGAAGGAGGAGAATCCAACGAAGTAATCTTGGCTTTTCATCTTGTTTAGCCATAAGATACTTGATAGTCGAATGATCCGTATACACTATTCATTTCGTCAAGACAAGATAAGGTCGGAATTTCTCAAATGCATACACCGCGGCAAGGAATTCCTTCTCCGTTGTAGTGTATTTAAGTTGAGCCTCGTTCATCGTCTTGCTAGCATAGTGGATAGGCAAGAAGTGTTTTTCATGATGTTGCCCCAATACGGCCCCAATAGCGTAGTCACTAGCATCACACATGAGCTCAAAGGGGAGGTTCCAATTGGGAGCAACAAGGATGGGAGCTTCGGTAAGTTTCCTCTTAAGGATTTCAAAGGCTCGTACACAATCTTCGTCAAAGACAAAACGTGCATCTTTTTCAAGGAGATGTGTAATAGGTCGAGAGATCTTTGAAAAATCCTTGATGAATCGACGATAAAAGCCCGCGTGGCCTAGGAAACTCCTAACTCCCTTAACGGTTTTGGGATGAGGTATTTTGGCGATGACGTCTACCTTAGCTTGATCTACCTGAATCCCCGCTTTCGAAACCTTGTTCCCTAAGACGATTCCACTTTTAACCATAAAATGACATTTTTCCCAATTAAGCACAAGGTTGGTTTCCTCACAACGTTTCAACATTCTCTCAAGATTCGACAAACACAAAGTGAACGAACTACCAAACACGGAAAAGTCATCCATGAAGACTTCCATCGTTTTCTCGATCATATCATGAAAAATAGCCATCATGCACCTTTGAAAGGTTCCCGATGCATTGCAAAGTCCGAATGGTATTCTACAATAGGCAAACATTCCACATGGACAGGTAAACGTAGTTTTGTCTTGATCACGAGGATCAATGGGGATTTAGAAGTAACCGTAAAAACCATCTAAAAAGCAATAGAAATCATTTCCCGCAAGACGCTCCAACATTTGGTCCATGAAGGGCAAGGGAAAATGGTCTTTTCGAGTGGCTTCATTCAACTTACGATAGTCAATTCACACTCTCCATCCGGTCACGAGTCTAGTGGTAATTAACTCGTTGGCATCGTTTGGCACAACGATCATTCCTCCCTTCTTAGGGATACAATGAATAGGACTCACCCAAGGGCTATCGGAAATAGGGTAAATCATTCCCGCATCAAGAAGTTTTAGGACTTCCTTTTTGATAACGTGGTGAATTTTTGGGTTCACCCTCCTTTGACATTGGATTGCGGGCTTGTAATCCTCCTCCATTAAGATTTTGTGGGTACAAAATTTGGGATCGATTCCCTTAATGTCGGATAACTTCCACGCAATCGCCCCTTTGTGATCCTTTAGAACATCGACAAGTGCGGTTTTTTCATCATTTGAAAGTTCTTTCGAAATAATAACCGGTAACTTTTCGTCCTCCTCCAAAAAGACATATTCGAGATGAGGAGGTAAATCTTTCAACTCGAGGATAGGTGGTTCCTCAATCGAAGATTTGGGCTCGATACTCATAACCTCCTCGGGTGGAGGAAATGGGAAATCGTTAAGAAAATCCTTGATAATCGAGAAGTCCTCATCATTGTCGAGGTCTTCGTTACAAGTACGTGGAACATCGAATTCTTCCAACGTAAAACCACCATCTTCAAATGGAGTGAAGGTTGGTGTCGAGTTATCAAGGATGGGATCTAACATAGTGGGATTGCCACTATTTTCATCATCACCAAAACCTAAAACTTCTTGTGAAAATTCCTCGCAAACAACGTCAATCATATCAACGAGGTTTATGGTTGCAACGGAATAAACATGAGAAATTTGAGAATTTTGAGTTGCGTTTATAACAAGTTCCTCGTTGTTGAAACGTAAGGTGATCTTTCTAGCATGCACATCGATCAAAGCCATAGACGTATCTAAAAACGAACGACCTAAAATGAGAGGAACTTGAGGATCCGTGGGAATATCGACAACGATAAAGTCTACCGGATAATAGAACTTCCCACTTTCACAAAAACGTCTTCCGCCAATCCACATGCGGGAATCGTGCAATGGTCGGCCAACTCGATAGACATTAGTAAAGGAGTAAGATTAGGAAGATTGAGCGACTTGAAGATTGCAAGTGGCATCAAGTTAATACAACACCAAGATCGGCCAAGGCATAGCATTCTTCCATATCTTGGATTGCACATGGAATCAAGAATTTACCAGGATCACCGACTTTTTGAGGTATGCGATTAAGATAAACCGATGAACAACTAGACAATTGATGCAATTTCTCCTTGTCGTTCAACATAATCTTAAAGTTAGACGCAAATCGAGGCTTCATGACCAAAGCATCGGCAAAACTCACATTAAAGTGCAAATCACAAAACATTTTCATAAAAAGCTCAAATTGGTAATTGTCGCGCTCTTGACGTTTCTCCTTTCTAAGTCTTGATGGATAGGGCAAAGGTGGTGTGGGTTGAGGCATAGGCATAGCCTTTGGAATCTCGGGTTCTAAATGTGGTAATGGGTCAACCGTAGGTGTGGAATGAGCGGTACTTCGTGGGATTGGGACATGCTCCTTTTCGACCACCGCCTTGGGTTCTTCCTCGATTGCATCCTCCGTAGGAGCAACTGGTTGAGGAGTCGGTTCCTTGAGTGTCTTACCACTACGTGTGGTAATTACTTTCATCTCACCCTTAGGGTTCGATATGGTGTTGCTAGGAAGACTACTCGAAGACGGTTTGCACATAATTTCCTCAAACATAGATGAAATTTTGTCCTCAAACATGGATTGCCTCTTATCGGCATTAATCATTTCTTGCTTAATTTCATGTTTCCCTTGTTCCATTTTTTGTTGGTTTTGTTGTAACCTAGTTACATTTCCTTCCATTTTATTTGTATGGATTTTAAGCTCATTTGCTAACTCGTTTTTCAACTCCTTCTTCAAGTCGTTCTTAAACTCGGATCTTAGGCTAATGATTTCTCTTTGAATGTTGTCAAACTTAGCATCGTTTCCATTAGCGTATTCAACAAATTCATTTGGAAGATCTTTCAAGGTTTGCAAACTCTTGTTGTTGTTTTGAAAATCGTTGTTTTGATTTTTGTTTGAAACTTGATTATTAGCCCCTTGATTCCTATAGTTTCCTTTGTAATTGTTTTTAAAACCAACTTGATTGTTTCGATAGTTGTTGTTAGCATTTTGATTAGGAGCAAAACCCGGTGGAGTCAATTGATTAGCGCGGGTAACTTGACCGTTTTTGTTGTAAGTTCCCATGGCCGTAGGCACTCGAAGTGTTACCACCGTTGGTAATGCACTCGGAGAAATCATGACCTCCACCACAATACATACATGAAACCTCAACCGCTTTAGCCGTAGCAGGAGCACTTTGTTCTCCAACTTTGAATTCAATTAAAAGTCCTTTAAGCTTATCAAAGATTTTGTTTTCCAAGTTCGCCTCAATTTGGCAAGCATCGATGGTATTAGACAAAGAAGGTGAAGCCGAAGACGAAGCCTTACGAACACTTGATGTGTTACGAGGACTATACACCTTAGATCTAATCTCAATTATCAACAACACTTCCTCAACCGTTTTACACAAAAAATTACCACCCGCAGCAGCATTAAGATAATCCCTTTCATGATCATTAAGTCCATTGTAAAAGGTATCAATTTGATGCAAATCGGAAAAACCGTGATGAGGACACTCATGTAACATTTCTTTAAACCTATTCCAAGCCGTTGAAAAACTTTCATTAAATTCTTGTGAAAATTTTGAAATTTCGTTTTTCAAATGCGTAGTCTTAGAGGGCGGGAAAAATTGGTTCAAAAATTTTGAAACGAGATCCTTCCACTGTGACACCCTAGAATCGAGGTCATTAACGATACCCTAAATTACGCTAATTTTTGAAATTTTTAATAAATTATAATTTCTATAATTATAAGTATTTTGGTTAGAGCCGATGTTCGAGGTTATAATTTTTACGGTTGACGTTTTGAGAAGGATGATGACGATTACGATCCTGAGGGATGCCCAATTTTATATAATTTTTGACGATTTATCGATAATGTAATTTTTCGAGAATTTTATTTACGGTACGTGTTAAGTTGAGTCGGGTGAGTTTTATAGCCTTCCAAGTACATTTAAAGTATCCCAAAAATATTTTGGAGCGTTCGGGAAGATTTCCGACTCCCGTAAAATTTTCAAAATTGACAAATGAGTCAAACCCGCAAAGTTTTGAGGTCGTTTTCTATTTAAGGACAAAAGAAGCCCAAAATTGCACAAAGGTCCCTCCTAACTATCAAAAAGGGCCAAAATTGAAACACACACAAACACATACAACACTTGCACCAAAAATCAAACCATCACTCTCTTCTCTCTCTCTCTAGCTCACGGCAACCCCAAACCCACACAAAAATCCACCAAAAATCTTTTCTACTTGATTTTTCAAAAATCTAAGGTTAGACCACGCTTAGTTTGGTCATTACCCACCTATTCATGTGCTCAAATCCAACATGCATTGATAAAAAATTTTCAAGATTTTTCCATATGATCCAAATTCGTTTTTGAGGCTTAAAGAGCTTGTGCATGTTGATAATTTAGTGTTATGGAAGTATAAACACCATGAAAACCCACCAAAATTAATTTGGTTGTGGTGATTGGGTCACCCAAACCCCACGGCAAAGGGGGTGTTTGGGGAGCCATGGTGGTTGTTGATTTTGCATGTTATATTTGTGTTTGGTTTGTTGTTTTAGGATGATTCATATAGGTTTTATTACTTGCATGTTTATTTTCTTTGATTTTTGATATTGAGATTGATTGATCAATAGGGGTAGGATGGAAGTTTGATGTTAGGATATGTTTGGGAAGGCTTAGGATGATGTTTAGTGTCGGTTAGAAGTCTTGGAATCGAGTCTAAGCATGTTTTTGGTATGGTCATTTTTAGGCAGAAACATTTGGTCTATTTTGGAAAAATGATTTTTGTTCCAGGTCTTGAAAACTAGATATAGTGATAGAGGGTTTTTCTAGCTTTAATTTGGTATAAGGTAGAGCCCGTGACTCAAAACGAGCTAAAAGTTATGACATTTTAAAGATCGGGTACCGGGAGACGAGGACTTTCACAATCCGGATTTGTGCAAAGTTTTAGTCAAATCCCGAGGGTCACAAGTATAAATTGGTAAATGGTCAAGGGTCAAAATTTGGTCCCTAACCTGTGTAAATGGGTCTATATGTTGACTTAGGTGTCAAAGAAGTCAAAGGTATTTTTCATATAGGTCAAAGTGGTCAAAATTGGTCGAAGCGCAATTTCAGCCCGTAAAATGTAGTCGTGGAAACGAGTTGCGTAACGGGTCGTAAAAGTAAGAACTTTTGTTGGGCTTAAAAAAATGTTATCTACAGGTCATATAGGATTTTTGGAAATTTTGTCAAATTTTATAAGCATGGTTTAATAAGGTAAAACAGCCCGTACTTTAGTCAAGTACCGGCGAGAACGTGTAAAAATGGACAACGTAGGTTATAAGAATGAATGGTATAAAATGAATGATACTTGTTGTTTTTGTTTTTGGCGTGAGTTATATTTGTCTTAAGTGACTTGTATATATGTATTTTATACAGTACCGTAAGTATTTAAATGAGATTACTCATTACGCGTTATTTGTGATAGGTGTTGATTTACCCGGGCATCCGTAACATCGTCAGTGATCACTCCTCGAACTACCGACTACTTAAGATATAAGGTGTGAATTTATAGCCTCGCTTATATTATTTCAAATTGTTTTACCCGCGAGGGAAATGCATGCTAGTTTTTAAAAAGGAACGTATATCATGAATGATTGTTAGACCCGAAAGTTGCCTTAGAAATTGTGTTGAGTACCAAAGTTGCAAAAGTCCCTAAATTCATGAACTATTAACTATTGTCTTGCCCTCGAGTAGGGGGAAATAGCCGCTTATGCAATTTGTAGTACTACGGGGTTAACGACCCAATGCTAGCCGAGAAGCTGTACTTATAGTAAGTTCTGCGGTAGATTATTTTGTATGAGAAATAAGGTATAATTGCAACTGATGCCTTTAGAAGGGGCACTGGTTTCATCTGAATCATGCCGGTATATTTACGCGGGTGATTGAGTTAACGGATTAGTGTCATGAGCTTAAACACAATTGTCAGTATCCTGATTATAGTTTGTTTGATCGACAAGACTATAAATGATCACGAATGGTTTTTATTATATATACGTTCAAATGGATTGAAAAACCTATGAATTCCACTCAACGTTTTCGTTGACCAAATTTTTGGCATGTGTTTCAGGTAACCGCTGAGCAGTAGGATGGAGCATGCATGGGATGGATGTTGTGTGATCGGCTTGGTGTCCGCTTGTTTTTCCCTCCTTTTCTACTTAAACAATTTTTATGTTTAATGTCATGTGGTTGTAAAACTGAAGTTTTTGGGGTTGAGATTCATGGGGACCGAAAACGCTAAACTCTGTGCACTATTTGGGGTTGGAAAAACTGTGGACATGTATTATCTAACAATTTTAAATTTCAAGTTTTAAGTCGACGTCTTTTTAGCGTCGTTTGATATATCTTGTGTGCAATGAATACTGTGTAGCACCCATTGTTGTAGTTCCGCTGCGCATAACAATTGTGGGGGTGTTACAGATTGGTAATCAGAGCCACGAGTTATAGAGAACTAGGTCGTTTTTGAAAATCCTAAACTATAACTTTTGGTGTCGTAAGAAAGGGTCCAAGCACACACAACTATCCTGCATGGCTCCGGTAAGATTTATTGTTGTATTTATGGCATTTGACGTATACTTTTGAGTAAAGTATATATGTGGGTAATTATTATATAAGTATGGAATTACTATATGTAGACGTTGAATTTTACGTGAAATATCCGACATCGTAATTTTCATATTAATCATGCATGAGCATCATATTATTACATTTCGGGCATATGTACCACCTTTGCATTGCATTTGCATGCATATATTTATAACTATTGTATAATTACTTATGTACCCTCCGAAATTCGCTGTTATTGCAGGAATGGCCGAGGTACCGCCCAACGATAACGGTAACGATGTACGAGCCCAGGACCCCGACTCAAGGAGAACTACTTGCCCCACGCCTATGCGTACTTCCCATCTGGTTGGTGTACCAGATATCCCCAGAAGAGCCGAAGGTGCAATGAGCGCAAATTCTCTTCATCAAGGCATCCCAAGAATTTGCTGTCCCGGACCGAGGAATTATCATGACGTGCGACGGACTGTGAGAAGTTTGGAAGGATCGATGTGCATGAGGTATGTAGTGGAATCAAGGGTGGTCAGTAGATTCGACGAGAATGACAAGGCGGACGAAAGACTATTGGAAAGGACTTCAAGGATTGCGTATGATGGGATGATGAACACAAGTGCCATCAACAGTTTAAAATCAATGGTTGCGAATTTAAGTGCTAGTCTTGATCGTGTGAGGGAAGATCAGATGAGGTTGTCGAGGATGCAGAGTTGGGAGCATCGTGTGAGGGATTCATTGCCCCCGGATTGGAGATTCGTGGACGATGTGGAGATGGAGGCGAATGACTTCATGGTTCAGCCGCCTACTGGAGGTGCTTGTGTTTCGGTGGGAAGTCAAGGAGCGATTGAGTATGGATCCACATCAGGGACGAGAAAGGAAACAGAATGTGGGCCAGATGAGAAAGGAAAGGGAAAAGTGGATGATGTGGACGAGGACGTGAGTGATGAGGAAACCGAGGAAGACGACGACGAGCCACCATCCAAGAGGCAGTGTGGATCACCACATGCCTAGTTACTTGTTTTGTATTTTCTTTGATCATTGTAATAGAACTATTTTAGACCTTTGTATGATGGTATTATGACGAGAAACTCAAGTACTTGATGTTTTGTGGTGAATGATTGTAGTGGCATTACTTGTCACGATTTTGGTTAACTATCAATACAATCTATGTTACCTTTCATGATCTGTGATATGTCTTAAAATTTGATCTTTTGTGATGTGAATTGATGAATATTAGTAACTCCGCAGTGATGTGTCGTTGTATGTATTTTATGTCTGGGAAACTTGATATGAATACTTACATTGTTTTTCTATTTTCTTGTCTTGCAGAAAGAGATATTCGATAAAACAATGCCTCCAAAGTTGACTGCCGATCGTGTTAACAACATGATTCAGGAAGCGATAGCTAATGCGTTGCAAGCGGACCGAGCTGGGAGAAATCAGGATCCAGGAAGGAACGCGGGGAGACAACCAGCCCCAAGAGTGTGTACCTATTCAAGCTTTATGAAGTGCGGTCCTACGCAGTTCCGTGGATCGGGTGGAGCCCTAGAACTTAGGCGATGGTTGGAAAAAGTTGAGAGTACGTTTGAAATCAGTGGTTGTGCAGAGGCGGATAAAGTAAAGTTTGCAGCAGCTACATTTCTGGATGATGCGTTAAGCTGGTGGAATACTCAGGTAGCTACGGTGGGATTGGCTGTGGCAAATGCAAGAACGTGGAATGCAACCAAAGCTTTGTTGACCAAGAAGTTTTGCCCAGAGGAGGAATTGGGGCAATTGGAGGACGAACTGAGACATTTGACCTTAAAGAACAACGATATAGCTGCTTACACCAGGAGATTCAATGAGTTAAGTCTTTTGTGTCCGGACATATTTGCCAATGATGCCAAGAAAATGAAGCAGTATATTAAGGGTTTATCTAGCAACATCAAGGGTGAAACAACTTCGTCGAAACCTGGAACGTTTGACGAAGCGGTTCAAATGGCTCACGCTTTGATGGACGTTAAGCTTCAGGACAAGCAGAATTACATTGCTGAGGGCAACAAAAGAAAATGGGAGGCAGCACAAGGCAATCAATCCCAAGGCCAGAACCGAGGAGGAAATCGAAACAACCAAGGGCCGAACCGTAATCAGCAGTTTAATCAGAGAAGGAACGAAGGGATGAGGGCCGTGACGAACCCTAGAGGTGTGAAAGTGAACCCCCATTGTGGAAAGTGCAACTTGTATCATGTTGGAAATTGCCCGCCTGCATGCGGCAAGTGTGGAAAGGCAGGTCATAGGACTGCTAGTTGTCGAACGGGAGGAGTAGCCACTTGGGCTAATGCTATCAGGATGAGAGGATGTTATAGCTGTGGAGAAAGGGGGCATGTGCAAGCAAATTGCCCGAAGGCAGGGAACAGACGGGGAGGAAATAATGCGGCAGCTGTGTATCAAGTGGGAACTGCTGATAAACCACAAGGTCCCAATGTGGTTACCGGTACGTTTTTGCTAGACGCTTGTTATGCTAGTATTTTATTTGATTCTGGCTCCGACAAGAGTTTTGTAGACGTTAGATTTAGTCGTCATATCGATAGAGAACCGGTGTTGTTAACGACTAGTTATAATGTTGAATTAGCCGATGGAAAAATTGTTAGTACGAATACTATACTGAAAGGGTGTACCTTGAAGTTAGGAAACTACGCTTTTAAAATCGATTTGATGCCTATAGAGCTAGGATCGTTTGACGTGATTGTGGGAATGGATTGGCTAATGGCGCATAGTGCTACGATCGTCTGTGGTGAGAGATTGGTGCAGATTCCGCTGAGGAATAGGGTTTTGACGGTTAAGGGAGACGAATGCACTTCTCGCTTGAAGGTGATTTCGTGTTTGAAGATGATGAAGTACGTAGAGAGCGGATGCGATGTGTTTTTGGCACAAGTTTCGAGCGATGGTGATGTAGAGGCGAGAATTGAAGAGGTACCAATTATTCGCGAGTATCCGGACGTTTTTCCAGACGAGTTGCCAGGTTTACCGCCTAATCGTGAGGTCGAGTTTCGAATTGATTTAGTGCCAGGAGCTGCACCGGTTGCACGTGCACCTTATCGCTTAGCACCATCTGAGTTAAAGGAGTTAGCGGATCAATTGAAGGAGTTGATGGACAAAGGATTTATTAGGCCGAGCTCATCACCTTGGGGAGCGCCAGTGTTGTTCGTAAAGAAGAAGGATGGTTCGTTTAGGATGTGTATCGACTATAGAGAACTCAATAAGCTGACGGTTAAGAATCGGTACCCATTACCGAGGATTGATGATTTGTTCGATCAATTACAAGGTTCCAGTGTGTACTCTAAGATCGATCTAAGATCAGGGTATCATCAACTGCGTGTAAGAGAGGAGGATATTCCTGTAACTGCCTTTCGTACGCGGTATGGACACTTTGAATTTCGAGTGATGCCGTTTGGGTTGACAAACGCGCCTGCTGTATTCATGGATCTTATGAATCGCGTGTGCAAGCCGTATCTAGATAAGTTTGTTATTGTTTTCATCGACGACATACTTATTTACTCTAAGAGTAAGGAGGAGCACGAGAAGCACCTGAGAAAGATTTTGGAGTTGTTAAGGAAGGAGAAGTTGTATGCAAAATTCTCTAAGTGTGAGTTTTGGTTGGAATCAGTGCAGTTTCTAGGTCATGTGATTGATAGTGAGGGAGTTCGTGTAGATCCTGCTAAGATCGAAGCGATCAGGGAATGGTCAGCACCGACGACGCCGACTGAAGTTCGACAGTTTTTGGGTTTAGCGGGGTATTATCGAAGGTTTATCGAAGGATTTTCGTTGATTGCGAAACCATTGACGCGGCTTACCGAGAAGAATAGGGTGTATGAATGGGGAATTGAGGAAGAGCTTGCTTTCGAAACGCTCAAGGATAAGTTATGTTCCGCGCCGATTTTATCATTGCCTGAGGGAACCGAAGATTTCGTAGTGTATTATGATGCGTCTCGTAAAGGTTATGGAGCAGTGTTAATGCAACGTGAAAAGGTGATAGCTTACGCGTCGAGGCAATTAAGGAAGAACGAGGAAAACTACACGACGCACGATTTGGAATTAGGAGCGGTAGTTTTTGCGTTGAAGCTGTGGAGACACTATCTGTATGGGACAAAGTGTGTTGTATTCACTGATCACAAGAGTTTGCAGCATATTTTAGATCAAAAGGAGTTGAATATGCGACAAAGACGATGGGTTGAACTATTGAGTGATTATGATTGTGAAATTCGCTATCACCCTGGGAAGGCGAATGTTGTAGCAGATGCTTTGAGTAGGAAAGAACGGGAGAAACCTTTGAGGGTTAGAGCTTTAGTGATGAGTGAGAGCGTTGACTTAACCGAAACCATACTGAAGGCTCAGGAGAGAGGATTGATGAAAGGGAATGTTGAAGCCGAGAATTTGGGACGAATGTTGAAACCTATTTTTGTGATTAGATCTGACGGACTAAGATATTTTGAGAATCGGATTTGGTTACCATTGTGTCCATCTGAGGAAGGAAGGCCTGGAGTTCGAGAATTGGTTATGAATGAGTCGCATAAGTCGAAGTATTCGATACATCCCGGATCGGATAAGATGTACCACGACCTGAAGAAAGTCTATTGGTGGCCGAATATGAAGGCAGATATTGCTCGTTACGTCAGTAAGTGTTTGACTTGCGCGAAGGTTCAGGCAGAACATAAGAAACCATCTGGATTGTTGGTACAACCGGAAATCCCAGAATGGAAATGGGAGAAAATCGCAATGGATTTTGTGACGGGTTTACCTAGGACTCCTAGTGGATGCGATATGATATGGGTAATTGTGGACAGGTTGACGAAATCTGCTCATTTCTTACCTATGAAGAAGACGGACAGCATGGAAAAACTCGCCAGCGTGTACGTGAAAGAGATCGTCTGTAGACATGGAGTGCCGTTATCGATCATTTCGGATCGTGACAGTAGATTTACGTCGGAATTTTGGAAATCGCTTCAACGTGCGATGGGCACTGAACTGAGTTTAAGCACGGCTTATCACCCGGAAACTGACGGCCAGAGTGAACGAACGATTCAAACGATGGAGGACATGCTCCGAGCGTGCGTGATTGATTTTGGAGGAAGTTGGGAACGCCACTTGCCTCTAGTGGAATTTTCGTACAATAATAGTTATCATGCGAGTATCAAAGCGGCACCGTTCGAAGCATTGTATGGAAGGAAGTGTAGATCGCCTGTGTGTTGGAGTGAAGTAGGGGAAAGTCAATTGATTGGACCCGAAATGGTTTTAGAAACGACAGAGAAGATCGTGCAGATCAAGAACCGACTACTTGCTGCGAGAAGCCGACAGAAGAGTTATGCCGATAACCGAAGGAAACCGTTGGAGTTTGAAGTTGGAGATATGGTTATGCTCAAGGTATCGCCGTGGAAGGGTGTAATTCGTTTTGGAAAGAAAGGAAAGTTGAGTCCGAGGTATATTGGACCGTTTAAGATCGTTGAACGAATTGGACCAGTAGCGTACAAGTTAGAATTGCCGACCGAACTTAGTGCTATTCATGACACGTTTCACGTATCGAACCTGAAGAAGAGTTTGGCGGATAAGGAATTGGTGATTCCTTTGGACGAGATTCGACTAGACGACAAAATGCACTTTGTGGAAGAACCTGTGGAAATTATGGACCGGGAGGTCAAGCGGTTGAAGCGTAGTAGGATTCCCATTGTGAAGGTCCGATGGAATTCTAAGCGTGGACCGGAATACACCTGGGAACGTGAGGACTTTTTCAAGGAAAGGTATCCTCATCTGTTCCAGTAGAACGAAATGTGAGCCCAAGAAGAGGCGAGCGCCGGGACGTCGCTCTCTTTAAGGAGGGGTGGATGTGACACCCTAGAATCGAGGTCATTAACGATACCCTAAATTACGCTAATTTTTGAAATTTTTAATAAATTATAATTTCTATAATTATAAGTATTTTGGTTAGAGCCGATGTTCGAGGTTATAATTTTTACGGTTGACGTTTTGAGAAGGACGATGACGATTACGATCCCGAGGGATGCCCAATTTTATATAATTTTTGACGATTTATCGATAATGTAATTTTTCGAGAATTTTATTTACGGTACGTGTTAAGTTGAGTCGGGTGAGTTTTATAGCCTTCCAAGTACATTTAAAGTATCCCAAAAATATTTTGGAGCGTTCGGGAAGATTTCCGACTCCCGTAAAATTTTCAAAATTGACAAATGAGTCAAACCCGCAAAGTTTTGAGGTCGTTTTCTATTTAAGGACAAAAGAAGCCCAAAATTGCACAAAGGTCCCTCCTAACTATCAAAAAGGGCCAAAATTGAAACACACACAAACACATACAACACTTGCACCAAAAATCAAACCATCACTCTCTTCTCTCTCTCTCTAGCTCATGGCAACCCCAAACCCACACAAAAATCCACCAAAAATCTTTTCTACTTGATTTTTCAAAAATCTAAGGTTAGACCACGCTTAGTTTGGTCATTACCCACCTATTCATGTGCTCAAATCCAACATGCATTGATAAAAATTTTTCAAGATTTTTCCATATGATCCAAATTCGTTTTTGAGGCTTAAAGAGCTTGTGCATGTTGATAATTTAGTGTTATGGAAGTATAAACACCATGAAAACCCACCAAAATTAATTTGGTTGTGGTGATTGGGTCACCCAAACCCCACGGCAAAGGGGGTGTTTGGGGAGCCATGGTGGTTGTTGATTTTGCATGTTATATTTGTGTTTGGTTTGTTGTTTTAGGATGATTCATATAGGTTTTATTACTTGCATGTTTATTTTCTTTGATTTTTGATATTGAGATTGATTGATCAATAGGGGTAGGATGGAAGTTTGATGTTAGGATATGTTTGGGAAGGCTTAGGATGATGTTTAGTGTCGGTTAGAAGTCTTGGAATCGAGTCTAAGCATGTTTTTGGTATGGTCATTTTTAGGCAGAAACATTTGGTCTATTTTGGAAAAATGATTTTTGTTCCAGGTCTTGAAAACTAGATATAGTGATAGAGGGTTTTTCTAGCTTTAATTTGGTATAAGGTAGAGCCCGTGACTCAAAACGAGCTAAAAGTTATGACATTTTAAAGATCGGGTACCGGGAGACGAGGACTTTCACAATCCGGATTTGTGCAAAGTTTTAGTCAAATCCCGAGGGTCACAAGTATAAATTGGTAAATGGTCAAGGGTCAAAATTTGGTCCCTAACCTGTGTAAATGGGTCTATATGTTGACTTAGGTGTCAAAGAAGTCAAAGGTATTTTTCATATAGGTCAAAGTGGTCAAAATTGGTCGAAGCGCAATTTCAGCCCGTAAAATGTAGTCGTGGAAACGAGTTGCGTAACGGGTCGTAAAAGTAAGAACTTTTGTTGGGCTTAAAAACATGTTATCTACAGGTCATATAGGATTTTTGGAAATTTTGTCAAATTTTATAAGCATGGTTTAATAAGGTAAAACAGCCCGTACTTTAGTCAAGTACCGGCGAGAACGTGTAAAAATGGACAACGTAGGTTATAAGAATGAATGGTATAAAATGAATGATACTTGTTGTTTTTGTTTTTGGCGTGAGTTATATTTGTCTTAAATGACTTGTATATATGTATTTTATACAGTACCGTAAGTATTTAAATGAGATTACTCATTACGCGTTATTTGTGATAGGTGTTGATTTACCCGGGCATCCGTAACATCGTCAGTGATCACTCCTCGAACTACCGACTACTTAAGATATAAGGTGTGAATTTATAGCCTCGCTTATATTATTTCAAATTGTTTTACCCGCGAGGGAAATGCATGCTAGTTTTTAAAAAGGAACGTATATCATGAATGATTGTTAGACCCGAAAGTTGCCTTAGAAATTGTGTTGAGTACCAAAGTTGCAAAAGTCCCTAAATTCATGAACTATTAACTATTGTCTTGCCCTCGAGTAGGGGGAAATAGCCGCTTATGCAATTTGTAGTACTACGGGGTTAACGACCCAATGCTAGCCGAGAAGCTGTACTTATAGTAAGTTCTGCGGTAGATTATTTTGTATGAGAAATAAGGTATAATTGCAACTGATGCCTTTAGAAGGGGCACTGGTTTCATCTGAATCATGCCGGTATATTTACGCGGGTGATTGAGTTAACGGATTAGTGTCATGAGCTTAAACACAATTGTCAGTATCCTGATTATAGTTTGTTTGATCGACAAGACTATAAATGATCACGAATGGTTTTTATTATATATACGTTCAAATGGATTGAAAAACCTATGAATTCCACTCAACGTTTTCGTTGACCAAATTTTTGGCATGTGTTTCAGGTAACCGCTGAGCAGTAGGATGGAGCATGCATGGGATGGATGTTGTGTGATCGGCTTGGTGTCCGCTTGTTTTTCCCTCCTTTTCTACTTAAACAATTTTTATGTTTAATGTCATGTGGTTGTAAAACTGAAGTTTTTGGGGTTGAGATTCATGGGGACCGAAAACGCTAAACTCTGTGCACTATTTGGGGTTGGAAAAACTGTGGACATGTATTATCTAACAATTTTAAATTTCAAGTTTTAAGTCGACGTCTTTTTAGCGTCGTTTGATATATCTTGTGTGCAATGAATACTGTGTAGCACCCATTGTTGTAGTTCCGCTGCGCATAACAATTGTGGGGGTGTTACATCCACGTCAATATAGAATTTAGTGGCTCTTTCTCTAACCAAATTTTATCGGGCCTCACTAAGGAATACGGAAAAAGCATCATCTTAATCGAGTCATTAGCAACATCCTTATATTTGTAAGTGGAGGTAAGACGATTGAATTGGCGGATATGGTTGTGCGGGTTGTCCTTTTCATCACCACGGAATTTGTTGTTTTGGATCATCGACAACAAACCCGTTTTCACTTCAAAATTCTCTGCAAGGATAGCGGGAATCACAATAGCCTCTCCATAACCCTCGATGTGTTGAAGTAACTCCATCATAGTTCGATTCTCCATGGTTGGTTCCTCTCTTAAGGAGACTCCTCACTAAAAAGATTAGGAGTAGGTGTTGACTCCTTTCGGTTTCTACGTTTACGTGCACGTCTTGCTTGGTTGCGGGTTTACATAAATGTCACGTACAACGAGGGGATGAGTAAAGAAGATTGTTTTTGGTGTTCTATATTTTTCCAATTTTTTTGTGGTTTTTGATTGTTTTTACTTTTTTTGGATTTTTGTGATTGTATTAAGTAGACAAAAATCTACAAATCTCCTCCTTAATCAAATCTCTTGATTAAAGAAGCCTCAAGGAATGAAAACGATCACGTGGCAAAATGGGCGGGGCGGGCGGGCACGGGCGGCGGGCTAAACGGGCGGCGGGCTAAACGGGCGCGGGCTAAACGGGCACGGGCAAAACGGGCGGGCGGGCAGGCACGGGCGGAAAAAGCGGGCGGGCAGGCAGGCAAAGCTGGCGGGCGGGCAAGAGGGTTTAATCTATTAGTGGCAAAATGGGCGGGCGGGCGGGCACGGGCGGCGGGCTAAACGGGCGGCGGGCTAAACGGGGACGGGCTAAACGGGCACGGGCGAAACGGGCGGGCAAAGCGGGCGGGCTAAACGGGCGCAAGCTAAAAAAAGGAAAAAAACATATAAAAACCTACAAATAAAAAATAAAATACTTGTTTGAAAGCCGGGATAAAAAATTTAATAAAAAATATTCGTCGACTATACTAATTTGTATTTTACAAGTGCGCCCGTTTAGCCATTTAGTTTCTTACATATGCGCCCGTTTAGCCCATTCATTATAAAGAATGGGCAAAAAGTGCCCCATCCTTTTTTGAATATGGGCAAAAAGTGTCCGTATGTATCAAATGGGTAAGATTTGCCACCTCTAGTTTAATCAAATGAAACAAAGAAAGTATATATGATACTTAGTAATACTTTGGGCGGCAAAACCCTCGATTAGCTTTCAATCTCAAAATACTCACAAGCAAGCGTGGAAACGAGGCGGCGCGAAGCACTTAAGAGCCTTTTTCCTTAGGGTATATTTTATAATACCCGCCTTATACCCACCTTATAGTTTGTATTTTTCAAAATCGAGCTTCACGAAAGTATTTATCTATTTTTTCCTTTTTCTTTCTTGTTGGAGATTCGAATACAATGATTGAGTAATGACCTCCCAATCAAGGTTGTGTTTTCACACTTTTGGAGTACTTGTGAATTTATTTTTCTACGTACAATATATTAATAGTATTCACACAAAAAACGAAAACCGATAATACGTATTAGTAGAGTGCTACTAATACAAATAGATATTATGGCTATATATAAAAACAACAATTTCCAAATCAAAACACAACACGCCTCCCCGGCAGCGGTGCCAAAATTGATGTAGTGTTTTTCACACCTCTTTAGGAAAAGAGAGCAAAATAGGGAAAGTATTAAGTGTCGGTTTAGGAAAACCAAGCACTAATGACCAATGTGGTTCAAGTTCGTTTCCCAAGGAGGCTTAGTGTGTGTGTTAAGAGATGATTAACTTTGTGATTATATTGATTATGAGAAGTGAAAATAGAAATGAGATAAGAAGATAATGACGGTTACGATGACGAATTAAACTAAGACGATAAAGTCGTACACGTAAAACCGTAAAAATTAGCAAAATTAAAAATTTACCCTAAAAGTTCCTAAAAAATTGCAATAAATCCTAAATAATGTAATTAGAGTTTACAAAAAATCAAAAATCACTCAAACCTTTTATTTAATTAAATAATAATTTTTTAATGCTAATTAAAGCCCAAAAAATCAATTTAATTAACAAAAAGCCCAAAATGAGATTTTTTCAATTGTAAACCTCTAAAATGACCTAACTTAATTTAAAACTATTTTTGAAAATTTAAAATTAATAAAAACTATTTAATAACAATTAAAAACTATATAAACTCAAAATAATTATAAAAATTAATCTAAGGACAATAAAAATATTCTAAAAATTGTAAAATTCCTAACTTAATGTATTAACCTAAGAACAATATAAAAACTTGAAAAATCTAAATTTTAATTTTTAATAATAAAATAATAATAAAATAATAATAAAAATCCAAAATTTATAAAAAATTCTAAAAAGTTTCAAACTAGATTATTTTAACCTAATAAACACATAAATGAAGTTGAATTTACTTAAATACCCTTATTAGGCCTAGAAATGGGCCAAAAGTCCAAACAGTCACCTTAATGGGCTTATTAAGGCCCAATAAGAAAAATGTTGTCCAATTAAGCCCAAAAGCTCCTATCTGACTAAAAATTTGATTTTAAAGACAAAACTCTGAAGGCCCAAAAGCTGAAAATGAGTATAAGCTAGCTTATTTTAAAGCAGCTTATTCTTAATGGGCTTTTTGGCCCATTAAGCTATTAGCTGATGCCATAAGCTCAAATTAGACACACAAGCTTCTTTTGAGTTATTTAAGAGTTCTGTAAAAAGAAATTTGAAATAAGCACAAGGAATAAGCCTGAAAAAGCAATAAGCTATCTTCACAAAACGACAAAATAGTCGTTTTCGAGTTCTAGGCCACCCCAAGAGCTGATTCAAGTTTCAAAAGCTTTTAAATGACTTAACTAAGCTTAATCAACAAAAATTTTTCAAATAATCCCTCTCAATAAGCTGGAATAAGCAAATAAGCACTTAATTAAAAGTCAACTTTATGAGTTTTCTAGCAAAAAGTCAAAGTCAAGGTCTGATAAGCTCCAGTTCAAACAAATGGGTCAAATGAGGAAGATTGATCACAAAAAAATAAGTTGTTGCAGGTCTGGATAAGCCAATATGGCTTATTAATAAGCTAACTGAAAAATTACACTAGCAGGGGCTAGTTTTGGGTGTTGTGCAGTGGTAACTTTTCCCACTGCTTGACTTAATTGACTTTTTGTCTTTAGTGACTTTTTTGTGGATTCAAGTTTCACAAAGGCACCCAAATGATCACTTAATCATAAGGAGTCAATAACAATCACAAAAACACAATCACAATCAGCCAATTAGTATAGTTAATTCAAAATATCACCAGATCTAGCCCAGACATGAACAAATAAGCAATTATGGTTCAATAAGCACTTTTAGCACAATTCAGCCAGCCAAACTTCACCAAATGCACACACAAGCTATAATAAATTCAAATGAACAAATCTAAACAAGTTTCATGCAATGGTTCAAAGTGTAAGTCAAGATTCAAGCAAAAAAAGTTACTGATGAACTATGAACATGCAGTTATGAACACTTGCTGATGTGTTTAACCACCAAGCCAAATTCAAACCCCCCAATCTTGTTAACAGATTATATTAACTATGTTTAAACACTTTTTAGCCCTAAGCATGCATACACTCTAGGTGTTCCCAAAGTCTTAGGTCAAAAATAGTCAAAACAAGCAAAATATAGCACAATGTTTGAATTGGTGTTTCAAGTTGAAAACTTGCAGCAAATAGCACACAAACAAGTATTTTTCAGATACAAAGCATAAACACAAACTTCCAACAAAAAAATAACAAACTATGAACTTAAACAGGTAATCCCAAACACCCTTTTATATTTTCAATCAAAATTTTCAAATCAAAAGTGTGATTTAGGTTAGCACATGCATTCATAAACATCAAAACATCAAACATGAACATATTCAACAAGATTTGGAGCCCAAATACAACACATGCACAAGTAGAACACAAATATCACAAATATCCAAAGTTTTATCAGATTTTGGGATTAAGGATTCAAACCTCATGGATGTACATCCACACCCACGTATGTTTGAGCTTATGTGCTAGCAAGAACAAGCACAAGCTTTCAATATCAAGTTGCTAAGATGGAACAAAGTTAGAAGCACAAATTATCAAAAACAGAAAAGTGGAAAATCCTTGATTAATGCAACCTTAGTTCCCCACACTTGATTATCCCCAAGTTATAAGCTTCACAACACCTTGATATCACAATATCAGGATGCTATGATCAGTTTTAAAACCCAAGAATTCCAAGGTTTGAACAAGACTTAGCAAAATATCAAGATTCAAGGAAAATATGCAAACTTTTGCACACTCCTTTGAAAACAGGTTTAGGATTCAAGATTAGTAAACAAAGAACAATAACAAGCAGATATAATGATTGGCACTTGAGTTTTCTTCACAATTTCAAACACATTTCATTAACTTGAATATATGATTTACAGAAAAGAGAACAAGGAAACTTCAAGAGCAAAAAACAAATGTAGTGATGCTAATGCCTTAAATAGGCTACAAGAAACCTAAATGTTGAATAAAAAACGTAAACCTAATGGTATAGAAGTCCCTAAAATGCCCTTGTCTTGTTTGAATGTCTTGGCATCATGTGAAGAGAATTGGTTGTTTGTGTGAGGTGTCCAAGGTGAAAATTGAAGGTCTACGATTTCTTAGGATTGTGCAATTTATGGATTAATCTATTGATTTAATGGTGGAGATGGGGAAGAAGGAGATGGGATGTAGAGAGAGAAAGGAGAGAAAAGAAAAGTAGAGAGAGAAAGTCTAATTTATTAAATGAAAGTATGAAAATGAGAAGAACCACCCCTCCTAACATGCTAGGAGGGGTATATATATAGCCCACCCTACATGTGGGCTATATGGACCATATAGTTTACAAATGGATCACGAGCCCAATACTAGAATATATCTTTGGAGTGACCGATCCTTTCTAAATACGTAAAAACGTATTTCCAACAATCTCCCCCTAAGGGAGGTCACTCCAAGTTACAATGTCCTAAATAGTCTATAGCTCGTGATCTATGCTAATAATGATGTGACCGAGACTTTCTTTGGGAAAACGTATTTCCAACAATCTCCCCCTAAGGGAGGTCACACCATTTTACAAAATCTTAAACCTAGCATCTATTCTTGAGTCTTCGATCTTGTTCTTGTGAATATACTTGATGTGATCTTTGACTTTAGTCTTGAGCATGTTTCCTTGACTTGACCTTGTGCATTCATCACTTGTGAAATTTGCCTCTTAGTGACTTCATGTTCCACATACTTATACCTTTAAATTCTTGAAAGCTTCAGAGTTTGGTACAGCGGAAGACTTGACCTTCAGACTTTCTTGAATTTGTTGAAGTACTAAGTGTATGTAGTATAAGCATGAGGTGACGACTTCTTCTGGATTATACACCGCATAAGACAGTTAGCAACAAACAATATACACGGATGAAATAGCCTTGAACATTTCATTCTAATTCGGTAGCATTTTACCTCCGGTCGGTGAAGACCGTTGGACGATATTAAATATCGTACTTGTGGCAGGTAGTTTCAATAAAGAACCTCCTTGACAAGATTTCACGGGTAAACCCGTTCTCTTTACTCGACCGTCCAAAGCTGACTGCGAACGTAAAGAGTAAATCATTTGGATAATATTATCCGCATGATTTGAAGCCGTCAATTCATGTTCCTGGAACAATTTAAGTTCAATTAAGAACCGCACCATCGTTGCTTTTCATTTGTCACTAGCTTGATTCATATAGAATCTTGCAAGTTACCTACCAAGTGCTGTTTGATGTTAACACTAGAAGGATTTCCATTCGTCACAGTAAATATTTAATAGTATTACTCTGAATGTTCTGGCAAGATCACTAAGATATTGCGTAGAGGCATGGAACGTGTTTAAATTCATTTAAGAATTAAACCACTGTTGCTTTCCAGTTATCACAAGTTTGATTCATAAAGAATCGCACAAGTCACCTACCATGAGCTTTTTGATATTCGCTCAAGAAGGATTTCCATCTTCATTGTAAATACTTTCGTATTACTCGGATGTTCAGGCAAGATCATAAAGATTTTGCGTAGGACTCTTAAGATCTTACTTACTTTTCACAGTGTGTGAAGAAGCAAGGAAATATGAAAGTGTGTCCTAATGAGATATTTGATGATCTCAAATGGATCTAGACTCGATCGTGCATTTTGGATTTTAGTGATCAGAGGCTGGAGAGGAGTGCCACCTTTTCAATACCAATTTATTCGGAGTGAATAAATCAATAGATAATGTGTTGTCTCCGTGTGATTAAAAAAAATATCTTTTGAGAGATATCTGAGTTAGCTGGGATGGGTTGTGCCTTGCATCACTGGGTCCATGATGTCTATCTTCAATATCAAGAATCATAAATGATCTCAATAGCATATGAATTGACCCGGTTTCTGCCTAAGGTTGTAAGGAGGGCTTCTTTCTTTACTCCCTTTATCTTTACAATTCTTTTTCATTCTTCAACCCCTTCAATGCTTACCAATACGTCATAAGTAGCACCTTGTTGTGATTGTTCCAGTGCTAACTTAAGTACTTGGTCGGCATTCAGCTACGTTCACAATCTTTCTCCATCTTTCCTAAGGACTACTATTTCTAGCTATGGAATGTCCTTGGGAAGATTCCTCCGGTTCTAGAGAAATCATTGGACTTTAACCTATCCTACCATCCTTATGTCACCACAATCTTCATCGTCGTGAAATAAATGGGTTGCGGGTAAGTATAAATCACCATGAAATCCATTTTTATATCCAAATCCATTTTGCTCCCCCTTAACATATGCCACGATATTCGAAAACATTTCGCACATGTCGGGATGAGCCAGCACGTTAAGTCAAACCATTATTGATCTCAATATTAAATCACATTTTCTCCCCATATTAAAAATATTAACCCAATCAATGTTTTTAATATCAATTGATTAAATAGTATTTTAAGAGAATTTCGGAAGAAAAATGCAAATCAAATTATCTTCATGAATTACACAAGCTCCCCCTCAAATTAATGAGGGTGTACTTGAGACGCAAATTAAATACCTTTTAAACACAAGTGTAAGGTATTTATCACGTGCAAAGATCATATATGATAATGTATTCACAAGATTAGCAATTTACGAGGTTGGACCTGAATGATGGAGAACATCATATGAAAGAAGCACATGGTTCTTGTTCACGAATGTTGGTCACCTCGTCACGTCCCTGAGAAAATTAATTCCCGTTGTTGAGTCAAAGCTTTCCGGTGAAATGCTTGACTTGATTATGAAAAGCGGGTTGCTATCTGAAATAATAGCAAACCATTTTGAGCATGTTTTAAAAGTTTGAACTTCTGCTCGAACATTATTTACAACCCCGTGTCATTATTGAATGACATTTCTAGGTTCGTAAATATTATCGATTCCAGAAGACATGCTCTTTTTATCACAATTTTGAAAGATTTAGAAAAACCTTTTGAGAAATTCTTGAAAAATTGTGTTCAAAGTTTTGAAAACTAATTACTTGAGCTTAAGATTTGGAATATCTTAGGAAAGCTCAAGTCCGAGAAGTTGTAAACTTCTCGTTGTAAGGATAAGTTACCATCGGCATAAACTTTCCTTTTATCTGATGGACGAGTTCTAAGCTGACATTTACTTAGAAGTCATTTTCATGAGCTTGAAAACTTTGACTGTTTTAACGGAAAGCTCATGACCGAGAAAGGTTAATTTCTCGTTATGAGGAAAAGTTCTCTTATTTAAAAGATACACTTTCCTTTCTGAGCTTAAAACTTCGAATGTTTTAATACAAGCTCATGACCGAGAAAGGTGAATTTCTCGTTAAGAGGATAAGTTATCATAAAAAAAATAAACTTTCCTTTATTTTAAGTTCGAGTTACAGTCTGACATTTAACTGTAAGTCATTGTGCATGAGCTTAAAAACTTTGAATGTTTTCGATATAAGCTCATGCCCGAGAAAAATTAATTTCTCGTTGTAAGGATAAGTTTATCATCGGCGATAAACTTTCCTGCCTTTGAAGAACGGGTTACAGACTGTCATTTATCTATAAGCCTTAATGCATGAGCTTAAAAACTTGGAATGTTTTTGATATAAGCTCATGCCCGAGAAAAATGAATTTCTCGTTTTTAGGATAAGTTTATCATCGGCGATAAACTTTCCTTTCTTTGATGAGCGAGTTACAGTCTGTGATATGACTATAAGTCCTTGTGCATGAGCTTAAAAACGTGGAATGTTTTTAACATAAGCTCATGCCCGAGAAAAATGAATTTCTCGTTTTTAGGATAAGTCATCATCGGGATGAACTTTCCTGTCTTTTGAGAGCGAGTTACAGCCTGTTATGTGACTGTAAGTCCTTTGTAAGCTTTAACCATGAATCCCCTGAGATACTAGTTTCTCTGATATCTGCTTCTTCAGCAACCAAACTCTGAGAGTGTCCTTAGTTGAACGGTATACAATGATTGGACCGCTTCGTTCTTTTGGAACATCAACTTTGGTACCTGCATTCTCATTAGGAGGTTGTATACTTTTGCATGGGTTAGAGATATCTATTTTAGAAGCACGTGGGGGTCCACGGTTTTCTTTTCTTGTGTCAGAGGTGGCCTGAGGGGATGATTCACTTGTCTTAGTTGGCAAACGTTTCCTTTTATAGAAAATCTTAAGTTTAGGCTTAAGTGATGTATCATCCTTTGCAATTTCCTCCCTAGTAGTCTTCGTAGAATCAGAGACTATCCTAGTTAAAGGGCACTCGTTTCCTACAAGAGTGAAAGTTCTACCAGTGGGGCGCCAGATTTTGCCAATGGGTTTGATTTTAGCGACCCACTGGGATTTAAGTCTAGCACGGGAGTTCACCTTATTAAGCAATTTTTTGATACAGGAGTCATGATTTGCCGTAAAGACACATTTTCTACATGTTTTACAAGTAGCATATTTAATGTCCGAGTAATTCCTAGATAATTGATCGATGCTCCTAGGAGACGTCATGCTACGGTTAGCAGTGTTGGGTAATCTAGAAGGCATCTGACTAGGTTGGACATTGCTATCTCTTACATGTGTCTTTTGAATAGCTTCCCTTTGACCAAAATCGTGGCGCACATCAGTTGAACTAGTTCTAGACGTGTTCATTGAACTATTCTTAGAGAAACTAGGAGCAATCATGTGATGAGGTCTTGCTAAAACTAATTTAGTCACATTAGGCCTAGTTGGTGGAGTGACTGTTCTAGAAATATGACCCAAATCAACTTGGGAGGCAAACCGCGGTCTCGAGGATTGTGGTCGCTCGGATCTAAATGCAGTAGGTTGTCTGACAATCGGTTGTCTGACGAACTGATTTGTAGGCGGTTTCCCCAAGATTGATGGTTTTTCAAGCTTAGTGTCTACACTAGGTCCTCTATTTCTCCTTAACTCGTTTTTCAACGCGGCTATAGCAAAGACCTTTTCTTGTACTTGAGCTTTTAAAGTCTCATTCTCTTTGAGCACTCTATCTTGGGATGCTAACTTAGATTCAAGCAGTTGATTTTGTTTCAAAATATTATCCTTTTCAGCTTTAGAATCTAACACTTTTTGATCCAATTTTATTTCAAGAACAACATTTGATTTTTCAAGTTTTTCAAAATATGTTTCAAATTTGTCCGTTTTCTTAGAAAATTCAAGTTTGGCATCCTCAAGATCTTTTGATTGTTGAGCTACACTCGTTTCGAGCTCTCTAATCTTGGAATCAGAAGCAGTCAGTGAAGCATTTATAAGACAATTATCATGATGTTTAGCATTTTGAACACCTTCTCCCCCATTATGACTTACATCGGATGAATCAGAAGTGGTATTTCTATCACTCTTTTCCATCCCATGTTTGTCATAATTAGGTTCAGAATGCTCAATATGCGGCATGTCATCAGCATATACATCATAAACAACATTACATTTTACCATGTTTGCCGGCTCTTCGTCATAAACGGGTAAGGTGTCATCAAGAGAGATCTCGTGAACATCCCCTGACGTGCCACTGGTATCATGTTGTCCTCCTGATTCCGTGCTCTTACCATTGTTATGCTCCAAGTTGTCAACCGTATGACCATTCTCCTCTTGCATCTGCGTCATTGATTCTTGCATTCCATTATCATACGCTTGCTGAAGTTGTGATCGTTGATAAATCGAAGACGAGACCGATGTCATGAGTTTCAATATTGTATCACGGAAAACTTGAAGCTCGGTATGTGTATCTCGAAGAAATGATTGGCAAATCACTGAACTTTCAGGCTTGATGATATTGAATTGGAGGAAAGGCGTGAGTTGTGTCACAAGAGCCTTATATGCAAGTGCCGATGCAGAGTGATTAAAGTTTCCATGGTTGAGTTGCTCGGCGAGTTGGGTCAAAGTGGTGAAGATAGAGTCGATGAATATATGACGATCTTGACCAAAGATTGTCATAAAGTCGCTCCCTCCTTGAAGCCGTGAGAGAGTAACTAGATGATACTGAAGCATTTGAAATGAATTTATACTACTTTCACTAGCTTTGTCTTGCATTCGATGCAAGTCTCCCTCTTGAAATGTTGAAGTCAATGATTCCATTGAAAGGTCGATGAAAAATGAAAGAAAAATTCTCGGTCTCGTCAAATAAATCTTGTCACGTTGTCGCTTCGGAGTCCAAATATATTCGGTATTAATATAACAAAAAATTGGGTTTACAATTAATCCTATATCACAAAATTTCTAAAAATAAAATAAAATAAAATAAAAAAATTTGAGATGAAATAAAATCAAAGTTATAAGAAAAATTTGAGATAAAACAAAATTTGAGATAAAAAATTTATAAAAGTTTATCACAAAATCTAAGTGATAATATAATAGTATCCACCAAACACCCACTAGTAACCAAAAACTTTACAAAACCCGATAGAGGAAAACGTGGGAAGATTCACAAAGATGTGGCAGATATCACTTGGAATTAAAAAGCCCACGTGTAAGACTCGATCCAATCGAGTGGACAATAAAAACTGTGAAGTCAAACCCTAATTTTCTCACACTAAATAATCCTAATTTCTCTCATTGTAATGTCCGCTTGACTTCTTTACTCTCTCCCACTCAAATAATACTACTCCTCCGTCTCTTTTCCTATCCACTCAGATAACCAAATCAAGATAAAAATAAAACTGCTCTTTGAGTTCTCAATCCAAGTTATCAATCAAAGGACATGAGCACGAATCTGAAACCCAAAAAGAAACCTATACCGATTAATAATCCACATCAAGATCCAGAAAATGGGTCTCGGGTAGGTATATAATTATGTTCTAATCGTAGTCTCTCCCTCATCTGTCGAGTCATTCTGTGTGTTTGGTGTGCGAGCCGTGAGGGTGTCGGATGTGGGTGAGGGAGTGGAATGTTTTTTGGGTTTGTTTTTGTGTCGAGGTTTGAGTCCGAGAATTGAGTGTTGGGAGTTGGGAGATTGAGTGTTGTAGTGAGAGAGGTGTTCGGAGTCAGTCAAGATTTTTGAGTCTTGAAAAAAGGATTTTCGATTTGAAAAAGGATTTGGATTTGAGTCTTGAAAGAAAGGTTTTTCGAGTCGTGAGTCGGGTCTTGAGTCGTGAGTGTTGATTGTGATGAGTCAATGTTCGAGTTGAGTTTTGATTGTGAGTTGAGAGTGGGATACGAGAGGTGAGGAAGTCCGAAAGAGATTTTGGTGTTCAATGTGTGCGTCGAGGGTTTTGAGGGAGGGTTGAGGGTGAGTCGTGTGGGGTTAGAGTCTTGATTGTTGAAAAATGGGTGAGTCGAGTGCTAAGGTGAGGGGTGAGTCGAGTTTGTCCGAGTCTAGGGAGTCTGTTTGAGAGTGAGAGGGGTTTCGAGGGTTGTGAGGGGGTGAGGATGTGTGAGTCAAGGGTTGGTTTCAGTCTTGAGTCTGTCTGAGGGTAAGGGTCGTGTCGAGGGTTGTGTCGTGAGGGTGTTGTGTCGTGAGGGAGAGTGTTGTGTGAGACGAGAGATGTTGACGAGAGGTTGGGTGTCGGTCGAGAGTCTGTCTATACGGAAAGGCTATTCGGAAAGGCTATTCGGAAAGGCTATTCGGAAAGGCTATTCGGAAAGGCTATTCGGAAAGGCTATTCGGAAAGGCTATTCGGAAAGGCTATTCGGAAAGGCTATTTGGAAAGTCTATTCGGAAAGTCTATTCGGAAAGTCTATTCGGAAAGTCTATTCGGAAAGTCTATTCGGAAAGTCCATTCGGAAAGTTTTTCAAAATTCGTCCATACGGAATGTTTTTCAAAGTTCGTCCATACGAAATGTCTATACGGAATAAACGACCATCCGAAATAAACTATTACGCGGAATAACGTCTATGTGGAAAAAATGGCTTATGCGGAATAACAAGAGAAGGAAACAGTAAGTCGAAACAGATGGATCAAAACATGATTATATATAAAAACTGATAATAAAAATTAGTTATAAAAATTAGTTATAAATAAAACCGATTATAAAAGAAAACAGAAATTGGACTAGATTGGACAGATTGGACGGATCGGTTGGGACAAACAGTCACAGAATTGGATAAAGAAATGATAAGTTGATAAGATTATAAAAAATTATAAAAAAATAAAATAAAATAAAATAAAAAAGGTAAAAATTGTTTTATGGAAAACTGATTACAGAAAGATGATTAAAAGTAAAAACTGATAACCAGATACGAATCAAGAGATGGACAAAACTTTGATATTGATGTGAAAGAAAAACAAATTGAAACGAAAAGATAAAAAAAAATAAAATAAATTATAATAAGAAAATCAATAGATAAACAAACGCAAATCTTAAGATTTAACCATGGCTCTGATACCAATTGAAGGTCTACGATTTCTTAGGATTGTGCAATTTATGGATTAATCTATTGATTTAATGGTGGAGATGGGGAAGAAGGAGATGGGGTGTAGAGAGAGAAAGGAGAGAAAAGAAAATTAGAGAGAGAAAGTCTAATTTATTAAATGAAAGTATGAAAATGAGAAGAACCACCCCTCCTAACATGCTAGGAGGGGTATATATATAGCCCACCCTACATGTGGGCTATATGGACCATATAGTTTACAAATGGATCACGAGCCCAATACTAGAATATATCTTTGGAGTGACCGATCCTTTCTAAATACGTAAAAACGTATTTCCAACAAAAATGCATCCAAAGACTCACAATGAAGCTTAAGTTTGAAGCTGAATGTGAGTGGTAGATTTTCTAGCATGTTTTGGCATTATGTTCAAAAACCGTGTGAAGGGGGTTCCACATGTGACTTGTGTGTTGTTGAGGTGGCAGGTTTAAGGTTTGGGATATGATTAACATCACCTTAATCATCATTCTGGAGATTATGGAGGGTTAATTTTTGCTAAAACACAAATACCCAATTTGTGTTCCTGGGATGAATAGTGGTGTGATCCAGTTTAGGATTTAAAAAAGTGTTTAGCGCCGGTTTATTAAACTAATAAACATTAGTTTAAAATTTGTTATGGGTGGGAAGTGAGGTGGCATGAAGGGGAGTTGTGATTGGTGGAGAGGAGGTAGTGGGACAGGTGTCAAGTGGTGATTAGTCTAGGTAAGTATTGTTGTCTGCCAGAAATAACCCCTTAACTTCCTTTCTCTTTTCACTTGCAATTAAAACAACCAAATCCGGATTTCCTTTGTATTTGAAGTTTTGGTTTTCACACTTTTGCCCCAAAAAGTTTTGTAAAGTAATTTCAGGGGTATTTCTTGCCAATTCTTGATTCTTGAAGGACTGATTTGGCATTTTCTTTATAGATAATGGTCTTGACTTGTCTTGTTGACTTCTTGGAGGACTGAATTTGACAAATCATGATTAATGAGGGACCATTTTTCCATTTCTTCAAAGTAGAGGGCCCTTTTTGTAATTTTGACAAACTTTAGGGACCAATCTTGTAATTATAAGGATACAAGGGTATAAAGTGTCAATTCTTCAATATTGGAGGACCCTTCTTGCATAATCTTCAAATCTTCAAGGGTTTGTCTTGGAAAATTCTTCATTAGGGCTTGGTTCATTGTGCGGCTTCGTTTCCCGTGTTCGTTTTTGCATGATTCTTGTGATCTTTTGTCATTTTCTCAATATCCGTACCTAAAATACACAAGCAACAAACACAAGCATATATTTGGCCATTTTCATGATATTTTATGCATTTAAAGCCCGTTTTGGACGATGAGACTATGTATAAAAGCAGTCTCATCAAGAGGTATTACCTTTAGATTACAAAAACCCTATAGTTCACTATGAAGAAGATGCTAGTGGGTTCTGGATGATCACCAGATATGGAAAGAAGGTACATACTTTTACTTCTTTGATCTTATTGTTTGAAAGCCTGGATAAAGAAGACTTGGTAGATCTTTGGGGATTGATGAAGGCCAAGTTTGAGGCTGAAGCACCTACTTTAGTCAATGGAATAAAGATCTGGACATCCTTCAAAAGGATGATTGAACCAGATGATGCATATCCAATATGGTTGGATTTGGATGATATCAGTGGACTTCAATGGCGTCTACATTCAGCAGCTGGTGTTTATCATTTGAGCACTACAAAGTTTTCAAAATATCTTCTTGTGGATGCTGAATATCCTATGTCCAAGGAAGTTTTGAAGAAGATGGTGTCTACACAGCTGGAAATGGATTACACTAGTGATGTTGGCAAAGATTTAATTAGGTTTATTTATTATCTAATTAACAAGTGATTTGTATTTTTAAGAATCCTCCTTGTACTTAGTTTTTATTCAGAAACTTGATTACTAGAGTAGATATCAAGTTTAGGGGAGGATTGTTGGGAATAAAATGAGCCAAGACACTTAGACGCTGACAAGAGTTAATTGGACGCTGATAGGAAGAAATCAAGCGCTGACAGATTAAGCATTGACAAGATATATCCAAGCGCTGACAAGAACAAGTCCAAGCACTGATAGGAAATCTTAGTCAACACGTTTGTTATTTGAAGAAAAGATATACTCAAATATTCTATTTTCTATATTTATCTTTTCCTAAAATAGTTGATAGGTTATCCATTGTACACGACTCCTTATGTTATAAGAGGAGGTCGTAGGGTTTATAGTTGACACACATTATTATTCAGTATTCGACTTTCATTGTAATCAAGTTTGTTTTATCACTCAAGAGTGAAAGTTTGTTTTACTTCTTTTACTTGTTCTTTATTCAAGTGTTAATTCCACATAACACTTGGAATGTTCATATTACAACAATGTTTCTCTAAGTGTTTAACTTGATTTAATCACGTAACACAAAGTTAATCGATCTAAGTTTGGGATCAACAAAACTTGCAGTTTTCAGGTTTTGACTATGACATCATTGTACACGTCACCTCATGATATATATATATATATATATATATATATATATATATATATATATATATATATATATATATATATATATATATATATATAGATAGATATATATATATATATATATATATATATATATATATATATATATATATATATATATATATATATATATATATATATATATATATATATATATATATATATATATATATATATATACCTTTGCATGAAAACTTTGTACAATCATATGCATCATACATAAGCATACATCATTTTGATCTCTAGAACTTTGAGCATTTAATCATATCTGGGAACAGTTGAAACATTTGATCAACAAGAACTTTGAACAATACAGTATGATTGTGAGTATTCAATCATGGAATCACAGGAACAACATGTATGGCTACATTTTATGAGCATACAAAACACAAGACATTATTTTGGGTTTATAAAAATCTAAAACCATTATCACAAGTAATAACGTGTATCTAGTACCACATTACTACAAAGTATATATATATTCTATAAAAAATTTTATACACTTTAAGTGTTACTACAAGTTAACAAAGGCTATTGCCACACTATAATTTTGTACCTAACAAATTTATAACATTTTATCTATTGTCTTATACATTAAATAAATAAAAATATACATTTATTAATTCATGACTATATTTTCACCAAAACACTAGAACCTAACCAAATCGAATTAGACTCGAACCTACACTCACACTACGTTACTTAGACTCCTAGTAACTCTACCAAATCACTAGACTTGAACATAAAAATACCCTAGACACTTTATCCTAGCCGAATACTACTTAGACCACATATACACTAACTTAAAACTCTACAAAATTACACTAGACATTAACTTGAACATGTACAACACTTGTAATTAAAACTAGCAATATACAATGCATCACTTGTGTCCCCTTGACCTTATGGGCGACGGCTAAGGGCAAGCAAAAGGGGCAAGTGTACCATGAAGCATTTATTAACCTTGTACCATCAAATCCTATAACTAGATTACCTAGTACTAACCAAGATCACATAAATCTTGCCCAATCTCTCTCTTGTCGTGTATACAAGCCGAACCACACACACTCTCCAAAACCTAGATTATAAGCCTAACATAAACACACTCAAATCTCACTTACAACTCTTCCATTTTCGGATCACACTACATACACGAAACATACTTCCTTACATCATTTACTACACAAATCTTTGTCTCAAGAACATTAAGTGGAACCATTTACTACTACTACACGATTCTTGGGTCACAAGGCAACACAAGTTACCCTAGGTCGCGATTAAAGAGGACTAGACGCATAGATCTATAAGGAATCCTAGTTAGTCTCGTTCATTCGTCACCATCTTCACTAAACAAGTAAGCAATATCATCCTCTTATCCATTTTCATTCATATGTACATCATTAGCATATGAACCTACGTACCCATACTTGGAAACCTATGATAAAACATGATTAGATAACATGCATACGTAAAACATGCTAGAACTCGAACCACAAAGACACCAAAGCCCACGACTTTGATTTTCTTTAGTGGTAAACATGATTAAGTTATAGATATAGGGTCACTAGGAATAATCTTGCCTTAAACCCTAATAAGCTAGATTTGTTAATATACACCTTGCAAATGAACCACAAGCTCTAAATATAAGCCTATAGGTCTCGACTTAATTTAAATGCGGGTATAAACATTTGCCTAAAAAGCCCATTTAGCCTAAGGAAATTATTTAGGGTTAGAGGAATTCTTAAATAAGGTTAGAAGCTTAAATAAACCATGCGTATGAACTCATATGCCACTTATAAGCCGCAAACTAAAACAAGCCATAGGCCCATATACACGACTTATTTAATAAGCCGAGTATTAAGCAAGCCCACTAGGCCCATGTAGTTAGTTGGACTAATTAGGAGGCTTAGTTAACTTGTACAAATAATAAACAAGCCCATGTGTGAGCCAACTACACTCAAAAACCCAATCTGTACCACTAATAGGCCTAACGAGCCCATTAAGATCCAAAATCACTATTAGGAGACTTTTCGTGCCAAATTTGCCAAAAGGTGAAAGTATTAGTCAAAATGATAATATTATAAAACATATATATGAAATTCGTGACATGTGAAAAGTCTAGGGGCTAAACCGTCCATTTTGGAAAGTATAGGGTGGGTGTTGTTTTAACCGAGACTTTAATAAACCACAAGGACCATAATTGTCATTTCCTAAACTTATAACAAGCCCTAGTTACCCCTTTTGTGCCTTATAATTGTTTTCGAGACTTGGGGGACTAGTTTCGTCATTTTACAAAATATAAATGAGCCCTAGGGACTCTGTTTGCCACTTGCCCGAAGATAATAAACCCTAGGGACTATTTTTGACATTCTTCAAAACTTATGTGAGCCCTAGGGGCTGTTTTGGAACTTAATATAACGAACAAGGACTAACGATGCAAACACATTTAACACACGAAACCCTAGGGGTTATTTTGGAAACTAATATCATTACAAGGAGTAAAATGCAATTTAATTAAATCATTATAATATTGTTTTGAAATAATTTAAATTAAGTTGTTTTAATTATTTAAATTAAATAAACAATACGAGTTTATTTATAACTTTTATGTAACGGACGAACTAAATTCGTGTATTTAAAAACCCTAAGGAAATTTGGTGAAACGTATTATTTTCTTACAACCACTTAATTAAATAAAAACCTATTTATTTAATTAATTACACTATTAACGTACGAACAATTTTAATATATTTTTAGAAACTAAAAATATATTATTATCGATAACTTATAAGTTTAACGTTTAAACAATAGTAACAACTTATTAATTTATGATCATGCATTTTCATCAGTTACATTTATCTGTGCATTTTATTGTACATATACTGAGTCACATAAATTACTTAGATAATTTTACTGCTTCGTGATCATACTCTACCAGCATACCCAGTGTCATACTACCACTAATTTATCATTGAGGTGAGTTCATGGCCCCATCTTTTACTGTTTTATAAATGGGGGAGAAAACATACTTAATAGTTGTATATGCAAACACTTACAGACAACAACATATTCACTGCCTATTGTTTGCCCCATTTATTCTCGTGAACTGTAATAGTTAATAGTGTAGCGCGAAATGTTATAAATAGATCTATTTGGTTATTGACAATACTTGGCCTACGCGATTAGCTATCACGAAAAGCTTAGGCTAAGCAACAGGTTTATTTCATTGTCGGACTGAGGGTCTCACATCAGAATGATCCAGATAGGCACCTGAGAAACATTGTCTAGCATCTATTACAGGGCAATAGGAACTACTATAGTATGTAACTTGGTGCTCTACTATCTTCGTGGTGTTTTGCATATCAGTATATTTACTTTATAACTAAACCTGTGAATTCACCAACTTCGTGTTGACCCCTACATTTTACTTTTTATGTTTTCTCAGGAAAGTAAGCAGGTGCATGGATTGGATTCCAGCATCATAGGGAGCATTCATGTTTACCATCGGGCTGAGATATTTCTACAATTAATAATAAATATGTTTTCAAGACAATTTACTTAAATTGCACAATTAAATTCATGTGATATGTTTTAATGACATTTGATGATCATTGCTCTATATATTGTGTGCTATCAATCCACCAAAAGTAACACCCCGTGTACTATTCCACTGCATTTGACCATCTGGGGGTGTTACAAGTTAATCGAGTATTCAATTTTTATTTTTGTTTTTTATTTATTTTTATTTATTTTTATTTTTTTCTTAAAAGAAACCTGATAAATAAAAGTCGGGTTGTCAATATATTGATCTGAATAGTACGAATTGATACATTCTCCAACCCTTTAAAGAAAATCTGTCTCAGATTTTAGTTGGTGTAATTCGTCTACGAATTGATTGCGAAGAGGCGAGAATATTGATTTATTAACTTCACGGTAGATGCCACGTTCGGATTGAGTCGTAAAGGTAAATCATAACTAAAAGGAGTTCAAATAGTCATTCCTATAAGATAATAACGATACGAATTGGAATAGCGATACACAATGGATGAACCATTCAATCGAACGATGAGTAGAAAAAGAAACTGAGTGCGAATGCCAAATGCTTATGCCCACTCATTTATAAATCATTAATTATATGGGTTCCTCAAGTCCATCTAATTAAGATTTCAAAACTAATGGTCGGTAATTTATAATTTGCTTGTTTAAATGAGTGACGAATTCGTTTCAACAAGATAATTATAAATTAGCCTACCTAAGCATCGTTTGCACAAAGCACGAGATCAAGGCCAATTCAATGTTTCATAGAAGGAAAAATCTCCTTCACAACCTGATTCTTCAGAATCATTCAAAATGATAAGAAAATCAAGGAGCATAATTAAACCGTGTTTGAAAGAAATAGGTGCCCAAAAATGGCATATCAGAAAGTGACAATTCGAAGTCGTACTCCAATCAACTGGAAGACTTTACAAAGACGGTCTATGAAACAACGCATATGATTCCAAAGCACAAGGCGAGTATTCAAACTCACAGCCAGAAGATATATAACCAGTGAAATCAACACTTGACGGTGATTTCACGTTTATATAAAATAGTATCATAACTGTGAGGAAAACATTGCGAAAACCATTGCTTCACTCAAAATGTCTTGAAGAGCTCAATGTTTATATATATCCCCCCTTCATATAAACATACTAACGAGAAACAAATATATATATCAATATACATATTTTACAAGCTTTCGGGTAGAACGAGCGCACGGATGATGTTCAAGGCAATAAAATCGTTTTATCAAAAGAGCTGTTATAGTCTAGGTTTCATAAAAATGACCCAGTTCTCTATAACAAATGCTCTGATGCCAATCTGTTACACTCCCAAATTCAAAATAGGCATCAAAAGGGTCATGGGAGTATTACTTCATAGCACAACACACAAGTTACAGAAAACGACTAAAAAAGGCGTTTGAAAAGTTTAACCCATTCGACTATTAAAACATCAGAGTTTACAAACAGGTCCCAACCATAGTGTAATAAAAAACAGTTTTAAAAAGTTCATCGAATGGTAATAAGTACTTTATTGCCTTTAAAATTTCCAGTGCGACTCCATGCTCCAGCTGCTCTTAAAACTAAGTACCTGAGAAATACATGCTAAAACGTCAACACAACAATTGAGTGAATTCATAGGTTTGCAAATAAAAGCAGTTGACCACAAGATTTCAAGTATACAATTTCCAAGGCCAGATAGCATCAGTTATCGCATTTAGCTCATGAAACCGAAACATTAACATCCGTTATTCCATTCAAGTTTCAAATACAACGCGTCTAGTCGATTTTCCGTTAAACCCAGATGGGGAGGTCAATCCCAATAGATCTATTCACAGCATTCGTGTTTACTCGACTAGTACAGTCGGTCCAAGTAATTAACAGTTCATGACTAAGAGGGACAGAATAAGCATACAGTTCAAGCACTTGCGTCCATTCATAAAAAGTAGCATGTATCCCCCTCACGGATTTAATAAAACAATTAAAATAGTAAAAGCGAGGCTATGAACTCACCTTAAAAATGATAACCAACGACCATAAATAACATGACGAGAAGCCAGAAACAAGCAACCTTAAAACCGTGCCTCGCTAAAAGTAATATACCCTCTTCGTGAGATCAACCCAATTTTCATATGAATATTATTTTTTACAGCACCGAGGGAGAATAAAAATAACTCAAACGGAAGAATTATGTGTGCTTTATAATTTTATAACTATTTGGCGTCTAAGCTTGTGCCGACTTAAATTTTTTTATCAATTAAATGTGTACGTGTCATGATATAGTTTTGGTAGCTAAGCTATCAAATTCGTTAGTTCATTAAAAAACATAGCGTGGCACATACAGGAGTAATATCAGTTTGCACAACTTTTCACATTGTATGTGTAAATTATACGTGGCTTAGAATGACTAGGAAGATAAGTCATCAATTAATATAATTTTTTAGTTAAGTTATATTTCATGATCGATAAATCGGGTATTATCGAGACCCGATATTTTAAAAGTTACGAGAGTAGAAAGTTACACGTGAAACACGAAAATAAACGCTCAATATAAAATAAATACTTTAGCATTCAGACAACGTTGATATTTTGATAAATAAACGAGGTATTATAATTTAATAAACGTTAACGCTCTATATAAACGAATGACGCTTAAAGTTTTGTCATAAATTTACGAAGAATGTCCATAAAACGAACAATTAAATAATGACAAGAAAAATATTTCTATGTCATAACGAGGATGTTTACGGTCGATCACGGATGTAAACCTTGTTATTAAATAATAATTGAGACATTCTTGATATGTTAAAGCTTTAACCTTCTAGGTTAATCGAGAATTCAATTTTAATTTATTTATTTATTTATTTATTTATTTATTTTATTTATTTATTTTATTTTTTAAAAGAAACCTGATAAATAAAAGTCGAGTTGTAAATATTGATCCGAATAGTACGAATTGCTACACTTTAAAAGCAGCATGATCCGTCGTTAACCCCGACTACTCAACATTCACGAGAGAAAGTAAAAACATTAGTTTGGTATCCACCCATTAGTTTTCGAAATGGGACAAATACCTTTATTATTGTTGTTTTTAAAAAACCAACCATGATACCATGATTTACACAAGGATTTCCGGCCTCCAGTATTTATATAAAACCATTCTTAAATTTATGGTCAATTAAACAACACTTTTCGTATGATAATACTTAATCTTAAACCACCCACTTTATAAACTCATGTCCATAATTAATACCTACTTTGAACCAAACGGACCCTCAAACTTCCAAGCTTCTATGAATCATATTGTACAGGGACCATTCCTGTATAATTTAACGTATTTTATAATTTGGTTTTGTTTTTAACACGTGTGTATCTCAGGGGGCTATTGTGGGAGAAGTGTACCTATATATAGTGATAGTGTGTGTTACCGTTGGAGCTCGATAACTCAAGATCTTATCTATTTATTTTGCATGCTCTCTCTTTTGAAATTGATATGTGTTCATTTGAGTTGATGCTTCATCAATATTATCTTATTTATCTCTTATATCAACAGTTGAGATTGTTGTCACTATTAATGTTGTTTCTCTCTTCTTGTTTGAGTGTTTGAGTGATTATGTATGTTAAGGAAATCAAATCAATCTAGTTGGAACGATTTTACTATTTCCTTTTGTATTGTAGATTAGCACCCGTTTAGAGACTAATCATTTGTATTTTTGTTTGAATAATAATATCACTATGGGGTGGATGGTTGAGTGATAACCTAGTATTCATATTGCATTGTTTAACATCCGAAGAGACATGTACCAAAATGATTACGTTATGGCTGATGGGAGAAAGGAAAAGAAAACGTGACCACCAATAATGATTTGCTTAATATTCAACCAATGACCCATGACAATATATTATCACATAGGATCACTCTAGACACAATACATAGCCTCATAAGATGAAGATTATTTCTTACAAAGTATCGTTATGATCCCCATCAAAGTCTGCATGGTCTAACAGAAAACGACTAGTACACTTGTAATCGGAAATACTACAACATAAGAACCAAATCTCAAACTCGAAGATTGTTGCTTACAAAGGGTCGTTATGAAGCCACCTCGCAAGCATGCTTAAACATTCTCTAGGTTTGTACTCTGGAGCTGTGTGACCTCCTCCCTTTACCAATACAAAATGATTTACAAATCTGTTATAATATATACCGATGTTTTCGCAAAACCAAACATATTATAATGGACAGAATTTCTCACCTTTACAGTAGCAAATGTCAAGCTGTAGTCATATTTTGCGTATTTGAGTAAAATGCACATATCATCCTTGTGGTTTCTCAAAATTGCAGATATGATCATCGGTATTTTGAAAATGCAGGCGTCCTCCCTATGAGGAAACCTTTGTTCTATTTTCGTCACTTGACCAAACGCATGTTAAAAGTTGACTGTTACCTTCTTTTTTTCACAAGGGCAAACCTGTATTTTCGCATCTCTATCTTCTCCAACACCTCATGTTGCGTTCCTCGCGAGCCCTGGAATGGGTCACATAACCCCTCTTTTTGAGCTTGCAATTCGTCTGGTCACTCAACATGGCTTTCAAGTCAGTTTTCTTGTCATCACAACTGCCTCCAGACCTGCCCAAAGCGAATACCTAAACAACACCATCCCACATCCCGACCTCCATATCATAGACCTCCCGCCTGCTGACGTGTCTGGCCTCGTATCAGATGACATGGGTCTAGTGACTCGCCTTTCCCTTATCGTTCAAGAGTCTATCCGTCCACTCAGATCAATATTATCCGAATTAAAGGGACCCAAACTTTTTTTTTGCACAGGTGTGTTTGAAATTTGTAATGACTTGCCCATTCCAGTTTATTCCTTTTTCACTTCTTCAGGGATTCTGTTCACACTGTCTTTGTATCTTCCAACTATGGACCAGGAAGGTGTGGATTTACTAGAAACGGTTCAAGTCCCAGGATGTAACCCGATCCGCATCCCGGACTTACAGGAAAAAGTATGGAAGAGAAATAGTGACGACTATAAATGGTACTTGTTTCACGCCAAAAGGTTATTCATGGTCAAAAGTATATTTGTAAATACTTGGGACGATCTCGAACCGGTCTCGCTCAAAGCAGTGAAAAATGAACCATTCTTTCTTAACATTCCCACGCCACCTGTTCATCCTATCGGACCGCTCGATCATCAAAAAGAGTGAACCTGTTGTGGTCGAATATGAGAAAGAAATGATTGCATGGCTTGGTAAACAACCAAAAGACTCGGTTCTTTATGTCACATTCGGAAGTGGTAGAACACTAAGGAGGGAACAACTCAATATGTGAAAGTTTAAAAAAGTGTGTTGGAGAAGATGGAGATGGGAAAAGATAGGTTTGCCCATGTGAAAAAAGAAGGTAATACTCAACTTTTAGCATGCGTTTGGTCAAGTGACAAAAATGAAACAAAGGTTTCCTCACAGGGAGGTTGCTTGCACTTTCAAAATACCGATGATTATATCTGCAAATTTGAGAAACCACAAGGATGATATCTGCACTTTACTCTGAGTATTTAATAGTGTATCTGCAAAAGATATATTAGCAAGATATGGCACACCTATTACTAGTCATGGTTGCTTGAAGTGACATAAGAACTAACCCGGAAACTTGTTCGTCAACGAAGCATGGTCTCCAATCATCAATGACTGGAAGGCTTAGTGACTCAATTATGTTCACCGTGCTTAGATATGGGACAACCACGTCATGATCTCCACTAATTAAATAGAAAGATAGATGAAAACCGAAATTATTAATAAGGATATTTTGCTTTCAAAGGTATCTAAATACTATAGGTAGGCATAAATAAATTCAATAATGAAATGCAGCATAATAAAGGGTATTCACGTATATATAAGAGCACGAGAATTTTTCTCACTAAGGCTTCGATGATAGCTAACAACACATATGATGTTATGTGTGTAAGATATGGCTTCTTTATCAAAATAATAATGCATGGTGTCATTGCATCTCACCCACTCAGTTCGCCAAATTCCTGGTGGTTACAACATTTTTATACGAAATAATCATTATGTAAATGAGTAATTTCATTGTGAAATACAAACCTCACGAATGTGAAGAGCTTCTCTCACATCTTTGCTATTAGCCCACACAGAGGAATGTAAATAGTTTTCATCCTGCAATAAGCATAGATGGAAGTGTCAAGATCCAGCTTCGGTTGAAATGGGTTGTTTTCAGTGCATGCCATAATGGACGGGCTCAAACACGTTTTGCACATTTTTGTAGTTACTTAATACACATAATTATGATAGAAAAACAATATGGTTAAAATAATAAGCTAACCTTTGAATATAATGAAGTAGGTCATCTTAGTCATTAGTGGTCTTGTATTGTAATAGGTTAGTCGGGTTAACCGGGCTTGGACTTTAAGCTAATATTGTCTAAGTTAGGGGCGTAAGCCTAAGAAAAGCCAAGCCTGGCCCAAGGAAACAAAGCCCACGGCCCAAAAAGGCCAAGGGTATATAAACCCTCTTCCATGTGTGGAAGAGGGTGTTGGTTCATTTCATAAAACACATAGTTTTAGTGTAAACCTTCCACTTCTCTCTCTACTCTCTCTCTACTTTTCTCCTCTTTCTCTCTATAAGAATCTTGTGTTATGGATTAAATAGGAACAACATTTGGTATCAAGAGCCTATAGTGGATAGGTGATTGAAGATTCGTGTGTGGTGTTCTTGAATTTTCGTGGCCTTTTTGATCTACATCTCACGTCCAAAACTTCTTTTTTGTGTTTTTTATGGTCCTTTCTTGATACAAATCATCTACATACTAGTATTAGTGATTTGGGTATCTTGGTTTTGGCTAAAACACAAATCTTTTGGATCAAAAGTTGCGAAATTTCTTCTTGTTCTTCATTCCGAAATTTAAGCAGAATCTCCATCGGAAAGTACAAGTGAAACGTGGGCTTCCATCGCAATAACCATCACCATCGGAAAGGGTTTTGGTTCCACATTGCGATACGTGGGTTTTATTACTTACTCCGATCTGGACATTCCGATCGTACTTTGCGATCTGGATTCCGACGGGTATAAGGAAGTATTTTAAGTCGTTACTCTGCTTGAATTTTGTCAGCAACTTTGCGATCTGAGCATTGCGATCTGAGTATTTCGATAGACTTTGCGATCTGAGTATTCCGATAGACTTTGCGATCTGAGTATTCCGACAGGCTTTGCGATCTGAACATTGCGACAGTGCATTGTGATAGAACATTCCGATCTGAACATTGCGATAGAACATTCCGATCTGAACATTCCGATGGATATTTCGATGGACATTTCGATGGATATTTTGTTTGAGTAATTTTTAGACTTAGCCACTATCTAGACTAGTTTCGGAACGTAGTTTACACGAAGATTAAAAAAAAAAAAAGAGTTAAAATTTTTAGGTCAGGTAAAATCAATTTTTTTCCCTACTAGTTTTTGGCTATTTCTAACTCAAATTCAAAATTTAGCGATACAAAACTTTTCGGCTTACCGTTTTGTCAGACTGAGGAATTTATTGTCGGACTGAGAAAAAATTTTTGAATTTTCGGAATTTCAATTTTAACCACACATCATCACAACAAATCCACTAAGATCTGCAATTCATCCACAAGTATTCACCATGTCTAACAACAACATCAACATTGCAACTGCTAATCAAATTCGTTTGGAACAAGGTGGCAATGGTAACCCACCTGTGCTCACTGCCGGTTGCTACGTTCAATAGAGATCTCGTTTTCTCAGATTTCTCGATGGAAAAGAAAACCGAACTGCTCTTCGTCACTGCCTTGAGAACCCACCTCCAGTTTTTGAATTCAAACCAATTACAACACAGACAGAGGATGGTACTTCATCAACTATACGAGCTATGGAGGATTTTGACACATGTTCTGCTGAGAAAAAGAAACTCCTCTAAGCTGAAGCTGATGCTGTAAATTTCATACTCACTGGAATTGATAACGATATCTATTCCATAGTTGATGCATGTCCTAATGCTATGGAAATGTGGAATGCAATTCATCGATTGAAGCAAGGTGAGTCAATCAATGTTCAAGATCTCGAGACTAATCTACTTTGGGAGTTTGGAAAATTCACATCTGAATATGGTGAATCCATTGACTCATATTACTCGAGATTCTACAAAATGATGAATGAGCTTGTAAGAAATCAGTGCACCATCTCCAATCATCATGCCAATGTTCAGTTTCTACTTCAACTCAAACCGGAATGGAAAAGGTTTGTGACTTTGGTCAAACAAAGGGAGGATATCAAGACTATATCTTACCACAAACTTTATGATATCTTGAAACAACATCAGAATGAAGTGAATGAACTAAGGGCTGAAAAGGCAGAACGGTCTGCTAATTCTATTGCTTTTGTGGCTGCTACTTCAACAAAACCCGTTCCTCGTCAACAACCACCTAATCATTCCTCGAAGTCATCAAGCTCATCCACCAAACCTCTAGCTGCTGCTAAACACAAAGCAAAAGCAATTGTCCTCACTCCACCTCCAAAGTATGACACCGAGTCAGATGGAGACAATGATGATGAACAAACTTCAAGGGACAAGAAGATTAAAGAACTCATGTCTTTACTCACCACAACTTATAAGAAGATCTACAAACCTACCAACAACAACCTCAGATCATCATCCAATGCTAGATATAAGGAAGTTGATCATGCACCTAGGTATGATCGTGATGCTAGGTATGATAATCAGAGGATGCTGAATCAAGTTGGGGCTAGAGATACTGTAGGAACTCCGGTGGTGCAGAAGACTGGGATTCAATGCTTCAACTGCAAGGGATTTGGGCACATGGCTAGGGAATGTAAGAAGCCAAAACGGGTTAAGGATTCGGGATATCACAAGGAAAAGATGTTGCTGTGCAAGGAAGAAGAAGCAGGAATTCCACTCACAGCAGATGAAGTTGACTGGCGTGATGACACTGATGATGAAGCCGATGATCAAGAGCTAGAGGCACATTATGTGTACATGGCAAAGATTCAAGAAGTGCTTCCAGAGACTACTGATACTTCTGGACCTATCTTTGATACTGGGCCAATTGAAAAGGTACCAACAAATGAAAACTATAATGTGTTTGCTAATGAACGACGGCATCCTGAGCAACCCGAAAGCATCAATGACACATATGTAATGGAAACGGAGGATAGCAATATCTCTACGGATTCACAGCATATGTGTAATGATGAAGGTAATGCTGCTCAGGATAATGACTCGGATGAGGACCGTGATTTGCTTGCGTCTATAATTGATTCTTTAAAACATGAAATTGAGGAAAACAAAGATGCTAATAAACATTTGAAGCAAGCAAACACATCCTTAGCCGAGGAGATAGACAGGCTTAAAGAGTGTGATTATGTAAAAGAAGCTGATCGACGGGTTGCAATAGCTAATGGTTTGGTATATGAACGTAAGGTGCTCAACGAACAATATTGTTCTGAAGTAACACACGAAATTCATATGTCAAAACAGAAGATATCAGAACTTGAAGAACAACTGCTGCTACATAAACTCCAAATTACTGAATTAGAGTCGGTTAACAAAGAACAAACTGAGCTTTATAAAACTCGTGAAGAAAAGGATATTGAAAAAATTCTTGCTTTGGAAAAGAGAATCGACACGTTAAACAACATTGTTTACAAAACGGGTCAGTCTATTCAAACTATGAATATGCTCAATAGAAATATGAAAACTAGTTTTGTCAAGCCTGAATATCTCAAGAAAGCTCAAAGTACCAAGCCTGCTCTTTATGATATCGGTTGTTATGTTGATAATCTTGCTCTTATGCTTTCCCCTGACTGCGACGAAATCATTCGTCAACAAGAAGAAAGTCGATCAAACTTAAGTGATTTAATAAACCTTTCTGATTCTAACAATCATATTAAGTTTGTCCCTCAAAAAGAACTTTCAAAAGAACAAAAGATGTATAATAGTGTTCCACCACCAAGTGATGAACCACAAAAGAAAGTTTCTTTAAAAAGGAGTTTCCAAAAGCAATCAATTTTGTTAGAAAAGCGAATTTTGGATGAAAAACGTAAATGGGATGAGAAAAGCAAAAGTGTTCAGCAATTTGAGTTTATAAAACAAGGGGTTTTAAATTTGTACAAAGGTGTCTTCGACTATGAAAAAGTTTCTAGGGATACCATTTGGAATATTAAACCTAACCCACAAGTAGAAGTCGTCATTCAACAATGCATTGTTCCAACCATTGATGATCTTTCAAAAAATGTGGAAATGTTTTATAATGCTCTCACTGAGGAAATGTTAACTGATTTAAGCTATGTCAAATCTCTTGAAGATGAAGTTGATTTTCTTCAAATTAAATTAAAGACACAAGAACACCAACTTTCTAACGAAATTGATCGACTTTCTAAGGAATACTTTTATGCTGACCATATGAATTCTATACTTGGTGTGTATACCGATCTTGATCAATATTGTCATGTAGCATGTCTTGTGTCAGAATCGGACTCGAAATGTCGCAATCTTGAAGTAGAGCTTTCGAAACAAATTCAGTCATATAACAAACTTTCGAAAAGTTTTTCTCAACTTGAGAAACACTCCATTTCTCTTGAACTTGCTTTACAAAAAGGTGAAAAATCTCATAATCATAAAAAGTGTCAAGAAATGTCAGCTTCTTCGTTTCGTCTACTGAATGAAAAAGATTTCGAAATAAATGATTTGAAAGCTCAGCTAAAAGAAAGGGACATAGCCATAAGTGAGTTACAGAAACTCATTGAGAAAATCAAAGGAAAGTCTGTTTTGGGTAAACCATCCGCCGTTCGTCAACCGAATGCGGTTAAATGCCCTAAATCATCTATTTTGGGACAATACCCACAGACTTTGCCTAAGATAGGAAATTATAAGAGCACTAATGTGATAGCACCTGGAATGTATAAGATGAACACTAGGTCCACTCAAACTGGAACAACGCAGTTACCTCAGAATACTAGGAAAACTAATCAACGTGTGTCTTCTTCTATAGGAGTAAATCCCACTACTAGTGTTAGCGGACCACAGCTTAAGAGCACAAGAGTTGAAGATAGAGTAATGCCTAACAATAGTCAAGGGAAGAAGAATGAAGTAGAAGATCACCGTAGGAATTTTAAGTTTTCTAAGAATAAAACGTCTGTAACTGCATGTAATGACAGTTTAAATGCTAAGACCTCGAATGTTGAATTTGTTTGTGTTGAATGTGGCAAATGTGTTCGTACTTTCAATCATGATGCTTGTGCTCTTAATTATAATGGCGTGAATACTAGAACTATGAAGCCTATTCGTATGCCCACTAGTACTAGTAAACCCACAAGAACTTTGAACCAATCCACTGAGCAACCACTTAAGAAACTAAGTGCGTTAGAATCCACTACTCTACGTAAACAAAGCAGGTTAAAGAAGCTTTATGAGAACATGATTAGGACATGTACACGGGGGTATTCAAGATTTACACCACCCGGATACAAATGGGTACCTAAGACAACCCCCATTCTAATTGGGTCTATGAATGTTAGCTTGCCTTTAGAATCTAGGTCCACTACTATTTTGGAACCCGTTTCTATCAAGGGCTCCCATTTGTCAAATGCTACATTGTCTTCTAATTCTTCTGCAGCTCGTCGAACTCATCCTATTCATAATGGAGTCCGGGTGTACAAAGCACATGACGGGCAATCTCAAGCTTCTCATTAACTTCGTGGAGAAGTTTCTGGGTACGGTACGGTTTGGAAATGATCAATTTGCACCGATACTCAGATATGGAGACTTGGTTCAAGGGAATATCACTATCAGACGGGTTTATTACGTAGAGGGACTGAATCACAATTTATTCTCGGTTGGTCAATTTTGTGATGCGGATTTGGAAGTGGCTTTTCGGAAATCTACTTGTTATGTTAGAGACTACGATGGGAATGACCTTCTTACAGGTTCTCGTGGTTCTGATCTCTACACAGTAACTCTTCAAGACACATCTTCAACAAATCCGATTTGCTTAATGGCTAAAGCCTCATCATCTCAAGCATGGTTATGGCATCAACGATTGTCACATCTCAACTTTGACACCATCAACTTGCTTTCGAAGAATGATATTGTGACCGATCTTCCTAAGTTGAAATTCGTCAAAGACCATCTTTGTTCTTCTTGTGAGTTGGGGAAAGCAAAATGGAAGTCTTTCAAAACAAAGACTACCCCAAGCTCAAAAGGACGATTGGAACTTCTACACATGGATCTATGTGGTCCCATGCGTGTAGAGAGTATTAACGGGAAAAAGTATATTCTCGTGATTGTTGATGATTACTCTAGATACACATGGACTTTCTTCTTAAGGTCCAAAGATGAAACACCAGAGGTTCTCAAAAACTTTCTCAAGATGATACAACGCAATCTTCAAGCTCAAGTCTTAACCGTAAGAACGGATAGGGGTACTGAATTTTTGAACAAGAACTTGCAATCTTACTTTCAAGAAGAAGGCATCGAACATCAAACGTCTATTGCTCGAACTCCTGAACAAAACGGCGTTGTCGAAAGGCGGAACCGTACTTTGGTTGAGGCTGCTCGAACAATGCTTTCTGCTTAAAAATTACCGCTATTTTTCTAGGCTGAAGCAATTGCAACTGCCTGTTATACTTAGAATCGTTCTCTCGTTATCCCTAGACATGAAAAGACATCATCAATGGCAGGAAACCTACTGTCAAATTCTTTCACGTATTTGGATCTTTATGCTACATTCTTAAAGACGGTGAGAATCTCGACAAGATGAAAGAAAAAGGTGATGCATGTATTTTTGTGGGGTATGCGACATTGTCGAAAGGATATCGGGTCTATAACAAGAGAACAAAGATTATTGTCGAAACAATTCATGTGAAGTTTGACGAATTGCCACAAATGGTACTTGATCACAACAGCTCAAGTCCCGCTCCTCAATGTCCAAGAATGGCACCTACACAAAACAGTGTACGTCCCGTGCAAGAATGTCAACAAAGTACTCCTACAACAGACTCGACGGATACGACACATATGAATGAGTTGGTTGATTTATATGATCCAATGTTTGATGAATATTACCATGGAAACAATCAAGTTGTGTCAAAGCCTTCCGCTGTCACCACTACTGATGCACCCGAACAAAGTCAAAAAGACACAACTGCCTCTACTTCAGCAACCGTTGCTCAAGAGAATATTCCATTGGATACTCAACAAACTCTAGAAACAATCATACAACCAACATCACCAACTGTCAATGCTGAAGGAGGTAACAACAATCAAGCAGTCGATGCACAACATGACGATGAAGAATTTATCAATCCGTTCGGTACACCGGTACACGAAGTCGGAGAGTCTTCTACTCAACATGTTGATCCGTCCAACATGCATACATTCTACCAACCATATCCATCCACTCACCATTGGACACGTGATCATCCATTGGAGCAAGTCATTGGAAATCCTTCACAACCGGTTCGAACACGCAGACAACTCGAAACCGATGGCGATGTGTGTATGTATGCACTCATCGTGAGTTCAACTATACCTACAAACATCAAACAAGCCATGACTGATCATGCGTGGATTGAATCAATGCAAGACGAAATTCATCAGTTTGAACGCCTAAATGTTTGGGAACTTGTTGACCGACCCTATGGAATGTCAATTTTAGATTTCAAATGGATCTGGAAAAACAAACTGGATGAAGAACAAACCATCATCAAAAACAAATCTCGTCTTGTGGTTAAGGGATACCGTCAACAAGAAGGCATAGACTACGATGAATCATTCGCTCCAGTCGCTCGTTTGGAAGCTGTCAGGATATTCCTTGCTTATGCTGCACATAAGGGCTTCACGGTTTTTCAGATGGACGTTAAAACTGCTTTTCTCAACGGTCATTTAAAGGAAGAAGTGTATGTGAATCAGCCGGAAGGATTCATCGATCCTCATCATCCTGACAAAGTCTATCGTCTCAAGAAGGCTGTATATGGACTTAAACAAGCTCCAAGGGCATGGTACGAAGAACTTTCAAACTTCTTGGTGTCCAAAGGATTCTCCAAAGGTTCTATTGATCCTACTCTCTTTACTAATAAATATGGGGATGACATAATGCTGGTGCAAGTTTATGTTGATGACATTATTTTTGGTTCTACGAACCCAAAACTTTCAAAACGTTTTGAAAATTAATGCACAGCAGATTTGAAATGTCAATGATGGGGGACATAAATTTCTTTTTAGGCCTCCAGATTCATCAATCCCCACGTGGTATCTTCATAAACCAAGCTAAGTATGCTCAAGAGATACTTAAAAAGCATGGTATGACCTCATGTGCTCGCGTTGGTACACCATTGTCGACCACATCCCTAGACGCTGACTTGTACTCATATCCCGTAGATCAAACACGATATCGCAGTATGATCGGGTCACTTATGTACCTTACAGCCAGCAGGCCTGATATTCATCATGCCACATGCTATTGCGCATGATATCAAGCCAGACCTACTCAAAAGCACCTCAAAGAGGTTAAACGGATCTTTCGATACCTTAAGATTACCATTCACATGGGACTCTGGTATCCGAGGGAAACCGGTTTTCATCTAACGGCTTTTTCAGATTCTGATCACGCAGGTTGTATTGATAGTCGTAAAAGCACTTCTGGTAGCATACAATTTCTAGGGGAAGACAAGCTTGTCAGCTGGTCGTCAAAGAAGCAGGATTGCACCTCGCTCTCATCAGCTGAAGTAGAATATGTGGCTCTATCCACGTGTTGTGCTCAAGTCCTCTGGATGAGAACTCAACTCACGGATTATGGCTTCCACTTTGATAAAATACCTATGTATTGTGACTCAAAGTCGGCCATAGCCATATCTTGCAATCCGGTTCAGCACTCCCGCACCAAGCACATCGATGTCAGATATCACTTCATCAAGGAACAAGTGGAACGTGGCATCGTGGAATTATACTTTGTCAGAACTGAGTACCAGCTGGCAGACTTGTTTACAAAAGCTTTATCGAAAGATAGGTTTGCGTATCTCGTTGGCCGTCTTGGTATGAAGTATATGACTCCAGAAGACTTGGAGGTTTTGGCAAATGAAGCTGCTTGATATTCTCTCACAATGACTTCTAGGCGCATCACAGCTTAGAACTCGGATCTCAACTAAGGAAAGTTTATCTCGGACGATAACTTATCCTTCTCAACGAGAAACTCATATTTCTCGGTCATGAGCTTCTCATAAAAACATTCAAAGTTTTTAAGTTCATGAAAAACGATTTCTAAGTAAATGTCATCTTAGAACTCGAACTTCAACTTAAGGAAAGTTTATCACGGATGATAACTTATCCTTCACAACGGGAAATTTATTTTTCTCGGTCATGAGCTAGTCACAAAACAATCAAAGTTTTGAGCTCATGAAAAACGGACCCGAAAGGGAAGTGTACGTTTCAGTGCGCTTTCCCTAATCAATAGAAGAGAAGTCGTCTATCCTGATTATTTTAAAACCGTTGAACACAATTTTTCAAGAATTTCTCAAAAGGTTTTTTCTAAATCTTTCAAAATTGTGTGTTCAACACTCTCTCCTCATAAGTGGTTTTTATATCTCAAAATTGTCATATGTTATTTTGATCAATTTTTGAGGGGGAGCGTTTTAAAATCAAGCCTTTTAATGTTGTTGGGTACATCTCTAAAATTGTCATATTTTATGTATCCAACACATTCCGAAAATGATATGAAATTGTCAAATGTAATATATTATATCAGAAAAGGCATCTCAACTCCGTACCTCAACATATTTTGTGGTGTCGTTTTTCTAAAATTTTGTCAAATTTTGTCTCAAGACACACATATATTGTTGAGGGGGAACGACCCGACTGAACATGTTCCATGCTTCATACGTGCACACATGTTTCTCTCCCAATCGGTTTTCAGAAATTGTCATATTTTAATCAATTAGTATCTCTAATATGATGTTTTTATATTAGAGATAGGGGGAGAACATGTGATTAAAATGTAATATATCGCAACATGTGATCTTAAAGACTCAAGTGCAACTCTTTCCTTCACATGCCAAACTATTTTGTATATCGATGCATGTGTGTAAGGGGAGCTTTTCGGAAATGTAAAACTTTCAAGTGTTAAAAGTTTTGATTTTTATCAAACACTTTGAATGGTTTTCAATGATTTAATGGTTACGATCTATACCCAAAACAACCTACTATCCACGACGGAACGATGGAGTCAAAAGGTGGTTTAGGATAGGAAACTAAGTCCTATGATCCAACCAGAACCGGAGGGATCTACCCAAGGACATTCCATAGCTAGAAATAGTTGTCCTTAGGAAAGATGGAGTGGAATGAAGCTGATGCGGACCAATTACTTAAGTTAGCACTAGAACAATCACAACAAGGTGCTAATGATGACGTATTGGTAAGCATTGAAGGAGTTGAATATTATGTGCAACTTAGGTAGAAACCGGGTTAACACATCTTTTGAAGACAAGTGTCATGGACCCAATGATACGATGCACAACCCTTCCCCAGCCATTCGAGTTTCTATCAAAAGAAACTTGTCTCATTGTCACGGATATCAACACGTATCTATTGACTTTCTCACTCCGAGTCAGATAATATTGAAAAGGTGGCAGTCTGCTCCAGTCTCCGATTACCAAAAATGCACTTATTGAGTCTAGAGCCAAACGAGATCAATTTATCATCTCATTAGGACACAATCGAGTCCTACGCATTATCCTTGTGATATTGCCAGAACATCTGAGAGATACGATTCACAATGAAGATGGAAATCCTACTTGAGCCAGCATCAAACAAGCTCATGGTAGGTAACTTGTGCGATTCTACACGAATCAAACTTGTGAGAACTGGAAAGCAACTAAGTTTGGATTCTTAATTAATTCAAACTTGATTCCAGGTTTCTTCGCAAAATCCATGTGATCTTGCTAGAACATTCAGAGTGACACTCATTAGTGTTCACAGTGACGAATGGAAATCCTTCCAGTGTCAACATCAAACAGCACTGCGGTAGGTAACTCGCAAGATTCTCTATGAATCAAGCTTGTGACAAACTGGAAAGCAACAATGGTGCGATTCTTTTAGAATCAAACTTGTTCCAGGAAATCTGAATTGACGACTCTAATCAGACGGATAATTTATCCTTATGATTCACTCTTTACGTTTGCAATCTGCTTTTAGACGGTCGAGTAAAGAGAACTGGCTACTACCGCCGGGAAACCCTGTCAAGGAGGTTCTTAATCGAATCTACCTGATCACAGGTACGTTATTTAATACCGTTTAACGGTCTTCACCGACCGGAGGTAAAACGCTACCGAGTTAGGGTGAAATGTTCAAAGCCATTTCATCCGTGTCTATATATGTTGCTGCATATCAAGAAGGTGGCGTAGTTGTGCAACCGATGTCGATTCAGAAGTCACAAGAGCACAAGATGGCGATAATCAAGATACCTAAGAATGTAAGAATGTAATAGGTCATCTTAGTCACAAGGAGTACAGATGAAGATCTCAAGCACTCAAAGTCAAATGACAAAGGCTCAAGATAAAGATCACGAAAGCATGAAGGAACAAAGCTGTTACAAACAAGATCAAGACCAAGATACAAGACCAAAGCAGGAAGATCTCCTCTACAAGAATGTATTCTCTCAATCATCTTATGCTTGTTAAGCTTTTTAAGATGATCGATACATTGGGGGAGATTGTTAGCCCTATATTTTATATAGTCGAACAAGAATGTAGTAGGTCATCTTAGTCATTAGTGGTCTTGTATTGTAATAGGTTAGTCGGGCTAACTGGGCTTGGACTTTAAGCTAATATTGTCTAAGTTAGGGACGTAAGCCCAAGAAAAGCCAAGCCTGGCCCAAGGAAACAAAGCCCACGGCCCAAAAAGGCCAAGGGTATATAAACCCTCTTCCATGTGTGGAAGAGGGTGTTGGTTCATTTCATAAAACACATAGTTTTAGTGTAAACCTTCCACTTCTCTCTCTACTCTCTCTCTCTCTACTTTTCTCCTCTTTCTCTCTCTAAGAATCTTGTGTTATGGATTAAATAGGAACAACATATTCACGTGATAAAGAACTTATACCATTGGTGAAGTATAATTAGACCTCGATCTCTTGTCAACATTCTCATCCTTTGTGAGACACTGAGCACGATAATGTAACTCCTTCAAGTGTTATGACAAGTCTTTGTCACCATTCATGTAAGCACGAACAAGTTACCTTAAAAGTCAATGACTGGGAGTGCACGACTTTAAAATATGATAGAACATAAACTCGCGAAAATCTTCTTCGAACATCAAACTTACCATAAGAATTCTTCCCCTTAATCCAACACTTCTTCATGACGAGTCTTAATGAAACAATATCTTCATATGTAAAAGATCTGAATGGATAACTCTTTCACAAGGCTATCCCGATTACATAATCTAATATCAATCAAAGTCTTCATGAATTGTTGCTAACTTACTTAAAAATCATTAATCCCTTTAAAAACTATCCGAGCCATAAATATCAACTTGATATTCTGTATAAAAATGGAGATCCCATGTACCTTCGTGTGTAAATACCTCTTTTTGTATGCCAAAATCCTATCAATTTTTCAAACAGCAGCTATTCCTTTTGTTGTCCAACATCCTCTTGTATCCAATATATCACCACTGTGTGTTGTCCAATATCGATCAACACCTGACAACGTTTGAAAAACCATATATCAGAAAACAAGTGTCAACGCCTCCTGTCAGCATCAACTTTATTCCTGTCAGCGTCCACAACTGCTGACGTCACCTGTGCTACAATTTGAATAGCGGCTAGAAAAGATTTACTCATACCAATCTTTACTCAACCAAAATACTAGCCCAATACATTTGCAGCCCACATAACTCATTTACGTCCAAGATTACAGCAGCATAATATCATGGGATAAACACAACTCCTAAAAATAAGGGAAACATAACTATATCTTCTGTGGCATCCAACGAACATATATCCTTTCAATCAAACGTGATATATGCCACAAAATCAGCATAAATCTCATCCAAGTATGCTTCCATAAACTTATATTACCCCACGTTTGATGGTAAAGTGATCTATAGATTCTGTATCTTTTCCACATGAACAATATCACAGCTTGATCACAGCGTGAACTTTCCCATGCATGTATAGTCTCACGTGACATTTTTCTACTGTTTTGCTCATACCATAGTTGTTCGTTAGACCATATACACACAAATATCCCAAAGAACATCACAAAACATAAACTGTGAAACTTACTACTTCCTTTTTCGAACCAATTCACCACTGATCATCTGCTGCTGTAATTCCTTCATTAAAAACAGCCATCAATCATCATACTCGTTCCCAGATTTAGGGTTTATAACAAACCCTAAACATGATTTTGAATATTGAAACCCTAACCTTGGTTTGAGAATCAAATACCATAAAAACACAACGAACTAAAGCATCTTTTCTGCTTAGAATCGATCTAGGTTTTGTGAAACCCTAGTTCGTGATTTTATGTGAAAAAGTAATAACGTCAATACCATAACCAGTGAACTTCAACATTGAATAACTTCTTCATTAGAGCTCAGATCGAGGATCCCTTCGGTGAGATTCTAGACACAAGTGCCAAGAATATACAGTTCAAATTCCACGATGATCCAACGGTTAACGAAGGAGAAATCCTGTTTTGAACACGGCTGTCCACAAAAAACTGCATACGAACACTGCTGACTTCGACGCTTAATAACTTTTTCTTGGGGATAAACCTTGACAATCCCTCCGAAGGATGTCTAGATATATGTGTATAGAACACACACAAGAAATTTCGTGACGATCCAACGGTCCAATAAAAAGTTATGACCTTTTGAATACTGTTGTGCACACAAAATCGCCCAGAAAAACCCTAGACGGATTTTTCTTTTCTTCTCAAAACACGAACACCTTGTTGATCCTAACATCACGAGCCACGAGGCTCTGATATCAACTGTGGAAACCTTGGTTTCCTCGAATCTTTTAGCTGCTAGGCATGACCATTGTTCATATGATTAACAATCAAAGCGGAAAAGAACAATAGTTAGGAAACAAGGTGTTTGGGGCACAAAACACATGAATTACTCAATTGGGTTGCTCATTATATTAATAATCAACAACCACTAGGTGTGTATACATTAATCCTACACCTAGTCGACACACGCTTTAGGTTTACATTGTGATTGAAAGTTATGAATAAAACCTAAGACCCTTGTTCCTTTTATAGAGTAAGGAACAGAATCTACAAGAGATAAAATCAAATAAACATCTAAATATTCTATTTAGATAAATTATATATTGAATATATCATAAATAATATACCCAATATATTCCCTAAATAGAATTCTCCATCAGCCCGTAGAATTTGTCAGCGGCTAGACAAGCCGTGTCAACGCCTAAACTTGTCGTGTCAGCGTCTTGATGTTTTCTTCGTTTTGAGTTTCTATCACATCAACTTTTGACCCAACAAATGCATAACGAATATATCATGGGCCACTTTAAAATTTCTCAATGAGTTTAACCCATTCCTTTTTTATTGATCATACACCCACTTTAGATAAAAACAAATTAACTCATTTATTACTATACGCTTCCGAATAGCCACAACTGTATAACACTAATTTATTGAGAAGTAGTTTCAAGATGACCATCATGCATAAACCCCATCAAGAAAAAAAAAGGGTGGCGGTCAGGTTTAGGTTGGGGGCTATAGTGCAACCAACTAGAACGCTACTAGGGTCACATATTATAAAACATAAACGAGTTTGGCTGTTAACATAATCAGTCAATACTCAACCTAAACATGATATGTTTATTACACAGGTTATGACTTATTAAGGTAGACACATTTCCAACTCGGAACCCATTTTCACTCATCCTGATACTTTAATTTCAAGTTGATTTATTGTCTTTTTTTCATGACAGGATTTGCCACATAGAAAATATCATAAGTGAATTTTTTTTTCATATATTCCCTAGTAACCAGTGTTGGGATATGCGATCGTTTAGCCATCAGAAATACGTGAGCCTATCGGGGGCCACACTCAATATGGAGAACACACTTTTATTTACGTTTTATTATTTATAATTAAACGTTTAATAAAAACTTCACTTATTACTTAATTAACGGTGGTTAAATTAATTAACGGGATTTAATTAATTTAATTCGAGTGCGTTATTTAAATTTTGGAAAGAAATCGATTTCTAGAAACCCTAAGGCCATTCGGCCGAATATTGTATATAGGGTGTGACAATCCGTCAATTTCAGGTCGATATTTTAATCTCGACTATTAAGTATTATATGATTACTTTAACGAGAATTTTGAATTATCGGCTAACCGAGAAGGTTATGGCTTGAAACTTAGTGTAAGAATGTCGTTTAGATGAAAATCGGCAAGGAATACGTTGGGTATCGATATTATATTCTCAGTTTATTATAATAATAATTTTATTGTATTTATTTTAATTTCTCGTGATTTACGTTTTAACGAATGAAGAGAACTATTAATGATCGCGATACCGACGGATGCCCGAAAATTTATGTTTTATTATCGATTGTTTTGATATTTAATATTTTCGACGTTTTCGATTTAAATACGTTTTAAGTCGTGTCGAAACTATATTATTAAATTAATGAAGTGTTTTAACTTTTGAAAATTATTTTTACAAAAACAGAGTCCCGTAAATATTTTCTATTTTCGTCATTTAATTTTTCGTTTTAATAGTATTTTTCGTCATTTACGTTTAGCCTTTACGTGTCATTCTTTCATTCGACATATTAATGTATTTTGAGTCATTTATTTATTTAAAATAAAAATGTCCTCCAAATGTCGATGTTTTTATTTTATATTGACCATTTATTTTTTTGTGTTTTACGTGTATCTTTCAAAATCGCGTAACTTTTAAAATATCGAGATTCGATAATACCCACTTTAGCAAATTATGGGTCAAGATTGAATACCCATTATATTACACGTCCAATATAATCTTATGACTCATTTCCTTCTATTAGCTTGCAAGCCACGTGTCCCCTTGTATTCACTTGTAGCATATAAACATGTTAACTTATTAGACTTTTACAACAAAACAATAAGAACAAAAGAAAAATACAAGACGTCTCTATCTTTTTTTTTATCAAACATAAACGGCAGCGATTCATCTCAACATCCCATATTTGTAGTATATTAAAAGCCTATATGATGATGAAGATTGGAGACTTATGTACCTAGTTGATTCATAGTTAATAACAACATTAGCATCATCAAATCATCCATCTTTTGTTGTAAGATATATAAAACTCATTTACATAGTTATTTTACATTTATATATTATTACATGTCCATGATAAAGGTTATTTATCAAACTTGCGATGCTTGGTTCGGTTTTGTAAAAGTTAAATTAAAATAGATCTTTGAAATCCCGAATATAAAAAGTACTATAATTTGATCTACATATGCACTTTTTATATTGAAGTTTACATTAAGGGTTAAAGCCATAAATTACCAATGAACTTTACTTTTTTTCTCAATATTACAAATATAGAACATAAAATACTTACATAACTATTAAACTTTTAAATTATTTCCAAAATTAGAAACATTCTTAAAAATGACTTGTTATAGTCGGTTATCAAGTCATAAATGACTGACATGTCACTTTTTTAACAAGTCATTTTCATTTTTACCTTTTTTTCAATATCCACGTAGACTCACTAACCTCTACTTCACCCCTATCTAATTTTATCCACCCACCTATTAATCCACCACTTTAACTTCTCTATTACCCCACCTGTTAATCCACCACTTGACTTCTCCATTGCGAACAAAAACAAAATCACAATCTTAAGAAATATCAAACATCAATTAGCTGGATAACGCATGATTTCCTTCGTCATGTCACAGATTCATCAAATCACGCAGCAACTCCCAAGTTTTATCATTCCTAAAATCTGGGTGCCCCAATACTATCATGAAACACATCAAGCACCCCAAATCTGGCAACGAATCAATAAAAATCCCTCCTTACTCTTCCCCAGAATCCCGTCTCAACAAAACTCGAAAATGACATTTAACGTCATTTCATTAGCTAAAATCATTCCATCCGGTTGAAGCATTTCGTGGAGAATCTTGTGGGCATTATCACAACCTATCACATCAAAAGTGAATCAAACAACCATCTTGTGTGCGATTGTAAGAATATCTTTAGATAGGTTATTCAAAAGTGAATCAAGCAACACAGTTTAGATAGTTCAGAAGACAAAAGTTGAAGTGGGTGAAGATAGGTTATTGATGAAGTTAAATAATTAAAAGCTCTTGATGATGTGGTGAAATGTTTAGCAATTTTTGAGGATAGATTTGGTGAAGATGTGATTACGTGATGTTTGTGGTGGTGAGAAGAGTATAAAAACTTGGTAAAAAAAACTAGGGGGATAAAGTCAACGCCACGTGGCCAATAAAAATGACGTGGAATATAATTTTTTGCATTACTAATAATAGTCGGTATCAAAAAGTTTCAATGGCTATATATGTATTTTATGTTATATATTTGTAATATTGAAAAAAAAGTAAAGTTCCTTGGTAATTTATGGCTTTAACCCTTACATTAATTTCAAACTTATGATTTTAAGACTATGTGATTGAAAATTAGCTTCTAAATGTCTTAAAGCGTTGATGACATATGTTTATGGAAAACCTTATTATGTACAATGTTGAAGTTATATTTTTATAAAAACCTTTATAAAAATCATATTATTCCATTACGTTATCATTTATATCTCTAAGACGCGTCTTCTTTATTTTAGGTCGTTGTTAGAAGCTCGTAGTTTCCCTGCTTATCTTATTTCATCATTTCACTTCGGTCGTTATTATCTTGATCATTATCCTCGTTTAGTATCGCTATCGCTAAGGTGAGTCTATAGCCTCGCTTTTAAATTCTTTATTTGTTTTAGAAACTTGTGAGGGGATAGCATGCTTGTTTTATTTAAAATAAAGAGTACAACTATAAGTTGCTGTAAACCAATTGAATGGTGCAACTAGTAGTTATGGAAGCTCTATATACTTGAAAAGTATTTATTGAAAATGAAGGGTACAACAAGAGTTGCTGTAAACTCATGAATGGGTGCAACCAGAAATTGTAGTAAACCCTATTTATTTTAAAATAAAACTCAAGGGACCCGATTGTATGCTTAGATGAAAGTTATTACATAAGTTAGCTTTAGCCTTAAAAGACCCATTGAATCGTGAATTGTTAATCGAAAGAACGCTAATACTATGGATAGATCTATCGGGGTGACGCCCAGTCCGGTCGCGACTAGCTATCGCGTGGTGTAGTGAAGCACTAGTAATGAAACATCGGATGCATACGTATAAGAGAAATATACGCACTTGGCTAGGTGTGTTGGGCTGAAATAATATATGTTAACGTTCAATGTCATGAGGCTTATGTAATAACAATGATAATTATATCCGTACAACATAATTGTCTTTTGATGAAGGTTTATCCAGATACTTGTGTTCGATTTATATATTTTAAACTCTATGGATTCACTCAACAATTTTTGTTGATTTTATAGCATGTTTTATCTCAGGTCTATAAAGAAGGTACTCAAGGAAGGTGGTTTCATGAAGCTTGCTTAATTTTGGTAACGTTGGCCCGCTTTAATAAAATATATCCATTCAAAACAACTTTTATCTTTTGAAGTTACTATAAATATTTTAAAATTATCTGGGACCGTGTATGGATTATTATCGTTTGAATGAATGAATGGATGTTTTTATTTAAACGACTCGTTTTGAGCCGTTTTCTATAATTGTGTGATTGTATCATGTAAGTAACACTCAAGGACCCTTTCGCTAGTGTGACCCGATTGAGAGTGTTACAGATTGGTATCAAGAGCTCAAGTTATAGTGAACGAAAAGATTTTCCCAAAATGAATTTTTGAAATCTTTTGGCTATAACAGTTGCAAGTGAAACCTTCGAGTTACCAATGGACGAGAATGATAAAATTATATATATATATATATATATATATATATATATATATATATATATATATATATATATATATATATATATATATATATATATATATATATATATATATATATATATATGCTGTAATGATTATTGATTAATTGTACTTGTGGATTTCAAGTCATGTTTTCAATTATTTAATCATAAATGATAGTTTTATACTTTTACGAGATATTTATACGACGTACATTGTCACAAAGCCACCTTAGTCATTTTAATGCTGACGCCAAAGCTATTCACGAAGTGAAATCCCATTATTCTCGAGCTTAACTAAGTTATGGTACTCATGATCCCAACGAAGTGGTTAATATTCCCGATGATATTTATATGGTTACAAGGATTTTGATTCCTTGGTTCCATTCTTGATTTATCAATCCATTAATCTCGTTTAGTAGATTTAATCTCCATTTTCGTTGATCTTCGACTTTCTACTGTTTTTAGAAACAGATTTTTTTTCCAAAATTTTACTTGTTGCTTGTGTGAAATTCATGTTGATTGGTACGTTATTCACATGCCTAGTAGGATTCCGTACCTTATCACTGATCTTTTTCGTTATGTCGATTTTTGTTTGATTCGATCTTAATCTTCTGCGTTGAGTTAGCGATGCTTAAATAATATGATTTAAAATCGTCTTGTTGAAATGAATTGGCCATTCATTTGAACAAGGAAATTATAAATTGTTGAACCACTAATTTCTAAATCTTATTTGGATGGATTTGATTAATACATGGAAGTAATGATTTATAAATGCGTGGGCTTAAGCGTATAGCATTCACGCAAACAAACTCTTATCGACTCGTAATTCGTTTTCTCAACTCATTCTTTGATTTTATTCCTCTAATTGTATGATCATGCGATGATTTATATTGGGGCTATTCCAAAGACGTCAATTAAGGAGGATACCGAACGTACTAGAAGGACACTGAAGAAATCTTCTTCTAATGGGACCGAGGAGCCTTCTGAGCCACATGAATCACCTAGTAACTCTTAGTGAATTAGCTTATCATCTATAGTATCTTTTGTAAACCGCTAATTAAACTATAACATCAGTTAGTAGAGCCAATCTTCTTGAGTTGTCTGGCATTAGACGATGATAATCTGTAATGCATGACAATACAACTTTTACTCGTTCATGAGTAATCAAATGACTATATTTTGACTCCTAATTTACATTGTTCAATATTATCTTTCCTTGTTTGTTTTTTTTTCTAATCATTCGTTCCTTTTAAACCCTTTGATCCTTTAATTTATTCCTTTTCTTTTAATGCAATCACTGAATGAATACTCATTATGATTCGCGTTGTACTGAAATCATGCCACAAAAAAATAATAATAATAAATAACAGGGCACGACACGTATGCGCCAAGTTATTTGTGAATAACTTGCTGCATCATTAACTGAATTCATGACCAACATGAATGATGGAGCTGGCGGCTATAGTGGGTCGCTAGTTTGGGTGGAGCAAGTGGTTCTGTGGTGCATAAGGTTCTGGAGGAGCCTGTGAAAAAAAAAAAGATATAGGATTCCGTTAAATAACTAGACCTTAGTTATCGCACGAGATAAAAATAATTCCTAGCTAAATATCGTTTCGTGCATTAAAGCTCGTAAGTATTTCGAAAGAGGTTGTGAATTATTCCTAGCTCAAATATCAGAGAAGGAATCAAAGGAGAATCGATTCGAAGATTTCCTAGTCATTCGTGACTATCTTGATGTCTTTCTAGAAAATTTGTCAAGGCTTCCGCCTCCAAGGCAAATAGAATTCCAAATCGATCTAATTCCTGGTGCTGCACCCGTGGCACGTGAGCCATGTCGTTTAGCACCATCTGGACTAAAGGAATTATTTATGCATTTCCAATAGCTATCTAATAAAGATTTTATTCGACCGAGCTCGTCACCATGGAGAGCTCTGGTATTATTCGTAAGAAGAAATATGGATCGTTTCATCGAGAACCAAATAAATAACCGATATCCTTTACCGAGGATTGATGACATATTTGATCTGCTGTAAGTTTCTAGTCTCATATTGATCTACGGTTTGGTTATCATCAACTTCGCATCCGCGAGGAAGATATTCTAATTACTACGTTTAGAAATCATTATGGACAATTATGAGTTCTAAGTAATGTCGTATGAATTGATCAATGCACCGGCTGTATACATGGATTTCACGAATCGTGTGTGCAAGTCATATCTTGATAAATTTGTCATCATGTTCATATATAATGTTCTAATTTATTGTATAAATAAAGAAGAGCATGGTGAACATTTGGAGACTATCTTGAATTTGCTAAGGATTAAAAAGTTGTATGCCAAATTTTTAAAATATGACTTTTGGCTTGAATGCATGAAATTTCTTAGCTATGTAATTAATAGCAGTAGAGTTCTCGTCGATTTGGAAAAAAAAAACTATTTGGGTTTGATTTAATTTGGGTCATTGTCGTCCGATTGACTAAATCTGCCCATTTCATTCTAATAATACAATGATCGTGCAAACTATGAATCGTTTGTTAGTTTCTCGTAGTAGACAAAAAATTTTATTATGATGTGAAGTAAAAACCTTTGGATTTTGAGGTAGGTGGAAAAGTTATGCCGAAAATATCGCCATAGAAAGGTGGTGTACATTTTTGAAAATGAGGGAAGTTAAGTCCCTTTTAGTTTGGACCATTCAAGACGTTATCGAGAGTAGGTCCGGTGGCCTGAAAACTTAAATTATCTCGATAGATACAAGGAATTCACAATACTTTTTCATATGTCGAACCTAAAGAAGTTTCTTTCCGACAAAGATCTTATTATCCCTCTTGATGAAGTATGAATCGACGCTAAGATGCATTTCATTAACGAACTTGTTGATATTATCAATAAGGAAGTTAAGCAACTGAAACAACGTCGGATTTCTATTGTCAATTCTGGTGGAACTCAAGACGAGGACCAAAATACAATTATCTCTTTGATTTCAACGAGCGATCGAGGAAAAACGCAAGTTGATCTTCGGGACGAAGATCCCAATTTGGTGGGGATGATGTGACAATCCGTCAATTTCAGGTCTTTATTTTAATCTCGACTATTAAGTATTATATGATTACTTTAACGAGAATTTTGAATTATCGGCTAACCGAGAAGGTTATGGCTTGAAACTTAGTGTAAGAATGTCGTTTAGATGAAAATCGGCAAGGAATACGTTGGGTATCGATATTATACTCTCAATTTATTATAATAATAATTTTATTGTATTTATTTTAATTTCTCGTGATTTACGTTTTAACGAATGAAGAGAACTATTAATGATCGCGATACCGACGGATGCCCGAAAATTTACGTTTTAAGTCGTGTCGAAACTATATTATTATATTAATGAAGTGTTTTAACTTTTGAAAAGTATTTTTACAAAAACAGAGTCCCGTAAATATTTTCTATTTTGGTCATTTAATTTTTCGTTTTAATAGTATTTTTCGTCATTTACGTTTAGCTTTTATGTGTCATTCTTTCATTCGACATATTAATGTATTTTGAGTCATTTATTTATTTAAAATAAAAATGTCCTCCAAATGTCGATGTTTTTATTTTATATTGACCATTTATTTTTTGTGTTTTACATGTATCTTTCAAAATCGCGTAACTTTTAAAATATCGAGATTCGATAATACCCGCTTTAGCAAATTATGGGTCAAGATTGAATACCCATTATATTACACGTCCAATATAATCTTATGACTCATTTCCTTCTATTAGCTTGCAACTCACGTGTCCCCTTGTATTCACTTGTAGCATATAAACATGTTAACTTATTAGACTTTTACTACAAAACAATAAGAACAAAAGAAAAATACAAGACGTCTCTATCTCTTTTTATCAAACATAAATGGCAGCGATTCATCTCAACATCCCATATTTGTAGTATATTAAAAGCCTATACGATGATGAAGATTGGAGACTTATGTACCTAGTTGATTCATAGTTAATAACAACATTTGCATCATCAAATCATCCATCTTTTGTTGTAAGATATATAAAACTCATTTCATAGTTATTTTACATTTATATATTATTACATGTCCATGATAAAGATTATTTATCGAACTTGCGATGCTTGGTTCGGTTTTATAAAAGTTAAATTAAAATAGATCTTTGAAAGCCCGAATATAAAAAGTACTATAATTTGATCTACATATGCACTTTTTATATTGAAGTTTACATTAATTTCAAACTTATGATTTTAAGACTATGTGATTGAAAATTAGCTTCTAAATGTCTTAAAGCGTTGATGACATATGTTTATGGAAAACCTTATTATGTACAATGTTGAAGTTATATTTTTATAAAAACCTTTATAAAAATCGTATTATTCCATTACGTTATCATTTATATCTCTAAGACGCGTCTTCTTTATTTTAGGTCGTTGTTAGAAGCTCGTAGTTTCCCTGCTTATCTTATTTCATCATTTCACTTCGGTCGTTATTATCTTGATCATTATCCTCGTTTAATATCGCTATCGCTAAGGTGAGTGTATAGCCTCGCTTTTAAATTCTTTATTTGTTTTAGAAACTTGCGAGGGGATAGCATGCTTGTTTTATATAAAATAAAGAGTACAACTATAAGTTGTTGTAAACCAATTGAATGGTGCAACTAGTAGTTATGAAGCTCTATATACTTGAAAAGTATTTATTGAAAATGAAGGGTACAACAAGAGTTGCTGTAAACTCATGAATGGGTGCAACCATAAGTTGTAGTAAACCCCATTTATTTTAAAATAAAACACAAGGGACCCGATTGTATGCTTAGATGAAAGTTATTACATAAGTTAGCTTTAGCCTTAAAAGACCCATTGAATCGTGAATTGTTAATCGAAAGAACGCTAATACTATGGATAGATCTATCGGGGTGACGCCCAGTCCGATCGCGACCAGCTATCGCGTGGTGTAGTGAAGCACTAGTAATGAAACATCGGATGCATACGTATAAGAGAAATATACGCACTTGGCTAGGTGTGTTGGGCTGAAATATTATATGTTAACGTTCAATGTCATGAGGCTTATGTAATAACAATGATAATTATGTCCGTACAACATAATTGTCTTTCGATGAAGGTTTATCCAGATACTTGTGTTCGATTTATATATTTTAAACTCTATGGATTCACTCAACAATTTTTGTTGATTTTATAGCATGTTTTATCTCAGGTTCATAAAGAAGGTACTCAAGGAAGGTGGTTTCATGAAGCTTGCTTAATTTTGGTAACGTTGGCCCGCTTTAATAAAATATATCCATTCAAAACAACTTTTATCTTTTGAAGTTACTATAAAATATTTTAAAATTATCTGGGACCGTGTATGGATTATTATCTTTTGAATGAATGAATGGATGTTTTTATTTAAACGACTCGTTTTGAGCCGTTTTCTATAATTGTGTGATTGTATCATGTAAGTAACACTCAAGGACCCTTCCGCTAGTGTGACCCGATTTGAGAGTGTTACATAGGGAGTTCTAGATGATTTTTGGTTATTGGTTTTTGGTAACTAAATATTCAAGAATATTTGATTAAGGTAATCTTTTCCTTAATTGGTTTCTTGGGTTGGGCCTTAAAGATTTTGAGGAGGTGCAAGGATTAGTATAAAATACAACCCCATACCCCTCATAATTTTTGTCTCTCCCTCCCCTCTTGGTGTTCCGTCCGATCGCAACCCCACACACCAAACCATACGATTTTTCCCATTAACCCTAAAATCACAATAAATGTTTAACCTTTATAAGATCAATCCTTTTTGGTGGTTTTCTTATAAAGTCTTAAGCTTTATAACTAAACCCTAGATCTCTAAATCTAGGTTTTAGTTCTCCCCTTAGTGGTTCGACATACATAAACCCTAATTAGGGTTTATGTGATTTTGGGTTAATCAATCTTGTAACGTTCTATAAACCGATCATTACGTAATCCCAATTAGGGTTTTGGATCTAGGGTTTCTAGTTACAAGATGTATACACTTGTTGTTTGAAGAGTGAAGTTACTACTAGCATCGTCATGTTCGTTTGACGTGTCGTGTGAGCAAACGGTGGAGACGGAAATTTAACCGTTAAAGTTCAAGATCAAGATCAAGACGTATTAATTGATTTATTCAATTAATTAAAGGTTGGTATTAAATTGTTTTTCTTATGTGCTTCATCATGTATGTTATACTATATCCATTCCGCTGCGTACTCGTAGTTAATGGTTAACTAGTATTCATAAAATTCCTACAGTGGCATCACGAGTCAATTCGTATGGAATTCATGGGTTACACGTAGAATGAACACGCTAGATCCGCTTGAAAACTCTCTTTATTTATTTTCTATGACAATTACATGCATACTTGTCATAAAGTTTTAATCTTGATCTAGATAATGGTTAAAATTGGGTAGGTTAAATTGAACCGGTTAATAATTATGATTGTTTTTTATTATCCGTCAAAGACCTTTGCATCTTACTTTTGTGATACTTTGCACGTCATCAAGTACCTTGCTCAAAAACTTGATGAGGGTCTTTGGTCCTCAATTTGGGGAAGACTCATTCGAGACTTGGATCTTATATGATTTATCGCTTTCATATAGAGTTTGTCTTATGCTTCTACCCCCTTCTAGTCTGTTTTTATGTGCTTATTTGTTTTCCATTATGAATTGCAAAACGTAATAATTTAAGATTCTAGGAATCATAAAAACGGATCTCTACTTATATCGAAACTAGATTTAAAAGTATGTCATATTAATACAACATATTTTCCTTGCGAATCGGCTATGTGTTATTTGTTAAAAATCGTTTTTTTGGAACAAATATTAATATGGACATAAGATCTATGAAAGTTGTTTTTATTATAATCTAATTGTTTTGCGAAATCATATTGTCACTCGAGTTGGGCTTACATACCGTAATGATGGCTTATAAACCATCTTCTCAACGACGTGATTTGCAAAATTAATTGGTTTATAATACTTAAAAACATCATGTTTTTTTGTGATTTACTAATGGTGGACTTGCTATTGCACTACGTGCTCTAGTCAAGCTATCTAGGGTTCGAACAATCTTTAATCTTTTCCCGTGTCATGTACATGTTTCAGCATCTATATAATAATTATCCCAAGCACTTGTGCCCTCGGGCGCATGAAGAGTAGGATATAGGGTTTGATCCTTCTTTAATCTTTTCCCGCGGTAAATGCACCTAAACCAAAAAGTTAATAAACGGTTTTCTTAACTTGTGCTAAAAGATGATTGCATGCATCTTTTACACGTTTTTGACATTTGTTTTCTAAAACTTATGTGATACCTATTTGAATTTTAAGTCTATGTCATCCAATTTAATAGCACTTGTAGTCTTTTTTCGTCATTTGGTCAGACCTAGGGCGAATCATGCACCCAAGGCGATCTTTGTCACTGGTCGGACCTTTGCCAATCATTACATGCTTTAAATTGGTACGATTTAAGTCGAGTCCCCGGTCAGATTCGGAACCCGAGGCATGAAATGAGATGAAACATACTCATGACTTTATTACGTGTAGAACAAGTTTGTTTGAGATGTTCAATGGTACTCGAAAGAGATGAGAGAACGTCCGATCCAAACACTCTACAACAAATAAACTTCATGAATCGTCTCATAAATCTAAGAGTTGCACTTGTAATGCAATTAACGCTCGTCGCTTACCTCTTGCCCTACTTGATACTAGATGGTCGGACCTCTAATATTAAGTGGGAGTACAAGTAAGGATCTTAGTCTTATTAGTAATTAGTTGGGTAGTTAATTCTATTAAGAATTTAATTATCGAAAATACTAAATTAAACTTTCTAATGTTCCGATTAATTGTGTTATTGCAACATAATTCGTCAACTAAAGTTGTTTTCTATGGTAAGAAAAGCGAGACTTACTCCTATGTCTTCTCATTAGTTGACAAGAATAGAATAGGATCATAATCAAATAATGATCGATTGTATTTAAACTCACTTTTAATATTTCATTATCCTAACCCGGTTCTGAATCATTGAAAGATAACGTATTTTGTATATCTAATGACATCTTGCACTTGTCACGATGTATGAGTTTAAACCGCAAAGAGTAAAGAATTTACTAGCACGTCGCTAGGTATCTCTCTTGGACTCTTGTTATTCCTTAAAGTGCTAAATATCCTTGCGGCTATGTAGACGATAAAGGAGGAATTGCATGCTAAATAGTCAAGTTAATTGAAAGCATGAACGGATAGTCCCTCATCTACACAAGTAGAATTTCATATACTTTGTTCAAATACCTAAGTACATGCATACTTGTAGGCGTTTTTTTCAGAGATAAGGAAGTCAAGAAATTGCTATTCACTTTTTATTGGTGATGTAACATCTCTTATGTTGACAAATCCAGTGGGAGCGTTGCAGTTTATTACTGAAATAATATCCATGTAATATTGTCAATTTCAGTGGGAGCTACAAGATTTATTTTTCTTGCTTAGTCATCCATATTATTTCGAACTTGCTTTAAAATAATTTATCACTTCCAAATATGAACGACCATTGCTTAAAGGAAAATTGCATTTTATTTTATATGATAACACGTTGCCTTTTCGTGTGGCCTTCTGAAATGTTATCTATAGAATAATAATCCACAATTTTTTGTCTAAAGTTATGGTTCTAAATCTACTTATAATATCAATGACATTATCATATTGTTTACACAATCAACCACATGTTGTATTGCTTGTCTTGATAATATGATGTTGTACCTTACACAAGTGGGAGAAATCGTAAAGTGTGTGCAAGGAACAACATATATTGGTTTCACTTGCTATCAAGGTAAGAAAGCTAATAATTCTACTAGGACTTGAACACGCAAGATGCTTGTTGCCCTACTACATTCAAATGTCATGATATAGTGAAAAGCTACTTCAACATTTTTACTACATGTTTAGTAAATATAATTATGGTTATGATATAATAATCATAATTTTGAAGTATAAAAATTAACTTGAAATTACTATTGAACTCAAGAGTTTGCGTTCATGATTACTTTAGTTAGTATAATTATGTTTTCTTGATAACACATAATTATAAAGTCATTGAATTACGCACCGACTTATAACATAAAGTATGTAGTAAATAGTTTTGTCTTCTTGTTAACACATAAACATTAGATCTTTGAATTATTCAAAGACTTATAATGTATACTTGATATGTTCTGTTTTCTTGTAAACGCATGAACATATAATTCTTGAACTGCTATGTCTTTATGCAAACACATGGTTCTCGCATTGTTCAAGCAATATACATTATAACATGCACCTAGATTTAAAATATGGATATTGTAATTTGGCATGACCCAATTGACAAGTATTTAATCTAAAGAGTATTAAGTTATCTATGGAATTCTGATGTAGCCTCATAATTCCAATACTCATAGAATACCAAATTATTATGGTATGTCTATAGAGTTGAAACAAACTATATTCATATAGTTTGATTTATGATAACTTTAATTATTCTACCTACATGATCTATCAAGGTTAGAAAATTGCGTGCGTCATTGATACACTCAGTATAGTTCAAACCTAGAAGGTATTCAAGACAACCCACAATTGAAAACCCCTTTTATTAGGGACTTTCGGTTGTTCCACTCAAACCAATCGAATCCTAAAACCTTCTAGGTTTTTCAATTTTCTACACTTCCTAGCTTGACGGTTGTAGTTTTGGTGTTCCTCCTAGCTTGACGTAACACAAACCTTTCCGAAGGTTATTGGTTAAAAGTGATGCAAGAATTAGGTTTATACTACAAACCCTAATTAGGGTTCTTGGGAGAAATCCCAATATGTCTTAATTAAATTCTTTAATTTGTTAATATCTTATGAAGCATACTATTAACAAACTTGAGATAAGAATTTAAAATATGTTTTGTAGTCTCTCTCTATTAAGAACAATTTATTGTTGCTTAAATACTTAGTATTTAGAGAATGATCTCTACTTACAAAAGTAAGTGGGAGTTATAACAAATCTTGAAGATATTCAAGAAAAAAATACACAACCTTCAAAATCCACTTGTTGATGTCATATTTTGGTTAAGCATGAAAATGTCAAACCAAAGTAAATGTTACTCTCATTCATAAATCTGCAAAGATACCTCATCACTTGATTGATACTTTAATATCAATGCTGAGGAATATAAGTTAGGAGATCTTTGTAATATACTAACTGCTAATGAATATTATCATATCTTGAATATGATAAATGTCTTTGAACGATGAATGATAAGATGCAGTCCTTAAAGGGAAAATCAATCTCTTAAATTTTGTTGATGTTTTTTCTAACTATAAACCTATGAGGTTGGATGAAGTTTCTTTTAAAGAATGACTCACAAGGACAAAATGGTATACATAATTAATGCATGGCTAAGAATAGGAAGTTTTTAATTATACTCAAGCAATTGACTATGATTAAATCATTCTTCTATGCACGCATTGATTAAATAAAGATAATTGATTTTCATATATGTTTCTATGTATATGGAATATGTCAATTAAACTTTATAGTTCTCCTTTATGATTACCTTTTAGTAATGATGGTGTATAATCAAAAGGATTAACGAGTCTATAAAATCTTTATTGAGTATACAAGATAAGTAATCCAAGTATGGATTAAATCATGCATCTAGAAACTAAATCTAGAATTTAATTGAATATGATTTTGGTTAAATTTAGATAGTTTGGAGTACACTTGACATTGAGTGGGAGCACTATGTTTTTCCTTTAAAATTCATATGTTGTATAACATATTGAAGATATCATTCCATTTAAGCTAGATAATAATACTTAAGATTGGAATGAAACTTCATTTGAGAATTTATGGAATAAAACAAATGACTTTGGAATAAATGTTAAATATAAGCATATGCGGTACTTGAGTCCAATACAATGCAATACATCATTGAAGCAAGTCTTGAATGATATATTTCACTAGACATAAGTTGTACATGAATGGAAATCTTATGTTTTTAACTAAGGATTCATTATGTATATATATTATATTGTGTATATGACTTGTTGTCATTTTTGTACAAGAGCAAAGTGAGATGACAAAAACAATATCTAATTGAGAGTATTTAGATTATTGTTAATACAAATGTTTACGAATTATAAAGCATAGTGATGTATGTGTACACTGATGCTAGAGGATAATCAATCTAGTAAAGTGAGATGTTATCATTTATTATAAATCTACTAGCTAGATATGCTCACAATGAGCATTGTTGCATTACACATTAAGGAATAAGAATACTTTTGTAGAACAATGATAATCTTTATGAATCAAGAGGGTTGATGTTTTTTTAGAGAGAGAAACTTATAGAGAGAAATGAGAGAAACTTGTATTATGAAAAGTAAGAAATGAACAACCAACACCTCTTTCCATGGTGGAAAGAGGTTTAAATACCCCAAGTCCTTAATGGACTTGGGCCTCCGGCCCATGAACATGCTTATGGGTCGGGCTATTTAATAAATGAAACTAAACACTACTACGAGCCTATAACTACATTATTGGAGTGACCGAGACTTTCTATATACGTAAAACGTATTTCCAACAATCTCCCCCAAAGGGAGGTCACTCCAAATTTACAAAGTCCTAATCTAGCATGTTAGATCTTGTTCTTGAGCTCGTAGCCTTCTTTTCTTTCTTTTTCTTCCTTTTGTGAATATGTGTTGAATAATATCAGCCTTTTGCTTGGAACACGTTCTTTTGGCCTTTCACGTGCAGTCTTTATTTTCTTGTGATGTTCGCCTCTTTGTGACTTCATGTCCTACACACTTATCCTTTGTTGAATTCTTGAAAGTTTCAGAGTTGATACAGCGGAAGACTTTTAGGTCATACTTTCTTGAATTTGTAGGAGTATTTGATGCAGAAGGAATAAGCATGTGAGGACGTCTTCAACAGGTACACCGCAACGCCACCGTCTTCAACAGGTACACAGCAACGCCACCATCTTCAACAGGTACACAGCAACGCCACCGTCTTCGAATGCAGCAACTTAATAAGACACTAATAAAATGGCTTTGACATTTTATTCTAATTCGGTAGCATTTTACCTCCGGTCGGTGAAGACCGTTGGACGATATTAGATATCGTACCCGTGACGGATAGTTTCAATTAAGTAACTTCTTGACAGGATTTCGCGGGTAAACCGGTTCTCTTTATTCGACCGTCCAAAGCTGACTACGAACATAAAGAGTGAATCATTTGGATTATAAATCCTTATGATTGAAGCCGTAAATTCATGAAACCTGGAACAAGTGAATTTAAATTAAGATATTCACCATCGTTGCTTTCCAGTTGTCACAAACTTAATTCAAATTGAATCTTGCTTGTCACCTACCAAGTGCTGTTTGATGTTAACACTAGAAGGATTTCCACTCGTCACTGTGAACACTAAAGAGTGTCACTCTGAGTGTTCTGGCAAGATCATACGATAATGCGTAGAGGCCTGGAACGAGTTTAAGTTCAATTAAGAATTAAACTACTGTTTCTTTCCAATTGTCACAAGATTAGTTCTTAAAGAACCGCACGTGTCACCTACCATGAGCTTGTTTGATGTTGGCTCAAGCAGGATTTTCATCTTCACTGTAATACTTGCGTATCACTCGGATGTTCTGGCAATATTACAAGAATACTGCGTAGGACTCATAAAGATCTCTTACTTTTCACAGTGTGTGAAGAAGCAAGGAATAAACGGAAAGTGTCCTATTGAGACTTTTGATGATCTCGTGGCTCTAGACTCGATAGTGCGTTTTGATTTAGTGATCGATGGCTGGAGAGAAGTACCACCTATTCAATATCAGTCTATTCGGAGTGAATAGACCAATAGATAACGTGTTGATCTCCGTGTGATTGAAACAAATACCTTTTGAGAGATATTTGAGTTAGCTGGGGAGGGTTGTGCATTGCATCACTGGGTCTATGATGGCTTTCTTCAATGTCGAGAATCATTAACTAATGATCTCAATAGCATATGTATTGACCCGGTTTCTGCCTAAAGTTGTAAGGAGGGCTTCTTTCTTTACACCCTTTATCTTTACAATTCTTTTTCATTCTTCAACCCCTTCTATGCTTACCAATACGTCATCACTAGCACCTTGTTGTGATTGTTCCAGTGCTAGCTTAAGTACTTGGTCGGCATTCAGCTACGTTCACATTCATTCTCCATCTTTCCTAGGACTTCTAGTTCTATCTAGGGAGTTGTCCTTGGGAAGATTCCATCGGTTCTGATGAATCATTGGACTAATACCTATACCTACCACCCTTTTGTCACCACATCCGTCGTGAGTTAAGTGTGTTTTGGGTTGATATAGTTACCATGAAAAATCCTTGAAAATCACTTAAAGCACTTGTGATATTGTAATCAAAGTTTTTGTGCCTTAAGTGTATTGATCATCAAAAACGCTCCCCCTTAACTTGTGCATTACACATGTTAAGTTGGTTTATCTTTTAAGCCTTTTTCATTGTTTTAGCCAAATATCATTAAGTCTCCTTAATCCCATTTTCTCCCCTTTCCAAAATGTTAACCATCAATATTTTGGATATTAATGGATTAACCGGTCTTTGGGTAATAAAATGAAATTAGATGTAGGCCAAAGGACATATTAATTCTCCCCCTCAAATTAATGAGGGTAAGTTGTAGTGCTTGAGTATGATTTGTTTGAAAGATTTAGAATCTCGGGAGAAATTATTGAAAAATATCATACTTTTACACTACAACAAGCCACAAAAGCTGATAAAGCAAAAAAGTAACATATTCACAATTATAGACATAGGGAGTTGACCTGTTATAAGACGAACCATAATTAATTGGTTCGTTCCGTAAACCGATGGTGAGCTCCATATGGTCGTCCACCGACGAATCGTTCTATACTTCGTATCAACCGGCGCTTCCTTAGGAGTTCCTCGATCTTCTTAATCGTGTATGTTGCTCCTCTTTTGCATAGATTTGTCCAGGGGTACTGGACTGCTGGAAGCGGTAGGTTGGCATTGAGAACCGTCAGATCATCTCGAACATGCTTGAGCGTACCATCACTGAATTTGTGTAGTTCGGAGAATCGCATATATTGCATGACGCCAGTCTCCTTTGGATAAAATATCCCTGCTTTTGGCGTTGTGGTCCCCATATAAACCTTCCTTTTCTTATGGAAATTACTGAGTGGAGTTGTATGGGGACGTTCCAAGTTTAACTGCTTCTGATAACTCTCTACTCCAAGTTGAAAGTCTTCCACTCGATTTTGAATGACGATTTTTCTAGCATATTGTCGAAAGTTGGAACTCAATGCAATGACTATCTCAGATGGTAAATGGTCAACTTTCTCCTGAGCCAATAACAACAGAAGATCTTCGATGTCTTCAAGTTGAAGGTACTGGAGATCACTTTCGTCAATTCGGTATTCTTTCTCATCAGTGCGTTTGATCACGATTACGTTCAAGTAATCATAGCCGAATACCGTCTAAGTGGTTGCTCCATGAATGCTTTTGATCCTGTGAGTCGAGACAATAGAAGCACCTCTCTTAGGAGGATGGAAGTGATTGTAAGCTAACTATTTCTTTTGATTCCAGTGAGATATGCCAAGTGATGCATAAGTGTCATAAAACTTGAGCAATTTCTTTCTCCATATTGCATCAGGTACTTTATCCTCTATCCATGGAACATTCTCCAAGTTAACAGCCTTGACCATAGTGAGTGACGTGGCATATTTCTGTGCTCCATTTTCAAGGTATTCAAGATCGTGAGTAACAAAGTGCTCTATTGGGATAGTTGCAGAACCGGCAATGACCGTTGGTTTAAGAGGTCGTAATACGGGAGTCTGAATTCCTGTAGTTGTCGCTCTCATTGCCTTGTTAAGATCATTCAAATGATATTCTGCTTCATTATGGCTGATCTTCAAAGTATCAAAGAAGTCCACGTTTGCAGCTGCCATTTTGATTAGATCCGAAGTCATTGTCGGTTTCCCACGAGAATACCGTAGAAAGGCCGAGAAATCGATAGGGCTATTGAGGAATTGAGTTAGCTCCATTTCAGTTGCAGTGTCAAAAGGATGCTGTGGTGCTGCATTTGTTAGCCAAAGTTGCTCCTGTACCGTGTCATCGATGATTAAAGATTCAGCAAACATTGGTTCTGGTACATTTACGTCTTCATGTTGTGCTGAACTTCAGCTGTTGTTGAAGGTTGATCTTGCATCACTGGTATATCATCTCGAGGTTCGTCTTCTAGGATTGGCCCTGTTGGTTCTTCTGCTTGCATATATTCTACCAATTCATTGAAAGAATCAGTGGTAATAGCTGGTGCAGTAGATATACATGTGTCAAGTTGCTGAGTTTCTGGTACAGTAGACTCTATTGTCTTTTCAGCGGTTTTAGCAATGTTTTCTACAGCTTCCTCTAAACCCTTCTCAGTAGCTTTGTCACTGTCATCCTTATTAGGCTCTTCGGCATTAGTACCTGTTTCGTCATTTTGATCACCCTTGTTGGTTCCATTACCGTCGTCATTATCATCATCGTCATCCTCATCGTCATCTGTATCTTCGTCCTTATCTTCATCGTCATCCTTATCCTCTTCTTCCTCATCCTTTTCTTCCTCCTCATCTCCTTCCTTATCTTCTTCCTCATTTTGTTCATTGTCACCATCATCCTCCTCATCGTTACCCTCATCTTCTTCCTCCTCTAGTTCGTCTTCATCGTTAGACTCAGAGTCGGTAGTGTCTGCAGGTGTCTCTTCAATGATTACTTTTTTGAGATATTGCAGAACTTTTCGTTTGTGTTTCGATTTATGAGCTTTCATATCTAGCAGACGTGTCTGTAACATTGTCATGAGTTGAAGTGTAGATAAACCATTACCGAGAAGATTTGGTAGCTGTTGATCAACATAGGACTTGACTTCTCGTCGAATGATCGTGGTCATCTGCTCGTCAATTGACCCAAGAAAAGCAGTATTTTCTTTGTCACGGGTTTTCTTCTCTTTATGAAATGATTTGTGTTTTGCTTTAAGTCTAGACACTCTGTCTGTTAGTTTCTGAAGTGTAGGCTCATCAGGTTGTGGTTCCTTGGGAGGAGTGGTGATCCTTTCAGTCAATGTAGCTATTTGGGTAGCTTGAGCCTCCAGCTGTTGTTGAAGAGACTGGATCAGTGGATCATTGACTGTGAGGAAGGGATTGGATGTGGATGATACTTGTGGTTCTGCTGGTGGAGGTGTAACCATAACTGTTAAAGTGGTGGTGGATGATACTGGTTGTTGAAGGATAGGTGTTGATGTAGATACAGTGATTGGGGCGGTGGTTGATACAGGTCGTTCAGCTGTGGATGACGGTGTAGATTCAGTGGTTATGATGGTGGTTGATACTGGTTGTGCATCAGGTGCTGGGGTGATAACTGGTGTAATAACCTCACTGATGACAGGGGTGGACAATGATGGAGTGGTGGTGGATGTAACAGTAGTTATGGGAACATCCACCATTGCTTCGTTTGTTGACGGATCAGTGTTTGTGACCTCAACACCCTCCCCTTCTAAATTAAGATATTTTAAAACGTCATCAGAGCCAGAAGTAGACTTACTTTGAAGTTGAGTCTCTGGTATAAGAGTTGCATGAGCATCATTGTTTAACACCATGTGAGTTGGTTCTGGTAAAGAAGTGGTAATATTGGCATCTCGATACATCATACTTGTATATGTGTCTGCACTGCTCTCACGTTCTTCACTCTGCTTACGACTTTCAAAGTGGTAGTTATCAGCATCTTCATAAGCATCTTCCTCGATAGGATCTTCATAAAATGCCATGTCAGCATCAGGATTGCCAAATTCTGCTAAGTCCTCAAACATTCTTGAACCTGATCCTGTGGAAAAAGCTTCTTGTCTGCTTTGTTGAAGAACGATGCGCAGTCGTTTGGCTTCAGAAATTTGTTGTTGAGCAGGTTCTTCTGAAGCAACACTTGCTTCTTTACCCTTAGTCTGCTTTGCTTTCTTTGACTTTCGAAGTGGTATTTCTTCCTGTTCTTCCTCTGTTTGGGTCCTCTCAGCATCTTCAGCATCTTCATCAACTAAATGCTCTTTCGTTGTGCCTTTATCTTTTGATGAAACAGTCGATTGGCGCTTGGAAATTCTTTTCTTTCGTTTAACTTTTTGCGTCTCTGATTGTTTTTCGGAAGGATCTGCATTTGCTCGTTTAAACTGTGCTTCAATATCTTTAAGCATCTCTCTGTAGTGATCACTTTCCCTTATACCTTCATTCATCATAATTGCTGGCACTGGAGCTGGTCTGAGTTTATATTTTGTGAATTGATTATCTGCAGTCATAGTGTCTAACACATCGTCATCATCTTGAGTATGATAGAAGAAGTTCCCACGAGGATCAATATCTAGGTCACTCTTCATGAAGTAATTGATAATGAGTGTTGTGAACCTTGGAAATGGGAGATGCACCGCTTTCCTCTTGGAACTTGTGAATTGATGACAAAATTCTTCCCAAAGTTGTAAAGCATAATCCACTTTAGATCCGGTGTAGAGACCCCAAAAGATAACTGCCTGAGCTAGTCGCATTGCATCTGATTCACGAATCTTGGAAGTAAGACATTTTACTAAAGTGGTGATAATAGCTTTCCAAGGTTGCCCAATATGTGATGTGTTGAACTGAGAAAGAAAACCAATTTCGCCCTCATAATTCAATTCTCGGATTACTCTAAGCAGTTCTTCTAAATCTGGGTCAGGCACAAAGTGTTCCCCTTTTGCTATCTTAGGGAGCTTAAATAGTTGCCTAAACTGACGCAGGTCAAATGTCAAGTCTTTCTTGTTCAGAGTAAAGGAGATTATCTTCTTTGACAATTGTTTTGCTAGTGTAATTGAGGCAGTTGCCCAGAATTTGTGCATGTATGCTTCAGGAACCGATGCAGTGACACGTAATGCATCCTTTATTGGTGAACAATCTAGGATGTCTGTTGTGATTTTGAATGCCTCCAAAGAAGGATCGAAATCATCTCTCAGACGAAAGTTATTTGGTGCATGTTGCATTCTAGCCTTAAGTGGAACAAGGATAAGATCTAGTCGTTTTTGTTCTTCTTCGGTTATCGACATTTTCCTGCTTTGAGATAAACACAAGCACATTTGATATATACACATATATATCTCATAAACATGTAAATCCTAAGCATTGGATATAATTCACAACAAATGTCACCACATATTTTTGAGTTGCACCAAACAAGCATAGTTCATATGGACAAATTACATATGGAATCACATCTAGAATAAAGAGATAATTAAGGCAAAAGGCATGGCAAAACTAAGTCCACTATAGTGCTTAATCATATCTTAAACAACTAGCAAATATTGTCCATCGTAACAATGCATCGTGTTATACCCATCGTAGTGAACTCATTGTAGTGTATCCATCGTACTAGAGCCATCGTGCTAACCCATCTTACTCTATCCATCGCATTGGTGCAATTGTGCTAACCCATTGTATCCCACCCATCGCACTGGAGTGATCGTACTAACCATCGTATCCTACCCATCGCACTGGAGCGATCGTACTGAACCATCGCATTGGTTCCATCGCAACGGACCCATCGCATTGGTACCATCGCAACGGACCCCATCGCATCGATCCATCGCAACGGACCATCACAACGATCCATCGCAGCGGACCATCGCAACGATCCATCACAATGAACCATCGCAACGATCCATCGCAATGGACCATCGCAACGATCCATCGCAACAGGCCCATCGTAATGAGGCATCGCAACGAAGGGAACGTAGAAAGGCCATCGCAGTCAATGCGATGAGAATCGATCGTAGCCATAGATCGCATTCTTGGTGATAAAACCGAGGTAAATCTTAAGTGAGCGATTACGGGACAAGGATGATGTTATAAGCCACCCTGTTAATAACCAATGTATATCTAGGCCATATGAACCAATCCCAGCTCTAAAAACTCATTTTTATCAATAACAAGAAACCCTAAATTGGTTTAGATTTGTATGGATATATGTTTGAGTTAATGATATGAGCATGAAATATAAACATCTAAAAAAACATAAGCACAGATGAACATGGTTATACCTAGATCAGATACAAACAAGAGGCACGATTAGATGGGGTATGAAGCTTTTAAAAATGGCGGAAGGAGAGATAGTATGTGTTTTGAGTTTCTGTGAAGACGGACAAACGGGGGGAGGGGGGGTGTATTTGACTTTGGTCAAACCATGTTGCAAGAAATTGCAACTTGGTCCCCCTTTGTTGCAAGTGTGCAATTGTCTTCCCCCAAGGTTTAATATGTTTAAACAACACATGTAAAAACACGTGAAGTAGTTAACACCTAAACCCGTATCGTCTTATCTTAGAAAACAAACACGACAACAAACTCCTAAAGCTTAATTTCAAACAGGCTATACCTCAAACAACATAAGATTACAAAGCATATAGTGATGAGAGTGGTCGATTTATAATTTCTGAAAATCCTTTTTGAAGATGAATTTTAATTCCAAATGCAATATAATATTTGCTCCCCCTTAAACATAGACCCGTTTTCTATTTAAAGAGTTGTAGTCATTGTTTTTAAAAGAACAAATATCCAAGAAGACTTTTTCCGGTTTAGTGTTTTTAAGAACGATTCTGGTGGTAATAAGATTTCTCTTATTTTGACAAAATAAGTGCACTGAAACGTACACAAAATTTTGTTAGACCAAGTTATAAAGTAAACTTGGTCCCTTACAAGGTTTTAAAGTAAACCTTGCCCGAGAAAATTAATTCCCGTTGTGAGCCAACATTTTCAAAAAGAAATACGTGACTTTAATGCGAAAAGCGGGTTGCAGTCTGAAATAACTACAAGCCATAATGGGCATGTTTTAAAACTTGTACAACTTTTATACGGACTCTATTTATGGCGTCGTGTCAATATTAATCGACATTTCTAAAGAAGTAAATATTACCGTACTAAAAGACATGCCCGATTTGAAAATGAAAAAAATAAAAAATAAAATAAAATAAAATATTTTTGGATTTTCTATGTTTTATATTTTTTATGGTTTTTCTATGTTTTATATTTTTGTAGTTTTCTTTTGTTGGTTTAAATATATACTATAATATACAAGATCACGATCAAAGGATACTTGAGAATAGTTTTACCACTACTATTCTTCAGATTCTTCTGCCAACTCCTTAAGTGTCGCTGGTGAGAATGATTTCATGCCTAGCTTTTCGATCAAAAACTCGATACGTCCTCGATCTAAGGCCTTTGTGAATATATCTGCCAGCTGATACTCAGTGTTGACGAAGTATAGTTTGATCACTCCATTTTCCACTTGCTCCTTGATGAAGTGGTAGCGGATGTCAATGTGCTTTGCTCGAGAGTGTTGAACGTAGTTGCGGCATAGAGCGATTGCACTTTTGTTATCATAGTACATCGGGATTTTGTTGAATCCAAGACCGTAGTCAGTCAATTGTGACCTCATCCAAAGAACTTGAGCACAACAACCGGACATAGCAATGTATTCAGCCTCAGTACTTGATATCATAGCGCTTTTCTGCCTTTTTGATGCCCAACTAACAAGTCTATCTCCAAGAAGTTGCACACTGCCAGAAGTGCTACGTCTGGTATCTTGACACCCGGCATAATCCGCATCTGCATATGAAATTAGTGCAATAGAGGAATCCTTCGGATACTACAGACCACGATGAAGTGTTCCTTTTAGATACCGAAAGATCCTTTTCACAACATGTAAGTGCTTTTCGGTAGGCCGAGCCTGATACCGGGCACACATGCCTATAGCAAATTACAAATCAGGCCTGCTAGCAGTCAGATAGAGAAGGGTGCCGATCATTCCACGGTAAAGTTTAGGATCGACAGCTATCCCTTCCTTATCTTCATCTAACTTGGATCTCTCCACCATTGGAGTATCCACGGGGTCATAGTTTTCAAAATGATATTTCTTTAATGATTCAAGAGCAAATTTGGATTGATTAATAAAGATGCCTCTGGGATTCTGAGAAATTTGCAACCCTAAGAAAAATGAAATTTTTCCCATCATCGACATCTTAAAGCGTGTGGACATAATTTTCTCAAAACGGTCAGACAAACGTTGATTAGTAGCAGCAAATATTATATCATCAACATAAATTTGTACCAGTATCATGTCGTTGTCCTCCTTGAGAATGAATAATGTTGGGTCCACTTTGTCTTTGGAGAAGCCTTTGGAGATGAGATACGACGATAAGAGATCGTACCACGCGCGTGGAGCTTGTTTCAACCCGTAAAGAGCCTTCTTGAGCTTGTACACGTGATTAGGATACTCTGAATTAACGAATCCATTCGGCTGGCTTACATAGACATCTTCCCTTAATTCACCATTGAGAAATGCCGTCTTAACATCCATTTGGTAGACGATCATATTCATGTGAGCAGCATAAGCAAGGAATAGTCTAATTGCCTCCAATCATGCAACAGAAGCAAAGGATTCTTCAAAATCAATACCCAAAGCTTGTTTGTAACCTCTAGCAACCAATCTAGCTTTGTTTTTCAGCACACTACCTAACTCATCGAGTTTAACCTTTTATACCCACAACAATGTCAAGATTTCAACGTTGTTGGGAAACGGAACTAATTCCCATACTTCAAGACGTTAGAATTCATTAAGTTCCTCTTGCATGGCTTCAATCCATGATGATTTGGTCATGGCTTGTTGCCACTTTTTAGGTTCATTGTCTGAAAGAAATGCATCAAAATAGCAATATAATGCATGTTCTTGGAGTTGATGGCGTGTTAAGACTGGTCGATCGATGTCACCAATAATATTGCGGATTGGGTGATCCTTTGTCCATTTTTTGTTGTGAGTTTCAATCCGTGATGGTCGGGAGTGAACGATTGCAGGAGCTTACTCTGAGGTAGACGCACCGGTAGGGTCTTCAGGTATATGTGAACCAAAGAAGGGAAGCTCTTGTAAGTGAGCATATTCCAAATCGTGATCATATAGATCCTCTTCAACATCATTAGGAACGAGTGGGGGTGAAGATTTAGGTGTTGTTTGTGAATTGGTGGGGGATGGGAAATCTGGTTCAAGAGTAACAGTAGATGCCTCGGATAGATTTCCATTATCTTGAGCAACAACTTCGGGAATCGGAGCTACTGCTACATGTGCTGGAGAATCATTACTCGGTGGATCAAATAATTCATCAAACATAGGTTGAAATAACTTATCCCACTCGGACCTTGTTGGTGGTATAAATGATGGAGAAGTAGGATTGTTGGGAATTAATTCAGAACTGATTGTATCGGTTCCCATCTCGTGTAATGCGGGTTCAGAGCTGTGTTGCTCAGAAGCCATCGATGTTAGCTCATCAAAATCGACATCCAAAGTTTCTACTATTTTGCCAAGACGACAGTTATAAATTCGGTAAGCTTTCTTTGCAGGCGAGTAACCAATGAAAATTCCAATATCAGCCTTCGGTTGAAGTTTTCCCAGATTCTCACTATTTGTATTTGGATAGCAAAGTGCACCAAACACATGAAGATATGAAATATCGGGTTTGTGTCCATTAAGTAGCTCATATGGAGTTTTACCATGACGTTTACGAATGATGGAGCGGTTTTGGGTATAACATGCGGTTGGCACTGCTTCAGCCCATAAGAATAAAGGAGCATTCGCATAAATCAACATAGTTCGAGCAGCTTCCATAAGTGTATGGTTACGTCTTTCAACGACACCATTTTGTTGTGGAGTGCGAGCCACAGATGTTTCATGAGAAATACCAACCTTTTCATAATAATTTCGAAGAGTCTGATTAACGAACTCAGTGCCGTTATCAGTCCGAATGCGGCGAACAGTAGCATTACGACGTACTTGGATCATCTTTAAGAAAGTAATGATATACTCTGGTGCTTGATCCTTGGATGCTAAAAATTTTACCCATGTAAACCTTGAGAAATCATCCACTATGACGAGGATGTATTTTCTACCACTCACACTAGCCGTACGCATTGGCCCGCAAACATCCATGTGAAAAAGATACAGTGGTTCTTGGTTGGTTTCTTCTGCTTTAGGTTTGTAAGATTTCTTGGTGCTTTTCCCCAAAGAACATGCGGAACATAAGTGATCCTTGTCGAACTTAAGTTTTGGAAGACCACGAACAAGTTCGTTTCTAGCCAAATGGTTAATAGCATCAAAGTTAAGATGAGATAACCGTCGATGCCACAACCATAACTTGGTCTTAGATGCTTTGGAGAGTAGGCAAACAGTAGAGGCGGCCATCATGTTTTGAATAGACAAAGTATAGAGATTATCCCCTCTAGAAACCTTTAACAAATCGTTTCCTGCAAGATCGCGAATGAAGCAAGTATGTTGTCGAAAGGCCACTTCAAGGTTTGAATCGCAAAATTGTCCTACTGAGAATAGATTGTGACCAAGTCCCTCCACATAATAAACCCTTGAAATCATAACATTCCCAATTTGGTATTCACCATAACCCATAATCTTTACGATATGGTCGTTGCCGAATTTAACTGTTCCTAGAAACTTGCTGACGAAATTTCTGAGCATCGAGCGGTCTCCAGTCATATGTTTGGAGCACCCCGAGTCCAAATACCAAAGAATAATTTGGACGACCTGAAAATATTACCAAACACAGACGATGTATCAGATTCTAATTATTCCTCTGAGTTAGCAGGTACAGATATAATTATCTTAGATTTGCTATCAGACGAAACTTTAGGCTTCCAAATTTGCTTACTAGTGGTTGTCTTAGATTCTAGTTGTCTAGTATTCTGAGGTACTTTTTGACTGGGGACATTACCACTGGTAGGCACAATAGTGGGGGCAGACCTAGTTAAATGGCGCTTTTTCCATTTCTTAGTGCTAGTGTTCCTATTTAAAGGACGCTTAGACCTAACTTCCGTGGATGTGATCCTAGTTAAAGGGCACTTAGTTCCATTAGCAGTAAAGGTCCTACCAGTGGGTTTCCATTGCCACCCAACTTGGGTGAATTTCTTCCCGTTGGAATCCATTCAAGATTGTTCTTAATAGCATACATTTCATTCACGTGATCAACAAGGCATAAATCATGATGCTGAGAAAACATGCATTCATTACAATTCCAACATTTCACATTAGAATTCACATTTTTCTTAGGTTTCCACTCATAAAGAGAACCTTTTGTCTTAGCTACATGATTCTTGTTATTTAAAACTGAAATAACATTCCTAGGGTGCACTTCTACTTTCTTCTTCTCAGTCCTATTAGTGGAAGGCTTGATCCTATCTTTCTTGTCTTGAGATCCTTTAGCCTTAGTGGACACAGTTACTCCTGTAGAAGCCAAGGGAACATTAGTTACAGATTATGACTTAGCCTTGATGGGTGTGTTTAAAACGGGCTTAGCTCCTAGGGTCTTATTGAATGGAGTAATGGCAATGGTGGTTTGTTGTTTAGATGGTACAGATATCGGTTGCCCAATGTACTCTAGGTATGCTAAACAGTCCTGAACGCGATCCACATATAATAAGAGCTCATATACGTTATGACTTGTGGGATCACGTTCACGCATTTCATCAATAATCTCTCTATCTAGATTAGCATGTTCTAAATCATTTTTCATATATGTGGAAAACTTAGTGGGGCTTTTCCTAAATTTTAGATCCCGATATAGCACACGTGGGTTGGGTTTGGGAGCACTAGAGGTCGAGGCAGAGACAGTAGATGGATTATCAACACTTTCTCGTCCTTTGAGTTGAAGTGTCTCCTTTAATTCTGCTATAACCATGTTTTTGTCTATGAGCTAAATTTTTAGGTTAGAGGATTCCTCACATTTCCTGTTCAGTTTGTCAATTAATGACTTTTGTTCTGTCGCATTAAAAGTGAGGCGTTCTTCTATTGAACCAGAATTTTGTGAGTCGACCTGCCTTACTTGTTCACGCTCTCTCAGTATAGAATTAATTCTATTTTTTAGGACATGATTTTTCGTCTCTACAGCCTCTAGTTCCGTTTTTGTTTCTAGTAATTCTCTTTTAATTCTCATCATCTCTTCCTCTAAATTCTGAACCATCTGAATCATCTTGTCACTTGTCTCAACGGAGTTTCCACCATCATTTAGTTTTGAAAGATTTCATTTTTAGATTGATTCTCAATTTCAAGAGATATAGAATGTTGTTGAAGCTCATTAAAACTTTTTGAAAGTGTATTATACGAATCTTGAAGCTTTAAAAATTCAGCGTTGGATTCATGACAAGAATGATTATCTACAGTATCCACATGTTCAACAGTATTCACAGATTCATGCACATCATCACAAATATTCACAGTAGATGAAATTTCATGAGTATATTTAACAGTAACAACTTGCATCACTTCGAGAGACACCATATGTTCTAAAAAACGGTCATATTCGGATAAAATCTTTTCCTTTTCAATTAAATGTTGTTCATAAGCATCGTCCCTTTTATTTAAAACTTTTTGAACTTCACCAATTTCAAAACTTAAATTACACGCTAGATCATAGACTCCTTGTTTAATATGGTCCACAAACGGAACGATCTCTTTCTCAAACACCGTTTTCATGTGTTCGAACACCCATTCTCCAGCGGTTTGAGCCGTTGAAGTCGTACATTCCAGAATGACCTTGTCAAACTCGGTAAGGTATTGCCCAATCTCTTCCAAGCTGAGCTTTACCGTACTAACTGGTGGAAGATTCTTAGGAATTTCCTTTGGTTGGTCCGAGTTAACGAGTGTAGGAATTATACTAAGGCATTCTCTAGTAGGCATGAAAGTGGATGTTTGGATAGTTCTCTTTTGCATATTAAAACGAATTTTAAGATCTATTGTGGCATTTTTGCATTCCTTTGAGCATAATCATATTCAGGATATGTAGAAAGTAATTTTAACCGCTTTTCATCATATGGTGTCATACTCTCGGAATCATTTGAGAACACAATCGGATCTAATACCAATCCTAACTTGGTTGCATCATAAAGTCGTGGGTTGTGGTTAAGCGCTTGCTTTGCATACCCCGGGTTAGGTGGTAAGTCTATAAGACGCGATAGATTGAACTCTTTAAATGATGCATGAAACAAGTGTACTAGATGTGAAGCGGCATATTGTTTTAAAAGCATAAGTTCCGTTTCCTTTATTCTTTCAGACGTCTTAATTTCCATTTCAATCTGTTTGGACTCAAGAATTTCAAAATCCGTTTGAAGTTGTTGAAAATTAGTAACGACTAACTCTTTTTCTTTAAGTTCATTCAAAAGATTTGTTCTTAAACTCTCAATTTCTAGCAGATTGTCCATTTGAACTTTCCTAAACCTATCAAATTCAGGATTGGTTAAGGTAGTGGACACAGGAGTCATTTCCAGGGTTTTAACCTTGTCCTTATGCAAAGCAAGCTCGGCCGATAAAGTCTGATTAGCATTAAGGGTTTCAAGGACCGCATTATTCATTTGGCTAAGCAAAGATGCCGGGACCATAACCAAATCAGGTTGAGCAGACGAATTGGTAGTCGTAATAGCTCCCGGTTGTGGTTCACTCAAAGTCTGAGGACTTTCACTGGTATTGCTATCATTGTTTGTCTCGTCGATTGAGTTACTAACCACCGGAGGCTGTTCCGAATACTCAGACATTTGCTCAACTTGATAAGGTACAATACTAGTATCTGTAGCAGTATGTGGTACCTCAGAAATTGTATCAGCTCCATATAGTGAAAGGTTTGCCATAAGAGCTGCTTTGGCGGTGTTAAGATCATCACAAGCAGAGTCATATGCATCCAAATCATCACATTGATATGCAGCATTGTTGGTGATGACTGTTGTGAGACCATCAGTTTCCGCTACTCCCGGATCTGCAAGGAATGCCAATTCTTCTTCATCAAGTTCACGACCTTGGGCTTGAGCATTCACCAGGTAAATCTTCTCCTGAAACCATGTGCCGTCCCTTTTCCTCTTAGGCTGCTTGCACTCTCGGGCCATGTGCCCTTCCCCTTTGCAGTTGTAGCAAATAACCATCTTCATTTTACCAGTGTTGTTTGCTCTTGTAGAAGTAGTATTGGATGAACGTGCATCAGCAGTAGACGAATTAGATCTCCCTTGAAGTGATTGCACCATGACTCTTCCGTCCTGAATTGTTGCCTGTTGTCGAGAGTTAGACGAGTTCCTTAACTGATTGTTAGTTGTTGTTGGACCTCTATAACCTCGTTTGTCAAACGTTTGACTTAAATAAGCAGACATCAGAGCAAAGATATCAGTAGGGCTATCTCCTTGTCTAAATTCAGGGACAAGGATGTCATCTTCACAGTAGAATGCTGGTGTTGCTTGAGCTACAATCTGATTGGTTGGAGCACTGACTTGTTGTGAGTAATGAGGTTGAGGAGCCTCAAGTTGTGGATAGTTACTAGCAAGGTTGGTGGGAGGTTGATACGGTGAATACTGGTGTGAAGCATAAGGTAATGGGTGTGAATCTCCTTGTGATGATGATGTTGCTGGTTGGTGATAAGATGTAGGCGGCGGTGGCAGAATCGAGTACTGTGGGAAGCTTGGTGTTTGATACACAGGTTGATATGAAGATTTGTGTCCTAAAGCAAGATGAGAGTTGTGGTATGACAGTGTAGGATGGTGTGCCAATAATTCCATTGGTTCATGATAAGATCCTTGAGAAATTCGGTTTTGGATCACATGCTTCTCATGTTGTTGTAAGAAAGCATAGAGTTGATCTAAATTGGACTTGTGTAGATGACGAATCATCTTGACATCAGTCACATATTGACTCCATTCAGGGGGTAGTGTGTTCAAAAACTTGGTGTTTAATTGAAACTGTTCAATCCTTAGATTATAGACATTTATGTCATTCATCAAAGTGGTAAAACGCCAGTAAAAATCATGAAGTGTCTCCCCTGGAAGGTATGTGAACCTATCAAATAAATCATACAGTTGACACTCTCGTTCTTGCTTAGTGAGATATGTCCCTTGTAGCAAAACCGCAAGTCGGTCCCAAAGATTCTTTGCCACTGTATGTTCACTTACCATTCGAAAGATATCGGGTGGAAGGGCTTGAAGAATTGTCTGAACAACCCTCTCATCGGCATCTGCAATGATTTTGTTGGCATCGGTTAACTCATGATACTCCCTTGGCCTTGTCACATTGTTGACGATAACCTCTCCCTAATCTAATGGACCTTTATCAATTGATTGAAGCATAAGCCGACCATTTTGTTTGCCCATGATGTACGTTCTCATGCGACCTTGCCATGCTTCAAATAAATATTTGATGAGCAAAGGTGGGCGAGTATCGGTTCCCGAAATGATCGAGATATCGGTAAGTGAAGTCATAGTTGGCATATATGAGTGTGAATTCATGTTGTGATCCCTTGAAAAAAGATTATCAAAAATGATCGAGCAATGAAATAAGATTACGTGTTTTAATGTTGTTTAAATAAAGATATTAAGATCTTTTGATTGTGTGTTTTTGCTAATGTCTCCAAATAAAAAGAAGATGGAAAATCCTCTAAGTGTTGAAAAACTATGGCTGATCGTACTCTGATCGGACTCCCAGATCGTATTGCGATCGTACTCCCCTATCCTAGTGAGCTATCGTACTGCACAATCGTACCCTGATCGTAGTGAACCTGATCGCACCCTGATCGTAGTGAACCTGATCGTACCCTGATCGTAATGAACCTGATCGTACCCTGATCGTAGTGAACCTGATCGCACCCTGATCGTAGTGAACCTGATCGCACCCTGATCGTAATGAACCTGATCGTACCCTGATCGTAGTGAACCTGATTGCACCCTGATCGTAGTGAACCTGATCGTACCAAGCAATCCAAGTCTAGATGGTACTATGGATCGTACTGAAGAATCGTACTAAGGATCGTACTAAGGATCGTACTGATGGATCGTACTAAGCAAGAGAAGTCTGGATCGTACTTTGGATCGTACTTATAGATCGTACTACGTGATCGTACTGGTGGATCGTAGCGTGGATCTAAGTTATGATTGCAGTTAGATCGTAACAATGGATCGTGACTAATGATCGCAAGTAGAAACCCCCAGGGTTTATGCAAACATAAAGTCGGATCGTACCCCTAAAAAAACAGTCCGAGACTTGAGATCACCAAGAAATAAAGGATTTTTACCTTGAAAAACGTGATTCTAACCAAACGAATATCACCAAATCGTTACTAGAACTATTTAGAAGATATGTAGATCACTTGGAATCAAAGAACACGAAATTTTTTTTTGTAACTTTTGGAAAAATCAATCAAAAACACATGAACACACTTAAAAAGTATGAACAACACAAAACCAATCTTTATTTCATCCCATAGCTCTTGATACCAATTGTAGAACAATGATAATCTTTATGAATCAAGAGGGTTGATGTTTTTCTAGAGAGAGAAACTTAGAGAGAGAAATGGGAGAAACTTGTATTATGAAAAGTAAGAAATGAACAACCAACACCTCTTTCCATGGTGGAAAGAGGTTTAAATACCCCAAGTCCTTAATGGACTTGGGCCTCCGACCCATGAACATGCTCATGGGTCGGGCTATTTAATAAATGAAACTAAACACTACTACGAGCCTATAACTACATTATTGGAGTGACCGAGACTTTCTATATACATAAAACGTATTTCCAACAACTTTACATTTTAAGAAACTGTAAAGATGACTGTCAGAATACCGTTGATTTTAAAAACCTTATACAAGGTTTGACGATATCCCCTACTATGATACTTGCAATAGTATGAGCATGTAAGAAAAGACACTCATATTGTTTTCTAAATCTTTCACAATTGTGAAATTTGAAACAAGTATTCGAAAACTTTACTTAGTTGACTATTTAGCATTCTTGTAAATAATAGTTGAGAATGTTGGAAGCATTTGAATTCAACTTGCTAAATTAGTTTCATGCATATCTATTTTAATATTTGGATAATTGGGATGGTAAGACAATAATTACTTTCTGATGAATAAAGATAGTTGGTATTTGTTATTCATTCATATAATTATTGTTGTCCTATATTTGTATGTTTAATCCTTGAATATATTATTATTCTAAATATGTCCATTGTCGGTTAGCAATATGGGAATATTATCTACATTAAGACAAATGTGAGTGTTGGTTATATTCGTTGAATATATGGACGGTTCCCGCCAAACTCCTGTGTTATTCATAAGGGATGCATATTGGACACCCCGAACTTTTGAATCGTTACTTTTAGATCCTTGTCATGAGTAAGATTTCGAAAATGGTGATTAAGTCATCGTCCTTAGACTTGAGATGCAAACAAGTTTGTGCATGTGTGAATATCACTTCTTGATTCTATGTCCAACGTTAGTTCGCCAGACCTAGCTATAAAGACTTTAATTGGAAGTGTTGTGAAGCAGCATCCACAAACACTTGTAGTCAATATAGAATTTGTTCCTCCACTTGATATAGTGCAAATTAGTACCACTGGGACCTCTCCAGAATTAATCAGATAATTGTGTGGCTGCACCCAAAGAGTAAGTCAAGATGATATTGTTTATATTTGGTATATCTGAATTAACTTCTATAACGAGACACAATAATTGAAACTTCATGGAATGAGTTAGGATCCATATCCATGATTTAAACAGTACTAGTAACAAAGGGATGATTATTAGTAAGTCACATAATCGTATACCATTAATACTTTTGAGATATTCTTCTTGAAACTATACCTCAGTCATTTCCGATTATAATAAAGTGTTGCTAGATATTTTATTATGGACGTTGTATGTCTAAACTCTCAAAAGTGGGAGTTGTTGGGATATGCGATCGTTTAGCCATCGGAAATACGTGAGCCTATCGGGGGCACACACTCAATACGGAGAACACACTTTTATTTACGTTTTATTATTTATAATTAAACGTTTAATAAAAACTTCACTTATTATTTAATTAACGGTGGTTAAATTAATTAACGGGATTTAATTAATTTAATTCGAGTGTGTTATTTAAATTTTGGAAAGAAATCGATTTCTAGAAACCCGAAGGCCATTCGGCCAAATATTGTATATAGGGGGTTCTAGAAGATTTTTGGTTTTTGGTTTTTGGTAACTAAATATTCAAGAATATTTGATTAAGGTAATCTTTTCCTTAATTGGTTTCTTGGGTTGGGCCTTAAAGATTTTGAGGAGGTGCAAGGATTAGTATAAATACAATCCCATACCCCTCATAATTTTTGTCTCTCCCTCCCCTCTTGGTGTTCCGTCCTATCGCAACCCCACACACTAAACCATACGATTGTTGATCCCAAACTTAGATCGATTAGCTTTGTGTATACGAGATTAGATCAAGTATAACACTTAGAGAAACCTTTGTTGTATGCTTTGTGAATCTAAGTATTATGCGGAATTTAATACTTAAACAAGAACACAAGATGTAAACAAAACTTTCACTTTGATTATCAATGTCGAACTTGCTTACAATGAAAGATGTTTACAAATGAAAAACTTAATGAAAACTTGATATTAAACATTAACATAAAGGCCTTCTTTTATAGACTAAGAAGCCTTGTACAATAAGCTACGTATCAACTATTCTAGGTAAAGATAAACATAGAAAATACATTGTCGTTTCTATCCTTACTAGAAGTATTCTAGAACATAATAAACGTGTAGCTCACATCTTCCATCAGTGCTTGTCTTCAATCTGTCAACGCTTGACTTTAACTTGTAAACGCTTAAGCTGTCAGCGCTCACTTTGCTCTTGTCAACGCTTGAGTTGTTCTTGTCAGCGTTCAAGTGATCTGGCCTTAATTTATTCCCAACAATCCTCCCCTAAACTTGATATCCATTCTTATGATCAAGTTTCTGAATAAACATTAAGAACTTGGAGGAGTCTGACAAACCTTATCATATTGGTAATAAATAAATCTGATCAAATTCTTTGCCATATCACTTGTGTAATCTATCTCCAACTGGGTGTCCTTCATCTTTTCCAAAACAGCCTTGGATATGAAATACTGAGCATCTACAAGTAAATACTCAGCAAACTTTGTAGAACTCAAATGGTATACACCTGCAGCTGAATATAACCTCCATTGAAGACCACTGAGGTCATCTTCAAGATCCTTCCATATTTCAGGATCTTCCTCTTTTGTCCCACACATTCTTTTGAATGTGGTCCAAAGTTTTATTCCATTAGCTGAAGTTGGTGCTTCAGCCTCATACTTGGTCTCTAGCAACCTCCAAAGGTCCACCAAGTCTTCTCTATCACAACTTGCAAATAAAGATATGAGAGTGGTAAAAGTGTGTACCTCCTTGCCATATCTTCCAATCTTCCAGAATCCACATTCATCTTCATCATAACTCACAATTGGATTCCTGGAATCTAGTGGTAACACATGCACCATATCTGAAGCTTCTAATGGGGAGAGCTTGAGGCTCTTTCTAATAACTGCTTCACTTGGATATAGTTGATTCATATCTTTTGGAAACTCAAGTGTAAATCCCTTCTTCACTGGTCTGGGAACTATCATAGCTTTCTTGATTTCCATCTCTTCTGCAAGTTGCTCCTTTCTTTCATCTGAAAGAAGTCTGAAAGTGTTTTCTTCCTGCACTTTCACCCAAATAGGATAAGCCCTATGTTCCAACTCATCAAATGTCAAAGCCTTCAGCTTCTGATGTGTCCATCCAACTCCATGACATTTGAGCAACATAAAGTAGAGCTTCCTTCTATCCCTTTTTAACTCAGAGAGAATGTTGCTTGCCTTGTGCTTCAAAATCACCTTACAATCCTTCTGAACTCTAAGAAGAATTTCCAAACCCCATATCTGATCTGAAATGGTCAAGTCTGGATTATCCATACAGCTTTCTTCCCAAGAATTGTACATCTGAACCACCTCTGGCATATCAAAATCAATCTGCAACTTTAAATCTCTCAGCTTTTCCCTAGCAAGCTCATCACCATACTCAAGCCTTTCTGGTTCAATAATCATCAAACTTGAATCTGAGCTAGCCCCATCACTTTCTTCTTCAGAAGTCACAACAAATGGTGACTTTTCCTTTTCACCTTGTTCCATCATTTGCTCAGCCAATCTTCTATCAAATTCAACCTGAGCTGCATTCTTTGGAACAATTTCTTCTACCAACTTATCCTTACCCTTATCTGATGGTGCAATTGTTGGTAAGGTAGATGGTAATACCTGAGTAGAAACATCCTTGATGATAGATGATGACTGGAATACATCACCTCCATATGCAGATCTGTCAACGCCCAAATTTCCTCTATCAGCGCCTAAAATACTTCTATCAGCGTCCAAACTTGTCTTGTCAACGCTCAAATATTTTCCCTCAGCGCCTTGTGTAACCTCTCTCAACATATTTGTAAATTATAAATTTAAATTGGTTGGAGAGATCAAGGACGTATCAAAACCTGTTTGTTCCTTCAAAGTAGTAAGAGCTTCAGCAACATCCAATGATTGACCATCTTGACTGCTCTTATCACTCAGATTTCTTTGATCTTCCTCCCCTTTCGAAGACTCCTCTATACCTCCCTTTGCATGAGCACTCTCCAAAACAACAATCCTCTCCCTCAATTCCTTGAGTTCAAGGCCTTGGTTACTGACAATTTGTACTAAGTCTGCATTCTGCTTTTGCAAGCTAATGCAGACAGCCGTCAATTCCAAAAGAGTCATTGGTTCCAGTCTGCCCTCTCCTAAAATGGGGATTTGACCTCCCAAGTCAGGTTTATTAGGCATGGATGAGGACTTAATTATGGTGGGACTGCCTTGGCCAGCTTCTAAGCCAGAACCAATAGTCCCAGCCTCATCCAGGTCACCAGCCACACTTGTGGTGGTGGTTCTCTCTGCTTCATGGCTAGGACCACCAGAGGAGAACACTCCAGCAGTCCTTTGGCATTTAATCAACCTATAATCAAGTGGTGTGGAAGATGGTGTGGAAGAATGGGTAGAGGTGGGTTGGTTAAGGGGTGTTTGGGATTGTGATGGTTGGGTGTCAGCGTTGGAAATAGGCACATCAACGCCCACATTAGATGTGTTAGCGTCAAAGGGTTCTTGGTCTATTTGCATTTGGTCAGGTGAGGGTAAAGGTTCAGGGATAGGTTCAAGTTGTGGGTGAGGGTCAATATGAGGTTGGGGGTCTGGTTGGGGTTGTGCTGCTGCAATAACAGCAAGCATGGCTGGGGTTAAAGGTAGGTCTCTATGAGGTGGTGAATTCATCTTGGTAAAAATAGCTTTCTTTTGTTCAGGGATTTTATAAAAATCATTGTGATCCCTTGAACAATATCTTTGATCATCAAAAATCATTTGCAGAAAACGGGGATAAGCTAAAGTCATTTTTGTCCCCTTGTTTTTACACATTCCTTCAAAAATCATTTTAGACCAGTTATATTTTTGCCCTGTTGCAATACACACAATAGCAGTTGCAATGGATCTATTGATCTCATTGTGTGCAGTACATTTGGGACTCAAACATTGAAGGAGAATGTGAATGAGGTACTTCCAGGCTGGGGGAAATTCCTGCTTATGATATTTATTAAGAGTACCTTCATCAGGAATAGGGTATCCCAAAGCCCTAAGCCCTTGTTCTATTTCAGTTATGGGAAGAATGGTTATACCATCAGCATCATCAAGATGCAAGGCCTGGCGTACCAAGGCCTCAGTAACCACCCAAGATCTCCCATGAACAATAGAAGTTAATGTGGTCACTCCATTAACTGTTGAGGAACTGACAGTGTTCCAAAACTGTTTAATGTGTGTGACCGGAATGAGTGGTGCATGAGAAAGAGCATACCTTAATGGGGATGCGTTCAAATACTCCACCATTTGTGTGTATTGAGGGAACAAAGTATTATCAGCAACAAGATAAGCAATCATGTTGTGTTGAGACTTGAACCCCAAATCCAATTCTGCTGAGTTAAATCTTGGTGCCATTGATGAAAGCTGTTAATTTGAAGTATAGAAGATGAAGGTTGATAAGAGAAAAGTGTTAGACAAGAATTATAGATACCCTGTTTAAAAATAGGAGCCAAATTTATAGGAGTGGATGAATGCATGTGATTGGCCCAAAAATAGGCAAAGATTTTCAAAAACTAATCATGAAAATATTGAAAAAGTTATAAGTTATCTCATGCATTTAATGAAAGTAACAACTCCTAAAATTACGGCTTGAAAATATGTCAAAAAGTAACAACTGGGTAGGTCCCATTGAGTGTCAACGGTCAAAAATAACCCATCAACGCCCAACGGCTATAATCTTGTCAACGTTCGCCTAAAGCCATGTCAGCGTCCAATTTGGTCACAACAACGCTTGGAAAAATCTTGTCAGCGTCCAAAAATAAAAATGTTTTAAAAAGTGAAAAATGACCTTAACAAGTAATTTATCCTAGAGAAAATAACCAAAAGCTGATAATTATTATAGGGCGGCAAGCACTGTCCAGTTATGCACACTTGCATAAGCAAGATAGACATAACAGTCCTCTAGTTGTCCCTTGCTAACCAAAATTCTTAACAACCAAGTTACCTTATAAAATCCTTGTTACTCCCAGGTAAATCCCATATCAAAATGATTCCCAAGTCTCCCAACAGACCACAACCAATTCTAGGCCAAAAATGTCTTGGCAGCATGCAAAGTTGATATACTATGCATGCTACAGTGCCTCATGGTTTAGTAAAACTAACCCATACTCACCTGTGGACACAATCTAGAATTGCGATAAGAGTATCATATGGATACCCAAAAATCCTAAAGGTTCCTAAAAACCTCCCCTTAAACAAAGATACAAAGAGTTTGCTAATAATATGCATGAACATAAAAAATTTATGTCAAGATAGGAATGAAACATTCCAACCATCATCCATAAACAAAAACATGTCCAAATGCTTCTCCTTTGATCCATAAGCAACTCTGTATCCAATGGTATACTGCTAACACCATCTGCACATTTAGATTGAAAACCACAAAACTAACATTGTTGCTGACAACGCCCCGATAACACACAACAGCGTTGAAGGAAGCTTTGTCAGCGTTAGACAGTTATATTGCTGACAACGTTGCAAAAACACTTATCAGTGTTCAAACAACCTTTGTCAGTGTTAGAAAAATATAGTGGAAAATCTAAATTATCAATAAGACTAATAATAGTAATGCATCATCCTGTACATACTTTTACAAAAAGAATCCAAAACACATACTTAAGTGAGATTAACCATTCCAATACTTGTTACCAAGTACTGAAATCTTCCAGCATCAAAAGGTTTAGTTAATAAATCTGACACATTTTCCTCAGTGTCAACCCTATCTGGTTGTATTAAACCTTTCTCAAAGCAATCTCTTATAAAATGGTGTCTAATTTCTATGTGTTTAGTTTTAGAGTGATGCACAGGATTCTTAATGATGCATAAAGTACTATTATTGTCAACAAATATCTTAGTATGCATGAAGTTATACCCATAATCCAACAGCTGGTTCTGAATCCACAACACTTGACCACAACATGCTGCTGCAGCCACATATTCTGCTTCAGTTGTAGAGTTAGCCACCACTGTTTGTTTCTTGCATTGCCAAGATATTAATCTGCTCCCAAGAAATTGACATCCACCAGTTGTGGATTTCCTATCAAACTTGTCACCACCATAATCACTATCTGAATATGCAATCAGCTCCAATGGTGAATCCTTGGGGTACCACAAATCAAGAGTAGGAAAACATCTTAGGTACCTAAAGATCCTCTTCACAGCATAAAGGTGACATTCTTTGGGAGTCACTTGATGGCGTGCACATGCACACACAGCAAACATGATATCAGGTCTGGAAGCAGTAAGATACATCAAGGATCCAATCATGGATCTATAATGCCTGACATCAACATCTTTCCCATCTCCAATCTTTCCCCAAGGGTGTTCTCTATCCATAGGAGTAGAAGCCCTCTTTTCATGTGGAGAAAAGCCAAACTTCTTCAAGATTTCAGCAACATATTTGTCTTGGGAGATGAAGATACCATCTTCTTTCTGTTGAACTTATAAACCAAGAAAGAAGTTCATCTCCCCCATAGCACTCATCTTGAATTTGTCTGTCATGAGCTTGGAGAAATCCTCACTCATCTTTGGATCAGTAGACCCAAAAATGATATCATCAACATAGACCTGCACAAGCAACACATCTTTGCCTTTCTTCTTTGTAAATAGTGTCTGATCTATGGTGCCCCTCTTGAATCCATTGTCCACCAAATAGGTAGACAAAGTACCATACCATGCTCTAGGGGCTTGATGAAGGCCATACATAGCCTTTTTGACTCTATACACTTTGTCTGGATGCTCAGGATCCTCAAAACCAGGAGGTTGCATGACATAAACTTCTTCAACAATGGTGCCATACAAGAATGCACTCTTTACATCTATTTGATAGACTGTAAAGCCCATGCAAGATGCATAGGCTAGAAAAATCCTAATAGCTTCAATCCGTGCAACTGGTGCAAAGACTTCTTCATAGTCTATCCCCTCCTCTTGTGTATAACCTTGAGCCACTAACCTTGCCTTGTTTCTGACCACAATACCTCTTTCATCTCTTTTGTTCCTGAGAACCCATCTTGTCCCTATTGGTCTGACATATCTAGGACAATCAACCAGCTCCCAAACATCCTGAATAGCAAATTGGTGAAGCTCATCATGCATTGCTTCCACCCAACTTGGTTCTTTGAGAGCATCAAATATCTTTTTGGGTTCTTCTTGTGACAGAAAACATACAAACAAACATGCTTGTACAAGAGGGGTATCAACCTTCTTGTGTATATTGGCAATAAATCCACCAAGACTTTGATGGGATCTTCTTGTCTGAACTGGAGTCATAACATCACCAATGATCTGAGATGGGGGGTGATTCTTCATTGTGGAAGTGAGAACTCCTCCTTCAAAAAGTCTGGTGTCCTCAACTTCACGCTCCATGTTGCCAATATCTTCTTCATCAGACTCTCTTTGATCAACAGGGATCTCTTCATAAACTCTGGAAGGTCCTCCTTGTTTAAAAGTGGAAGAAAAAAGATGTGCAAAGGTGTTGTCGACGTCTGAACCTTGTTTGTCAGCGCTTAGGCTAACAACGCTTGAACTGTTGTTGTCAACGTCTGAGCCATCAACGTCTGAATTGTTCTTGTCAGCGCTTGATTTGCCTTTGTCAGCGCCTGAAGAACCATGCATGTTTGTATCTGGTGGTATTTGGAAACCACCATTATCTTGTCCAGCAGCAGCAGCAGCAGCAAAAGCATCAGTCCAAATGGGAATTGTGACATATTCAAATGTAGGAGATGCCTTTTCTGCTTGTGATCCAACCCTTTCATCAACCTGTGTACCTGAAACATGAACAACTTGTTCCTCCACAACATTTGAAGTTACCTTCACAATGTCTGGATTAGTGACAGGCAAATAATTTAAAGTTCTAGATAAGGGTTCCAAATCAAACAACCAATTAGGACCACTTTCAGGATCACTAGGTTTATTCTCTAAGAACCTAACATGTACTCTTTCAACAATACGTTTGTCCTCCTTAAGATAAACCCTATAACCCTTGCTCTGTACTGAATACCCCATGAAGTAACCTTCATCACCTTTTGCACTAAATTTCCCTAAGGCATCACTAGTGTCCAAGACTACTACATGACATCCAAAAGGTCTGAGAAAACCAATATTAGGTTTTCTTCCCCAAAGTAACTCATAAGGTGTTTTGTTCTGAATTTTGTTAACCAATGCTCTATTTTGCACATAGCATGCTGTATTAACAGCCTCAGCCCAAAAGGCTATGGGAAAGTGAGCATCAGCCAACATTGTTCTGGCTGCTTCAATTAGGGTTCTATTCTTCCTTTCAGCAACCCCATTTTGTTGTGGGGTTCTAGCAATACTAAACTGCCAAGTAATTCCCTTCCTGGCACAAAAATCATCTAGCTTCTTGTTCCTAAATTCTCCACCATTATCACTCCTAAGCATCTTAACCTCATAGCCAGACCTTTTCTCAATTTAAGTGATAAATTCAATAAGAACATCAGCTGTGTCACTCTTCATAGCTAGAAAGAATGTCCAAGTAAACCTAGAAAAGTCATCAGTGACAACAAAACAATATGACTTGCCATTCAAACTTTCTATATTAGTTGGACCAAAGAGGTCCATGTGAAGCATATGAAGAGGTCTGGAACTAGTATGCACCTGCTTGGACTTGAATGAGACCTTGTGCTGCTTGCCTTTAAGACATGCAACACAAGAGTGGTCATTATGGAAGGCCTTTTCAGGCAAACCATCAACTAAACCAAGCCTCACAAGTCTATTTATATTTTTAAAGTTTATGTGCCCTAGTCTCCTGTGCCACAAATTACTTTCATCTACTGAGGCCTTAGCATAAAAACAAGACATATTTGTATTCACTTTAATCCCATTTAAATTCACATTGTATATGTCCTTATGCCTAGGTGTTCTATACTCAATATACTTCTCATCAGGGATCTTAAAATCCTTGCTTAACACCAAACACTCAGTATCAGTGAAAAGAACCTTATTTTTGTTATCACACACTTGTGATACACTAAACAGATTATAGTCCAGTTCTTTTACCAGGAAGACATTCTCAAAACATAGATTATTGGTGAGAAGGGTTCCTTTGCCTGTGATGGTGCCGTAGCCCCCTCCAAAGTATACCTTATCACCATCTTTAATAGGAGAGAAGTTCGTCAGATAGTCTTCCTTTCCTGTCATGTGCCTTGAGCATCCACTATCCCAATATCCATAATCATTGATCTGCTTTTGAATGCCCTGCACATAAAGAAAACAAATTAGTTTTCTTTGGGAACCCAAGTCTCAGAAGACTTGGATTCATCTGGTTGTTCAATAAGAACAGACTTAGTTCTCACAACAACCCCATTCTCATCCCTTTTTGGATGAAATACCCAGTTAACCCCAATTGGTTTTGTAATGACTTTTGAAATATAATTAAACCTGTTGCAAGTCATTGAAATTCCATTATTATTAGGGTTTTGATCTTTCTTGGGTCTCCATGTTAAGCTTGAAGAAGCTTTAGACCCCTTACCTTGTGACTGCAAATACTTAGGTCTGGTCACGTTTCTGTCAGCGTTGGATTTTGTCCTGTCAACGCTAAAATTACCCTTGTCAGCGTTGAACCTAGGGTTTGCTACAGGAACCCATTGCCTACTTGACCAGGTGTTTGTCTTTTGAAAAGGTCTTTGTCCATGAGTGTTAGACCTTCTAGTAAAGAATGGGGCTGGTCTAATCACTTGTGGACTTTGCTGCACACAAGGTCTGGGTCTGACAACGTTTGACTTCCTAACAACGTTGACTTTCTTCCTATCAGCGCTGAAATTGTTCCTATCAGCGCTGGCTTTGGGAGCGTTGACACACTTGTATGCCAAATGTGAAAAGCTACCACAAGTATAACAGGCTTTCTTAGACACATTCTTAGGTCTAGAAGCAAAGAAACATGTTCCATGATTGTTAACTTGGCTCTTGGGTGACCTATTATTTCTATACATCTCTGCATATTTAATGGTAGGTCTTCTAACAGTGTTGGAGCCTAGGTCAACAGCTTCACCAGTAACTGGGTGAGTAACCTTAATGGGTGGGGATTCATTGGGACTTTCACACAGCAAACCTCCCTTAACAAATAAAGTAGGGTTAGCTTTCTTCCACTCATTTAGGTCAGTCAATTTTTGTTGATACTCTTCTACTGGGGTGACAACTCTTGGTGGAGGAATGAATTCCTCTTCTTGGCATTCTGGTATACCAGTCCAAGATAAATCCTTTCTAAGGACACCATAGAAGTCACCAGCTGGTGGTAGAACCAGAGAGTAATCATTTTCATTCATCCCAAGCCCAGTCATATCCTTAGGATCTCTTTGTTTAGCTACACAGTCTCCTAGGGCTTGGGTGGCTCTATCAAATCTTTGAATCTTGAGGTCAACATTATCTTTATTCTTAATGGCCTCATCTAACTTAGCATGTAGGTCTTTATTGACTTTTGACATGATATTTCTAATATCCATACTACCCTCTAGCTCATGTTTTAAGATATTTATCTTGTCTTTTAAATCAAATTCCATTTTCTTGTATTCAGAAACGGTTTTCTCAGTTTCAGTAAGAGCTAGTTGGTAATTGGATAATTTACACCTTTCAGTGCTCATATCCTCTTTTAGTTTTAACACTTCTTTGTTAAGTCTGTCAGTGTTTAACCTACAACCTTTGCTACAAAAAGCATCATCATATACCTCATTATCAGATGAAGAGGAGGAGTGTGCCGTGAGAGCATATTCAACATGCTCTTCTTCTTCAATATCAGCAATCAAAGCTTTGTCCTCTTCAACATCCTTGGCCAGATAGCTCCAATCCCATCCAGTACCATCAATTCCTTGAACTGCAACCATGGCTTTGGAGTCTTGAGCTTTAACAACCTGACTTGAGGGTTTACCAGCATCAGATCTTCTAGGAGATCTGCATTCCCTCATGAAGTGCCCCATGCGATGGCAGTTGTAGCACTCAACTTTGCATTTATCATATCCAGTAGTGTCTTTAGCATTGAAGGTCATCTTCTTCTTGAACCTTCTATTCCACCTATTTGCTCTTATACTAGCAAGAGCCATGTTCCACTTGATGTCCATCTCTTCCAAGTGTTCATCACTTATCTGCTCAAGGTCCTCATATGTAATCACTGAACCATTGGGCAAAGAAGCAATGTAAGCACAAACAGTATCCAAATCCAAACCAGCAGGTTTAACTCTTGGTGAGTCATTCATGAATGTGTCAGCGTCTGAAAAGGAGACGTTGACAGGACTTGTTCCAGCGCTGACAAATGGTGATCCAGTAACTGGATGCATAAAAGAGTCTTGCTGATTGAATTGACCTTCACTATGAGAGAAGAAGGCCATGTTGCTGGTGCTAGCTTTGCTTGAAAGAGTTTCATCTTCCAACAGTCTTAGTTTGTTGTAGATGTCATCAAACGAAGAGCTCTTGTGAGTATTATTGGCAAGAATAGATCTTGCCTCAATCTTCCATGTCTCACCAAGACTTTTCAGAAAAGTAGCATTGGTGTCAATATCACCAACTTGTGTCCCCATGAAGGACAATTTGCTTGTGATGTCAAGCAATCTGCTTCTCACACTGCTCAGTTTCTCATTGGGCTGAGCTTTGAAGACAGCATAATCATGCAGAAGTTGCTTTTTCTTTTCTTCCTTAGTTTCTGCATTACCACCATATGCAACTTCAATTGCTTCCCAAAGATCCTTAGCAGATTCATAGCTTCTATATTTGTGCTGATTTTCTTGTCCCAGAGACACTTTCAGAATATTTAGAGCTTTCATGTCAGCCCTTTTCTTTGCAATATCTTCAGCACTTATAGCTCTACCATCTTGATATGAGCTTAAACTCATATCCTTTTATCAACAAATAACCCTAAAACATGAAGCAAAATACCCATTTATCTTGTAAAAAGCAGTGTTATGTGGTATGTTTGTGTTTGTGTGCTCTTATGTAGGTAAAAGGATACAATTTCAAGCAAACAAGGAAAAACCAAGCTCAAATGGATGAAAAAGACAAAAGAGGATCAAAAGTGACAAGACTTTGAAGTTCAAGGACCTATTTTGACAATTTGTGAAAGTTGAAGGACTTAAAGTGCAAATTATGGAAAGTCAAGATTAAAGTCAAATCTGGTCAAACTATCAAGTCAACTCAGTCAAAGGGTCATTTTATACAAGTTTTGGAAGTCAAAGGACCAAAAATGTCAAAGGAATGAAGATATTAGCTTGAAATGGGAATCTGCCAAGTACAAGGGCTTATTTTGCCAAGTTTGGAAAGTTTTGCAAAGTTGAATCCAAGTGAAAAGCTATAAACCAATCAGAAACAAGGAAAGAGTTCACACGGATCAAGTAATAAATATCCACTCACAGCCGTCACAATTATTACCATATCACAACAGTGCAATCCGCAACTCTCTCTCTCTACCAATAAAAAGGCGCCACGTGTCCTTCTCCTTCAACAAAAATATTTACCAGGAACGGGATTTTGATAGAAAGCGTTTCATGAAAAGATCAAAACACCAAAGTTGCTCAATTTTGGAAGACGAATCCAATGGTGTTATCCAATTAACGAATAATCCATTCAATCAAAAATCCCCAAATCAGTTCATCACCTTCAAAGAGGATTTGCAGAATTCCTCCACGTGTCAAGTTATGATTGGCCCAAACACGTCACAACTCCAACAGAATCTCCCTTTCATGCCTATAAATACCTTGCTTGTACTTCATTTGTGATTGTAGCTTAAATTTGTAAACACATAGTTCTTAAATTTCCCTTTCCACTTTTCCCTCATTCTACCCTAACTACTCAAGAGTCTGACAAACTCTTGAGTCAGTTAGTTAGTTAGTAGTTTGTAACAAACATTTGTAACTGAATTCTTCAATAAAATTTCAAATTCAAGTTTCCCGCCAAATTCTGTTCTTCAATTCCTGCTACTTTCCTGCTGTTGTGTGATTCCATTGTTGCTTATTGATGTTTGTTATGATCATACATGGATCATAACTGACATTGGTGAAGAATTGTTGCTGTTTGATCAGAATTCAAGTTCTTTCCATTGTTCTTGAAGATTTCATGGAAGTTTGATGATTTGTAGCTGTTTGATTGTTGATTTGAGTTGATTACTAGTGATAGGTGGTGGTATCACTAGGGCAAGAGAGCTCAGCGCTCCTCTTCTTCCCAAAGGACCTCTACAATAGGTTTCATAGCTTCTGTTTTATGTTCCTCTAAACAAGTCCTTGCCTGCTCATTTTCCTAGATAACTTTGATGGCTGCCTGTTTTGCTTGATAAATAGTTGTTGATTGATTGATTTGAGTTCATTTGTAGCTTAATCTTGCCTACTTGTTCATTGTTTTAAGCTCCTTTTGTAGTTTCTGCTCATTTTCAGTCACATTCTAGCATAACAGCTTAATTGAGTTCTATTTGAGATAATTGCTTGTTTTCAGTTTCAATAGCTTTCATATTGTCTGCTTAATCTAGTTTGTTAAAGCTTTTGAATCAGTTCAAACCAGTACTTACTAAGCCTTTGTTAAAACTTGTTAAGATCATATAAAGGAGTGTTTGGGAGTAGCTTTAAAATTGTTTTCAAGTATTAGAAATTGGTGTTTCAAAGTTTGTTTCTAGTCATTAGGTGTTAACAAATAGTCTTAAGTCATTTACAAGTCAATATAATAGTCAAACAGGCAATTGGTAATCAAAAAGTTTGGGTCATACTTGTTTCAGCTTAGTACTTTGAAACTTGCCAAATTCACTTGCTTATTTCTCCTTCAATACTTAATGAAATTTGCTCAAACCAGTTTCTAGTTATAGCTTATAACATAAACTTTCAGTCTCTAAGAGGAAAATCTACAGTATTCAGGAATAAGCTAGTTATCAGCTTATTAGCTCAAGCCTGAGCATTTTCCATTCTCTGAGATAAATAGCTTACTGTTTTACTAGTTCTCTTAATCCTCTTCATAAAACTTGTAATTTTCTTTCACATTTCCATTTAGAAAGTATTGAATATGAAGTTTTGAAATTTTGAGCTTTTTCATAAAAGTGGTCAACGTTTGGTCAACATAAGCTCATTTGAGCTTATTTTCAGATATCTAGCTTATTACTGGATGAAATTGGTTCTAATTTGATTTCCCCTTCTTTAAATCAAGTGCTTAATAAGTTTTGATAATAAAATCAAGTTGTGGATGTTTGGAATAGGCTGTAGCTTATTTTGAGCTTATTGATAAGCACTCAATTGCTTATTTTGGACTTTTAGCTTATTTCCTTGAAAACACGTAGCTATAATTGGATTTTAATAGTTTTGCAACTTGTTTCAGCTTATTTGGTTGAGTAATAAGCTCAAACGAGCTTAATCTTTCTTGTTGCCCGTTTTTAGTTGAAACTTTGGTTTTATTGCATTTTAGTCCCTAGAAGTTTAAACTGTTCCTAAACCTAGCTAAACTTCCTAAATTTGTGGTATTTGCAAAATTCAGTCCCTGGATTTGGAAGTTTGTTAAATTTCAGTTGTAAAGTTTGTTAGTTTGTTTAAACTTGGTTAGTTTGTTTAAGTTTTTACAAGTTTAGTCCTTATAGTTAACTGTTTTACATTTTTAGTCCTTATAACTTTTAGAATTTACATTTCAAGCATTTTCATTTCATAGAAATTACATTTTCAGTCCTTATAGATTTAAATTTTGTATTTTTATATTTTACTTGAATAAAATTTGGAATTTGCAATTTGTTTTACATTTTTCATTTTTAGATAGTTTTGTTTGAATTAGCAATAGATTACCAAGCAAGCTTGAACAACCAAAAACAATTATTAATTTGATATTGATTGGACTTTCTATTAGTTAAGAACTGAGAAAACGAACTTGCATTATACAAATTTCAAATGGCGCCGCTGCCGGTTCTTTGACTACACGAGAGACTATCGATTGACGGTTTTCATTGGCTTTTGGGATCCGTTCATTTGGTGAACGTTATTTTTACGTATCATAAATCAAAAACAAATAAAAAATCAAAAATATAAAAATATATAAAAACTAAAAAAATTAACAAAACAATTCTTTTCCTAAAGAATTGACCAAAAAAATTAAAAAATCCAAAAAGCAATCTTTTTCCTAAGAGATTGCACCCAAAAATATATATTATTGGATTCTCTCGGTTTTTATGTACATATAGTATTTTCCTTTAAAAACTCATAAATACAAAAATATTTTCCATATATTATTATAAGTAAATACGTATACGTATAAGAACAATCAATCTACATATCTTCCATAAGTATTGCCGAGGCAATACACCGTGTTGAGGGGCGTTCCGGTCCTTGACACGCGTATCGATCAAACAAAATAAAGCAAGAATAGATAAATACTCTCAATAAGCAATAATTCGAAGAATACGAACATTTAAGTGAATAGAAAGGCGATGTGCTATAAAATGCCATCTAAGGGTCAATAGGTACTTAAGTGCTTCGCGCCACCTAACCCCCCGTTCACTTGGGAGTATTCTAAGAAGGAAAGCTTCATTGAGGGTCTTGCACCCAAAGTAGTATTACATATATTGTTATTTTCTTGTGGATATTTAATATCGAAACTCGAAGAGGATAATCTTATTCTTTTCAAAGTCACACGAGAGCTTCTCTCTCATTCCTCGTATTGAGTTGCATGCTCACTCGCGGGCGTGCACAAATACCGATTGGTGTACAACCTCTTCCTCCGAAAAGGAAGAAAAAGAGAAAGAGTAAGACCACCACCGTTCACCAAGCCGATCACGAGAATCGTGCTTTGTCACCACCACAAGAAGCCATGGCTGTTGATAATCGTACTTTGTATGAACGTATGCAATCCAACGTTCATGGATATGTTAGTGCCATTAAGATTCCCGACTTTCCCGCTAACACATTTGAGCTACATACATCTATGATCAATATGGTTGCTGCATCACCTTTCTATGGAAAACAAATTGAGGATCCTCATGCTCACCTTAAGAGATTCCTTTCACTTTGCAACACCATTAAGCATAATGGGGTTCCACATGAGGTCATAAGATTGATGTTAGTGTCATTTTCCTTAGATGGGAGTGCTAAGCATTGGTTAGACACCCAACCACCCGATAGTATCACCACATGGGATGATTTTACCACTAAGTTTTTGAACAAATTCTTTCCTCCACAAAAGACTATGGCTTTGAGAAATTTGATTATGGGCTTTACACAAAAACCTAGTCAATCCTTTGGTGATGCTTGGGAAGAGTATAGTGAGTTGTTGAGGCGATGCCCTAATCATGGAATGGATGATCTAACCCAAATCAATACCTTCTATAATGGCCTTAAACCTCACCACCAAGATTCACTAAATGCTTCCGCGGGAGGGAGTATTCATTTCAAGACATACCATGAGGCTTTGACCATTATTGAGACTAAGGCAATGGTTCAAACAAACGATCCATTTGAAGAAAGAGTTCATGTTATCCAAAACACTTCTCAAACACCTTGTGATAACCAATTCCTTAAATATCACCAAGAGATCCTTCAACAAGTCAAACAAGGACAACAAGAAATGACTCAAGAGCTAGTTCAAGCCTTTAAGAGCATGACATTGAACAATTCCTCAAACAATGTGAATGCCATCACCATTTCTTGTGTTACTTGTGGAGGTCCTCACTCTTATGAACAATGTGACAAGGTGCAAGGTTATCAAGGGGAATGCTATGCTTACCAAGAGGAACACCGTGAACACTTCAAGCCTAACATCAATCCAAATAACCTTTCTTACAAATCCCAAAATTACCTTACTCCACCCGGCTTTCCACCCCAACCACCCACCCAAATTCAACAAAATCCTCCTCAAATTTTAGCAAGGAATCAAGGGCAAAGACAACCATACCAAGGAAATAACTACAAGGCACCAAATCAATTTCAACCTCAAGCAAGTACCTTTTATCCACCAAATCAAGGATTTAACTCTCAACCTTTACCTTTCCAACCTCAAGGTTTTCAAGGTTATGTGCCACAAGAGTTAAACACAATGGATCTTTTGCAAAAGATGAATCAAGAGAATGAAAAGAAATTCCAAGCTATGGACAAGAAAATGAATGACCAATTCAATAAGCTTTTCATGGCATTAAATCAAAGACCACAAGGAGCTTTACCTTCCAACACACAAACAAATCCTAGGGCCAATGTCAATGCTATTACAACAAGGAGTGGTACAACAACAAAGGATCCTTCACCTCCTAAACCTACTATTGTTCAACCTACTTGTGCTCCTACTTGTGATAAGCCTTCTACTTCTACTCCACCTCCTCAAAGTGCTCCTATTCACTCAAACACACCTTCTCAACCACCTCATACTTCTCCTTCACCTTCCACACTTCCCAATGAAGAGGCTAACAAAGACAAATCTTCCACTACAACACCTATTCCACCTACACCCAAACCTACTCTTCCATACCCTTCAAGGTTGACAAAGGACAAGTTAAAGAACAAAGATGACATTCAAGTCTCCAATTTCTTAAGGATGTTTAAGCAACTCAATATCAACATATCCTTTGCGGAAGCTCTTGCTTATATGCCAAAGTTTGCTAAGATGTTCAAGGATTTGCTCTCAAACAAAGAAAAATTGGTTGATTTGCCCAACACATCACTTAATGAAAATTGTTCCGCGGTGTTACTTAAAACCTTACCAACAAAACTTGGAGATCCGGGGCGCTTCTTGATACCTTGTAATTTTCCCGGTGTTGAAAATTGCATGGCTTTGGCGGATTTAGGGGCAAGCATAAATCTCATGCCTTTATCGGTTTGGAAACAACTCTCTCTTCCCGAGCTCACCCCCACTAGGATGACTCTTGAATTAGCCAACCGAACCATAGCTCACCCCGTAGGTATATCGGAAGATGTGTTTGTAGGTGTGGATAAGTTTACCTTTCCGGCCGACTTTGTAGTGGTCGATTATGACATGGATCCTAGAGTGCCTTTGATTGTTGGTAGACCGTTTTTGAGAACGGGTCGTACCTTGATAGATGTGGCGGAAGGAGAATTAATTATGAGAGTAGAGGATGAGAAAGTGGTGTTTAAGTTAGGGAAAGTTTGTGATAGAAAAGAGGTTAAGGAGTCTAGACCTTGTGAGACGATTAACATTGTGGATGTGCTAGATGAAGTGTGTAATGAACACTTTCATGATGCTTGTAAGAATGCTAGTGATGAGATTCCACATGTTGAAACCGTGGCCTCAATTGCTCCTTCTTTAACACCTTTTGGAGAGAGTGATTTCCTCTTGGAGGAATTTGAGTCCAACTTTCTTGGTGATGATGATTCTCCCATTAATTGGGAAGAAGATATTCTTACAATCCAAAAGTTGCTCAATGAGGACCTTATTCCTTCCCCTATTCCACAAGAGATTACCATTGAGGAACCTTCCATAGTAAAACCTTCCATAGAGAGTCCACCTCCCATTGAACTTAAGGAACTTCCATCCCACTTAGAATATGCTTTCTTAGAAGGAAAAGACCAATTACCGGTGATTATTGCTAAGGAATTGAAAGAGGATGAGAAGGAGCAACTTATTGAAGTCCTTAAGAAACATAAGAAAGCTTTAGCATGGAAAATATCCGACATAAGGGGAATTGATCCACATTTTTGTACTCACAAAATCCTTATGGAGGATGATTATAAACCCGCCATTCAAAACCAAAGGAGAGTTAACCAAAAAATTCATGAGGTTATTAAGAAAGAAGTTATTAAACTCTTAGATGCGGGTATGATTTACCCCATTTCCGACTCTCCATGGGTTAGCCCGGTTCATTGTGTTCCAAAGAAGGGTGGAATCACCGTGGTGCCTAATGAGAACAATGAGCTTATTCCCACGAGACTTGTAACCGGTTGGAGAGTTTGCATTGATTATAGAAAACTCAATGAGGCAACTAGGAAAGACCATTTCCCGCTTCCCTTTATGGATCAAATGCTTGAACGCTTAGCGGGAAATGAGTACTATTGTTTTCTTGATGGCTTTTCGGGTTATTTCCAAATACCCATTGACCCTAAGGATCAAGAAAAGACCACATTCACTTGTCCATACGGTACATTTGCTTACAAGAGGATGCCTTTTGGCCTATGTAATGCACCGGGGACGTTTCAAAGGTGCATGATGGCAATTTTCCATGATATGATAGAGCAAACCATGGAGGTTTTTATGGATGACTTTTCCGTATTTGGGAACTCCTTTAGCTCTTGCCTCACCAATCTTGAGAGAATGCTTAAGCGTTGTGAGGAAACACGTTTGGTGCTTAATTGGGAGAAATGTCACTTTATGGTTAAAGAGGGGATTGTTTTAGGACACAAGATATCCAATAAGGGATTAGAAGTTGATCGAGCCAAAATTGATGTGATTGCTAAGCTTCCCCCACCCACCTCGGTTAAAGGTGTGAGGAGTTTCTTAGGTCATGCGGGTTTTTATAGGCGCTTTATACAAGATTTTTCTAAGATAGCTAGACCGATGACTCATCTCTTGGAGAAAGAGGCTCCTTTCATTTTTGACCAAGCTTGTTTAGAATCTTTTGAGACACTTAAGGAAAAATTGACAAAGGCTCCCGTTTTGGTTTCTCCAAATTGGGAATTACCTTTTGAGCTTATGTGTGACGCTAGTGATTATGCGGTGGGGGCCGTCTTAGGACAAAGAGTTAATAAGCATTTCCAACCTATACACTATGCGAGTAAAACCATGACCGGTGCACAACTTCATTACACTACCACGGAAAAAGAGTTGCTTGCTATAGTATATGCTTTTGAGAAGTTTAGACCATACCTTGTGCTTTCTAAGACCATAGTGTATACGGATCATTCCGCTCTCAAGTATCTTATGACAAAACAAGATGCTAAGCCTAGGCTTTTGAGATGGGTTTTGTTGCTTCAAGAGTTTAAGATAGAGATTCGTGATAAAAAAGGGGCCGAGAATTTAGCGGCGGATCATTTGAGTAGACTTGAGCATCCTTTTCAAGGAGATTTCCCACATCAAGAAATCAATGAATCCTTTCCATTAGAGGAGCTCATGTCTATCTCTTCCCAAGAGGATGCCACACCTTGGTTTGCGGATATTGCAAACTATCTTGTGGGCAATGTGCTTATTGAGGGTCTTACTTACCAACAAAAGAAAAAGTTTCTTAAGGAAGTTAAGTATTACTTTTGGGATGATCCATATCTTTTTAGGCAATGTGCGGACCAAATCATTAGACGGTGTGTAGATGGGCCCGAGGCATTTAAAATCTTAGAGGCATGTCATAAAGGACCTACGGGTGGACATTTTGGGCCTAACTACACCGCCAAGAAAGTTTTTGATTCGGGTTACTATTGGCCTTCCATTTACAAGGATGCCCAAGAGATGGTGAAATTTTGTGATGTTTGTCAAAGACAAGGAAAAATTACACAACGTGATGAGATGCCACAAAATTTTATCCAAGAGTGTGAGATATTTGATGTATGGGGAATAGATTTCATGGGACCTTTTCCATCCTCTAAGGGAAACAAGTATATACTTGTGGCGGTGGATTATGTGTCCAAGTGGTTGGAGGCTAAAGCCTTACCTACTAATGATGCTAGAGTGGTTGTAAAGTTCTTGAAACAATTGTTTGCTAGATTTGGTGTACCTCGGGCCATCATAAGTGATCGTGGTACGCACTTTTGTAATGATCAATTCACGAGAGTTATGAAGAAATATGGAGTGAATCATAGACTTTCTACCGCGTATCACCCTCAAACAAATGGTCAAACCGAGGTCACAAATCGTGGTTTAAAGAGAATTTTAGAGAGAACGGTGGGAGAGCATAGAGCTTCTTGGTCGGATAAGCTTGATGATGCTTTGTGGGCGTTTAGGACGGCCTTTAAGACACCAATTGGTTGTACTCCTTATAGGCTTGTCTATGGAAAAGCGTGCCACCTCCCATTTGAGTTAGAACATAAGGCATCTTGGGCTCTCAAGTGGGCTAACTTTGATTTAAACCAAGCCGGTTCACATAGGAAAGATCAAATCAATGAGATGGATGAGTTGAGAGCCAATGCCTATGAGAATTCTTTGCTATACAAGGAAAAGACTAAGAAATTGCATGATGCTAAGATCAAGAATCGTGAGTTCAAAGTTGGAGAGCCGGTTCTCCTCTTTAACTCAAGATTGAAGCTTTTTGCGGGCAAGCTTAAGTCAAGATGGTCCGGTCCATTCACTATTGCTCAAGTGTTTCCATATGGAACTCTTGAGTTGTCCCAAAACGATGGTCCAAATTTTAAAGTGAATGGTCACCGTGTTAAGCATTACTTTGGGGAGGACATTTCCGTTGAAATGGTCCAAGAGGTCCCCATTTTCCCCATGAATTAATTCATTGAGGGACGAGTCGAGCTAGAGACTCATTAACTCAAGCATCGTATAACTAGGTTAGAGTGTTGTAGGTTAGAAATAAAGGCATAGATTTGGAGATAAGTGTAGGGGAGACCTTCTTTTGTCTTTATGCTTGTTTGTAGGGTTGCTCACTCATTTCATGCTTTGGAGCTTATGGAGGAGGCCCTTGTATCCGGTTCACTTCGTTACTTTAGTGATTTTTCATTGACACCTTGTGCTTAAACATGATTTCACTAATAGTAGTCCTTTCCTTAACTTGGGTTAAGCAAAGTCTATTCATTGTCATAAGTGTAGGGGAAGTTTTTATACTTCCATGCTCTTAAACATTGAGGACAATGTTTAGCTTAAGTGTAGGGGGGTCTTCTATCGAAGTGACCTTACCTAGAACTTGTCATTGTCTTGCATGATAACATGGAAAATTGAATTTTCAACATTTTTCAAATTTTTAATCTACTTTGGCCACCAAAAATATGCATTCATAATTTTTGCATCAATCATTTTTCATTTGCATAACACATTTGCATTGTATATATTTCTTCTTTTATTTTTCATCAAAATAAATAAAAAGAAAAAAAAAATATAATAAACATGGTTTTAACAAGTTTGGACTTCTTTGACATATTAGGCCCGCTATGGATATTTTGACTCAACCAGAGTTTGCTTATTTTAGCACTCTCTAGCTAGTATCCTTAACCATGTAGTCCTTCATTGGTCTATTAGGCTAAGCTTCCACCAATTTCATTCTTTGAAATTTTAAATTTGTGGAGAATGGGAAATGATAGAGTTGAAGCAAGTGTAAAAGGGCTATATAGACTTCATGGCAATTACTTGTGGCTAAACCCTTCTCTTCTTTACCTCTACTTTCTTCGCATGTATATAATTGTTAATAAATAATCAAGTACGGTTTTAATTGGTTTGTAATCTCTTATGCATTTTTGGCTAATCATTTATGGTTGATATGAGTACGTCTTAAGATTCTAAGTTAGCACGTTTTATGTGTACTAGTCTTATGTCATGCTCCATATTTAGCGGGTGTTTTTCCTTTTCTTCTTTGCAAATTTCTTGGTGAGGAATAAAGAAAAATAAGAGCGGCTTATGAAAAAAATGAGTGGCTAGAAAAAAAAAAAAAAAAAAAAAAAATAATGCAAGACTCCCAAGAGGGGCAGTGTGGAGTTAATTATAGTGACTATTGAGTTCCAATATTACCTTGACGGGTTGCGGGGATTCAATAGATTGCTCCAATCCAATATTACCTTGACGGGTTGCGGGGTTGAAGATCCAAAATCTCAAAAAGATGCGGATGTAAATTATTGCGTGAGTTTTATTTTTCTTTCCTTTGCGAGTGTGTAGTTACTTATGAAAGCATGACATGAGGATTTTACACATAAGGCGAATGACTTATTATTCTTAATACGGACTTGTATTAATTGTGAGCGGTTTTTCAAGTAATGGATGAGAAGATTACTTAGGATTAAAACCGTGCTTCCTTATTTTTGGATTTTACATTTCTTATATTTCACACTTTAATAATGACAAATTTGCCCACAAGCAATTTGCTCAATTAATAACCGGTTCCACATTTAATTGTCATGAATAAGTTGATGCACTTTTTACTTGTGAATGCAATGATCTCATTTACTAGCTTGGTATGGGAAAGTGAAACTTGAGGGTGATAAGTGTCCATGGTATCCAAGCCCTAATCCAAGTCATTGAGTTCTTTATGAGTTATTTCCATCAAAACCATTTCAAGAAAAATCAAAAAGAAATAGATAGAATTGTATTTTGATTCATTGCATTATTAAAAGTCAAAATCATGCATCATCTAGATTAGAGTAGTGTAGATGTATCTCATATGGCCAAGGTGGATTAATTATGAGGGAAATGTAAATTCTTAAACCTTGAAATATAATATTGCATGAGGACATGACAATGCTCAAGTGTAGGGGAATTTGATATGAGCTTAAACTCATATCCTTTTATCAACAAATAACCCTAAAACATGAAGCAAAATACCCATTTATCTTGTAAAAAGCAGTGTTATGTGGTATGTTTGTGTTTGTGTGCTCTTATGTAGGTAAAAGGATACAATTTCAAGCAAACAAGGAAAAACCAAGCTCAAATGGATGAAAAAGACAAAAGAGGATCAAAAGTGACAAGACTTTGAAGTTCAAGGACCTATTTTGACAATTTGTGAAAGTTGAAGGACTTAAAGTGCAAATTATGGAAAGTCAAGATTAAAGTCAAATCTGGTCAAACTATCAAGTCAACTCAGTCAAAGGGTCATTTTATACAAGTTTTGGAAGTCAAAGGACCAAAAATGTCAAAGGAATGAAGATATTAGCTTGAAATGGGAATCTGCCAAGTACAAGGGCTTATTTTGCCAAGTTTGGAAAGTTTTGCAAAGTTGAATCCAAGTGAAAAGCTATAAACCAATCAGAAACAAGGAAAGAGTTCACACGGATCAAGTAATAAATATCCACTCACAGCCGTCACAATTATTACCATATCACAACAGTGCAATCCGCAACTCTCTCTCTCTACCAATAAAAAGGCGCCACGTGTCCTTCTCCTTCAACAAAAATATTTACCAGGAACGGGATTTTGATAGAAAGCGTTTCATGAAAAGATCAAAACACCAAAGTTGCTCAATTTTGGAAGACGAATCCAATGGTGTTATCCAATTAACGAATAATCCATTCAATCAAAAATCCCCAAATCAGTTCATCACCTTCAAAGAGGATTTGCAGAATTCCTCCACGTGTCAAGTTATGATTGGCCCAAACACGTCACAACTCCAACAGAATCTCCCTTTCATGCCTATAAATACCTTGCTTGTACTTCATTTGTGATTGTAGCTTAAATTTGTAAACACATAGTTCTTAAATTTCCCTTTCCACTTTTCCCTCATTCTACCCTAACTACTCAAGAGTCTGACAAACTCTTGAGTCAGTTAGTTAGTTAGTAGTTTGTAACAAACATTTGTAACTGAATTCTTCAATAAAATTTCAAATTCAAGTTTCCCGCCAAATTCTGTTCTTCAATTCCTGCTACTTTCCTGCTGTTGTGTGATTCCATTGTTGCTTATTGATGTTTGTTATGATCATACATGGATCATAACTGACATTGGTGAAGAATTGTTGCTGTTTGATCAGAATTCAAGTTCTTTCCATTGTTCTTGAAGATTTCATGGAAGTTTGATGATTTGTAGCTGTTTGATTGTTGATTTGAGTTGATTACTAGTGATAGGTGGTGGTATCACTAGGGCAAGAGAGCTCAGCGCTCCTCTTCTTCCCAAAGGACCTCTACAATAGGTTTCATAGCTTCTGTTTTATGTTCCTCTAAACAAGTCCTTGCCTGCTCATTTTCCTAGATAACTTTGATGGCTGCCTGTTTTGCTTGATAAATAGTTGTTGATTGATTGATTTGAGTTCATTTGTAGCTTAATCTTGCCTACTTGTTCATTGTTTTAAGCTCCTTTTGTAGTTTCTGCTCATTTTCAGTCACATTCTAGCATAACAGTTTAATTGAGTTCTAGTTGAGATAATTGCTTGTTTTCAGTTTCAATAGCTTTCATATTGTCTGCTTAATCTAGTTTGTTAAAGCTTTTGAATCAGTTCAAACCAGTACTTACTAAGCCTTTGTTAAAACTTGTTAAGATCATATAAAGGAGTGTTTGGAAGTAGCTTTAAAATTGTTTTCAAGTATTAGAAATTGGTGTTTCAAAGTTTGTTTCTAGTCATTAGGTGTTAACAAATAGTCTTAAGTCATTTACAAGTCAATATAATAGTCAAACAGGCAATTGGTAATCAAAAAGTTTGGGTCATACTTGTTTCAGCTTAGTACTTTGAAACTTGCCAAATTCACTTGTTTATTTCTCCTTCAATACTTAATGAAATTTGCTCAAACCAGTTTCTAGTTATAGCTTATAACATAAACTTTCAGTCTCTAAGAGGAAAATCTACAGTATTCAGGAATAAGCTAGTTATCAGCTTATTAGCTCAAGCCTGAGCATTTTCCATTCTCTGAGATAAATAGCTTACTGTTTTACTAGTTCTCTTAATCCTCTTCATAAAACTTGTAATTTTCTTTCACATTTCCATTTAGAAAGTATTGAATATGAAGTTTTGAAATTTTGAGCTTTTTCATAAAAGTGGTCAACGTTTGGTCAACATAAGCTCATTTGAGCTTATTTTCAGATATCTAGCTTATTACTGGATGAAATTGGTTCTAATTTGATTTCCCCTTCTTTAAATCAAGTGCTTAATCAGTTTTGATAATAAAATCAAGTTGTGGATGTTTGGAATAGGCTGTAGCTTATTTTGAGCTTATTGATAAGCACTCAATTGCTTATTTTGGACTTTTAGCTTATTTCCTTGAAAACACGTAGCTATAATTGGATTTTAATAGTTTTGCAACTTGTTTCAGCTTATTTGGTTGAGTAATAAGCTCAAACGAGCTTAATCTTTCTTGTTGCCCATTTTTAGTTGAAACTTTGGTTTTATTGTATATTAGTCCCTAGAAGTTTAAACTGTTCCTAAACCTAGCTAAACTTCCTAAATTTGTGGTATTTGCAAAATTCAGTCCCTGGATTTGGAAGTTTGTTAAATTTCAGTTGTAAAGTTTGTTAGTTTGTTTAAACTTGGTTAGTTTGTTTAAGTTTTTACAAGTTTAGTCCTTATAGTTAACTGTTTTACATTTTTAGTCCTTATAACTTTTAGAATTTACATTTCAAGCATTTTCATTTCATAGAAATTACATTTTCAGTCCTTATAGTTTTAAATTTTGTATTTTTATATTTTACTTGAATAAAATTTGGAATTTGCAATTTGTTTTACATTTTTCATTTTTAGATAGTTTTGTTTGAATTAGCAATAGATTACCAAGCAAGCTTGAACAACCAAAAACAATTATTAATTTGATATTGATTGGACTTTCTATTAGTTAAGAACTGAGAAAACGAACTTGCATTATACACATTTCACATCTCCAGGTTTTTCTTTCTTATCTTCATCAGGACATCCTTCAACAGCTGTTCTTGTCGCAATGGCATTCAGAATCTTTTGAGCTTTATTGAATGAGTTTCCATATTCAATAATGTCCCAGAGTGTGTAGTCAAAGATCCCCAGATATTGTTCAAAGTTGAACCTCCATAAGTCAAAGTTGGTTGCATCAAGCATGGGAATCTTGATGTTTGGTAAGGATGAGGAGGAGGAGGTTATTGCTTCAGACATGATGTTTTTAGGGTTTTGAGAAAATTAGGGTTTTGGTGTTCGTATATCGTTCTGGTGTTCTTCAAAGATCAAAAGTTCCTCAACAAGCTCTAATACCACTTGTTGATCCCAAACTTAGATCGATTAGCTTTGTGTATACGAGATTAGATCAAGTATAACACTTAGAGAAACCTTTGTTGTATGCTTTGTGAATCTAAGTATTATGCGGAATTTAATACTTAAACAAGAACACAAGATGTAAACAAAACTTTCACTTTGATTATCAATGTCGAACTTGCTTACAATGAAAGATGTTTACGAATGAAAAACTTAATGAAAACTTGATATTAAACATTAACCTAAAGGCCTTCTTTTATAGACTAAGAAGCCTTGTACAATAAGCTATGTATCAACTATTCTAGGTAAAGATAAACATAGAAAATACATTGTCGTTTCTATCCTTACTAGAAGTATTCTAGAACATAATAAACGTGTAGCTCACATCTTCCATCAGTGCTTGTCTTCAATCTGTCAACGCTTGACTTTAACTTGTCAACGCTTAAGCTGTCAGCACTCACTTTGCTCTTGTCAACGCTTGAGTTGTTCTTGTCAGCGTTCAAGTGATCTGGCCTTAATTTATTCCCAACAACGATTTTTCCCATTAACCCTAAAATCACAATAAAGGTTTAACCTTTATAAGATCAATCCTTTTTGGTGGTTTTCTTATAAAGTCTTAAGCTTTATAACTAAACCCTGGATCTCTAAATCTAGGTTTTAGTTCTCCCCTTGGTGGTTTGACATACATAAACCCTAATTAGGGTTTATGTGATTTTGGGTTAATCAATCTTGTAACGTTCTATAAACCGATCCTTACGTAATCTCATTTAGGGTTTTAGATCTAGGGTTTCTAGTTACAAGATGTATACACTTGTTGTTTGAAGAGTGAAGTTACTACTAGAATCGTAGTGATGTTCGTTTGACGTGTCGTGTGAGCAAACGGTGGAGACGGTAATTTAACCGTTAAAGTTCAAGATCAAGATCAAGACGTATTAATTGATTTATTCAATTAATTAAAGGTTGGTTTTAAATTGTTTTTCTTATGTGCTTAATCATGTATGTTATACTAGATCCATTCCGCTGCGTACTCGTAGTTAATGATTAACTAGTATTCATAAAATTCCTACAACCAGATGGGGGGCACGATGGCAGGGGAAGAATATAATTCACCCACACACAAAAAGACAAAGAGAGAGTAATACTCGAAACCATCGTGTCTGAGCTTGTGGTAGTAACGACCAAATATCTACAGAAGCCTCCTCTAAATCTCCTACGCCCCTTCTGTAGTGATCAGATGTTAAGGTATTTGTAGTCTCACAATAAGGCTCTAAAATCTGGGACCTGTGAATTCTTCCAAGGCACTACAGGTCAGAAACAAAAGGCATTGGAGTGAATACTGATTCAGAATAATATGCTGATAAATATAGTTGAGGACTAGCTCGTGTACCTTGTCTACCACATCAAGATCATGTGCACATTTACTGTTGTTGGGATCTACGTTCAAGTACTCTCCATGGCAATTTTCTTTAGTTGACTACAAACAAAATAATATTAAAATTATGCTCAAATACTCATAGCTGACACACTTGATTACCTTGTAGATTGCATCTGATAAGAGTGTCATATTATGAGCATATGGTATTCTTGAGTTATAGTCGGCACTTGTATTTGTCAATGGATTACCAAGCACATACCCCTAAGATGGAAAAATAATATTAAAATTAGTGATCCATGAAAACATTAGCTGGTAGACCACTTTCAAGGGCTGAAATGAAACTAACTGATCCAAATGATTGAAAAGTCCATACTTTGATATTTATATGCAGTCGATCACCAACTCCATTACCTACGAAGAAAGAAACAACAATATGCATATCAGATGAATGGAACATTCTATGAATCAATTTTATGTTTATTTTGTTTGTGGATTAGCTCAATGCCAAGAACATAAAAAATCAGTGAGTACCATTATATATTTCTTGAACAATCATCGGTGTCACTAGGCCAGCATTGGAATCAGCACCAAGATACAACAAAGTGCTCATAAATTTGGGATGATCCACAAGCCACTTTAACAAAGGACATACCAACCAAATATTTATATTGATTTGTATTTATACAACTATGTTTAAATCTGCTCAGCATGATCAGATGACACGAGATGGATGAATTGTATCAAATATTGATGATTACTAAAAAACGAAAAAAGGAAGCCTTTATCAGGAAATGCCCATACCTTCGTCAGAAAATTGTAAGTGTGTATTGTTGATGATGCATCATTCGTTAGGTATGCCTCGGAAGTCTTTCCATAGGAGAATCCTGACCCAGCAGGTTGATCAAGAAATATAATGCTTGCTGCCTAAAATATAATGGCAATTTTCGTTATATAAATAGGTCATACGCGAAAACTTGTTAACATCAAACACATTTACCTTTTTCTACTAGGAAATGACCAACCTTGCATTTTTTTATTATTACGTACAAAGATTAAACGTAATCTACTATTCTACATAAACTAAAATTCAACGCATACATTTCAAGGCAATCAGCATCACAGTCAAGTGGTACTGACGTACTGTGGTACTGTCATTTTGTATTAAGCATTGTATATTGTAAAAGATAACAAGCAAAAACTGGTTATATGTTCAAAACCTTTGTCCAACTGTAAGGGTTTATCTCAAGTCTTGTCTTCTCCAAAGTGGAATTTGCATAGTCAATAGTTAACGGGCCTGCACATGACCACCAAGGTAAGTGTCGGATACAAGTAAATGTCTAAAGCTCACATTGCTGCTGTAGTGGATATCATAGTAGTTGCTTCTTCTAATTTTATTATTTAGTACGTGTAATGAAGTATCGTCATAATGGGAAAACTATACAAGGTATTATCAAAGTTTTACCACCCAAACTAGAGTCGGTTTCCAACAGATAACTTGAGTTGATCGAATATCAACTATACACATTACTATTATGAAAATTTAATATTCTTTTCTGTAGAGCTTGGAGCAGTAACATTAATACTTATTATTCCATTTGAAAAAATAAAGTATATGTTAGCTCAAAGAATTCAAAGTTGCAACAAGTAATAATATGTACCTATTTCATAGAATAGACCAGAAAGACCAGAACAATCAGGGCCTCCAGTGAGACATAACATGAGAGGGTCTTCTTTTGGGTTCCCTTGGGACTCAATAAAGTAGTAAAATAACTGCACTTCCTCTGATTCTCCAACCCCAATATAACTTACAGTACATTGATGTCTTAAGAGTTAGTATATGTGACATCAAAATCAACTTAGTTCTAAAAAAGAGAATGAGTTAATTACCCAGTCTCAAGTGTAAAAGGAAGATCTCCATCGAATCCAGGTAGTGTGTTAACCAGAGACCGTGACTCTATAACCTCCATTGTATTAGAAGTTTAATTTGATTCCTTGATCTCCATTCAATCTTTCAACCAAATATAAAGATACAAATAAATAATTCTAGAACATGGGCCTAAACAATATGGGCCAAAATATAATATGATAAAATGTCTTCTAATACGCCCCCACAGTTCGAGCGGGAGGAGGCCGAACGCTCAAACTGGACCAAAAATCTTCAAACAAGACGAAGGGAAGACCTTTGGTAAAAATATCCGCATACTGATAACGAGATGGAACATGAAGAACGCGCATTGTGCCAGTAGTAACCATGTCACGAACGAAATGGATGTCGATCTCAATGTGCTTGGTACGCTGATGTTGTACCGGGTTAGCAGACATATAGATAGCACTCACGTTGTCACAATATACCAATGTAGCAGAAGATAAGGGGCAGTGGAGCTCTCGAAGTAAATTACGAATCCTGGCTGTCTCGGCAACAACATTTGCTACACCCCGATATTAAGCTTCAGCACTAGATCGAGAAAGAGTATGCTGTCGTTTAGATGACTAAGATAATAGATTATCACCCAAAAATACACAATAACCAGAAGTGGATCGGCGAGTCGACGGGCAGCCTGCCCAGTCTGCATCGGTATAACCATCTAGGGAAGTAGTAGTAGAAGCATATAAGTGTAGACCGTAGTCCAATGTCCCTTGAACATAGCGCAAAATCCGTTTGAGAGCCGCAAAGTGAGGCTCACGAGGATCATGCATATATAAACAAACATGCTGAACTGCATAAGACAAATCTGGATGGGTAAAGGTGAGATACTGAAGACCACCTGCGAGACTGCGATATAAAGTAGGATCCTGAACAGGCACGCCTTCCGGACCTAGTTTAGACTCTGTATCAACGGGTGTCCGGGAGGGATTACAAGAAACCATGTGAGCACACTCAATAAGCTGAAGAGCATCCTTCTTCTGAGACAAGAACAAGCCTGTATAGTGGCGAGTAGCAGAGATACCAAGAAAATAGTTTAGTGCCCCAAGATCTGTCATGTCAAACTCACGATGTAGAGACCCAATAATCTGTTGTAGAAGGGTGTTAGATGAGGCTGTAAGAATGATATCATCCACATATATAAGTAGGTAAGCAACCTCTGAGCCTTGTCGATAAATAAACAGTTAAGTGTCGCAACGACTGTGATAAAAACCCACTCTTGTAGCATAACCTGTGAATCGCTGAAACCAAGCACGAGGTGCTTGCTTCAGTCCATATAAAGATCTCTGCAAAAGACAAACATGATGAGGGTACCTAGAATCAACAAAACCCGGGGGTTGATGCATGTAAACAGTCTCTGATAAGTCACCATTAAGAAATGCATTCTTAACATCAAGTTGGTGAATAGGCCATCCACGGGACACATCAAGGCTAAGAACAGTCCTAATGGTCGCAGGTTTGACAACCGGACTAAAAGTCTCATCACAATCAACACCTAATCATTTACTACTTCCATTAGCAACCAAACAGGCCTTATATCGGTTGAGGGACCCGTCATCATGAAACTTATGCTTAAATAACCACATAGAACGAACCATGTTAACACCTGATGGCCTCGGTACAAGAACCCAAGTACCATTCTTAACTAACGCATTATACTCATCATACATTGCATTACGCCACTTGGGATCTTTAAGAGCAAGAAAAGGAGATTTAGGAAGAGGAGAAATGGCAGACGTGGTAAGAGAATAACGAGGATTGGGTTTAACGATACCCGACTGAGAACGTGTGGTCATGGTGTGAGTACGAGTGGCTTCGGGAAGGGGATCGAGAATTGGTGCCGCGGGTAGGTGGATATCGGGATGTATTGGGCTACGAGGCAATGGACCGGGTGATAGAGAATTGTGTGGGAGTGGGCTGTTAGGAGTAGTGATGGGGTGGGTCGTTGTATTAGGGGTGGTGGCAGGGGGTGGATTCACCGTGTTTGGAATGTTATCGGCAAGGGTAGGAGAGGGGAGGGCATAGGATCGAGAAAAGTGTAAGAGGGTGTATTGGTAGGGGTCATGGATTTATAAGGGAATTGTGTTTCGTCAAAGGTGACGTGACGAGAGATGAGAATTTTATTGGTTTCGAGATCAAGACACCGAAAACCGCGGTGATAAGCGGGGTAGCCCAAGAAGATACATGGAGTGGCGCGGGGTGCAAGTTTATGAGGTGAGTGTAGGTGAGGGTAGCAAAGACATCCAAAGATACGAAGTTGAGAATAGTCTGGTGTTTTGTTGAATAGGCGGGTAAAGGGAATTTCGTTATGTATTGCTGTCGAAGGCAGAAGGTTGAGAAGATATGTAGCCATATGAAGAGCTTCGACCCAAAAGGTGGGGGGAGGTGTGATTGAAAAAGGAGAGTGCGAATGGTGTTATTAACTGTACGGATCATGCGTTCGGCTTTGCCATTTTGTTGTGAGATTTTAGGCCATGAGAAACGAAATTGGATGCCATTTTTGAGGAAGAGATTGTGAAGTTGGGTGTTATCGAACTCACCACCATGATCACACTGAAAACTTTTGATTTCACATTTAAATTGATTTTTAACATACTTACGAAAATGCAAAAATTTGTCAAACATATCAGACTTGTTGCGAAGGGGATAGACCCATAGATAGTGAGAAAAGTGATCAAGAAACAAAACATAATATTTAAAACCACTAGAGCTAACAATGGGAGATGTCCATAAATCATAATGGATAATATCAAAACAATGTTCAACAATAGAGTCGGAAGTGTGAAAGGGAAGCTTCACATGTTTGCCGAGCTGACAAGCATGACAAATATGTGGAGACTTTGTTTTGTTACAAGAAATAAAATTACGAGAAGCAAGGGAACGCAACACTTCATCACCTGGATGACCAAGGCATTGATGCCACGTGGAGGAGCTAGTAGAAAAGAAAGCAGTTGGGAGAGTTGACGGCTTGGTAACTGGATAGAGGTCGCCTGAGCTGTCACATCAGAGGAGGATATGACGAGTCAGGAAATCTTTCATAGAAAAACCAAACGCGTCAAATTCGATAGTACAATTGTTATCTCTTGTAAATTGGCGGACAAAAATTAGATTTTTTATGATGTTAGGGGTTACAAGAACATTATGAATATGTAAAGGGCGATGAGCGGAGAGAATAATGTTATGGCCTGTGTTGGTGACAGGAATAGAATTTCCGTTACCAACATAGATAGATGGGTATAAGCGTTTATTAAGAATAGTACCTAAATTACTTGTATGAGAATTTAAGTGAGAAGAAGCACCTGTATCCATATGCCATGTCGGATCCTGTGATGTCACCGTGCTAAAGGCACTTGGAAGTGCGGTGGCTTGAGACCCGTATTGACCCGGAGGAGGACCGAGAATACCTTGACCGAGATGCGCGGGGGTTGGATGAAAAACTTGTGAATGTTGTTGTTGTTGCCGAGTACCATACGAACTTGGAGGGCCATGCACTTTATTTCCATGAGTATAATTAACCATAATAATGTTGACACCTAATCCCAATATTTGAACAAATATCCACCGATGAAACTGTCTGACGATTTACGAATCAATATTTTCTTTCTGATCTTTGCACTAAGGAGAAAACAATTAATGTGAGGGATTTTATGTGATTAATAATAGGAGAAACAAAATAAACCATAAAATTTAGGTTTTGGAGAAAAAAAATGTAATGGAGAATTTTGAGACGTGAATTAGAGAAGAACTAGGAGAAAAATTAGTTGGCTCTGATTATCATATTAAAAGTTTAATTTGATTCCTTGATGTCCATTCAATCTTTCAGCCAAATATAAAGATACAAACAGATAATTCTAGAACATGGGCCTAAACAATATGGGCCTAAACAATATGGGCCAAAATATAATATGATGAAATGTCTTCTAATACATTGAAACTATCAGAACAAGTACAGCAAACACCACTCGGCTGACTCGACTTCTGGAATTGTTATAGAGGTCCCAAGGTTGAAGATGAGACATTGTGGTTCTAAACAAAAAATAATTGAAAGGTTAATAATAGACAACAGAGTTACTCAAGATCTTTTCTCAATCACTTACGTAACGCTTTGAACTTGCATTTTTTCCACTATCATAGCCTAATGAAATGAAGCAGTTAGTGATTGATGAAGACTAAAGTACAAAAATAAGTTGTTCTGACAATAATCATACACTTGACACTGAGTCACTAAAAACATGTGTTTATTAAGATTGATTTGCTAGTGCCGACGTGAACATAAGTACATCACAGTGGTCGGGTAGAACCATGCATATCATGTACTATTATTTACTCAACAACTACCTACTGCAAGACAAAAAGTTCAGCCCTACTACATCGATTTAGAAAATGATATGCCTTTTGTGCTAAGCCTTACGACATTCATTCAGATTGATTACATAATTATTTTAAAATGCCTACTCAGAAGTCAGAACTATGGGTTTAAACAATATTCAAAATCGACTCAATTTAAGTTGAGTCAAGCTCGAGTTTCAAGATAATCTCAATTCATGCTCTACTTGACCCTCAGATCCAGTGTTTTAACCCGAGTTGACCCAACACTTTGAGCTGTGAACCGGTCAGGTGACCAAAAACCGAATTTGAGCGAAAACCCTGGTTAAACCGTGATCCGATAGCTTGATCGGTTAAAAAAACCGGTTTTTAAATTATGAAAACCTCGAGATTATATAAGCATGTGTTTGGAAATGCTTATGGGTACCTATTGGTACCCCTAACCTCATAAAAGGTAAAAAAAAATCTGGATCCACTTGCATATTTTCCAATTTATAATATAATACAGTTCGGTCTTGTCCGGTCTTCAGTTCGGTCCGGTCTCAGTTAAGCAAAATAAACGAATTTTTGGTAAAACCGAACCGGACCGAGGACCCAAATGGTCCAAAATCACGAACCGAGGACCGGACCGAATTTGCTCGGTTCTATCCGGTTTGGTTTTCCGGTCCAGTCCAGTCAGTCCCACGATCCAAATGCTCACCCTTACCTCAACCAAATGCACCCTAAAATTCCACGGCGTGCCTAAATTTCCAGCTGAGAGGGACGGGGCTTGGGACGCTTGGGATTTCGGGCCTGGGTTAAGTCAAATATGGTGTGGATTAATAAAATATTTTGAGCGTGCACAACTGAGTTATTGTAAAGGAGAGTTATTATTGATTAAACTTCATGTTATTGTTTCTAGAAACCAAACGAGATATATATGACAAAAGTTCCATAAGGAACATACATCAAAAAAAAGAAAAAAAGAATCAATCTCTACTATTCATTTAAATCACATCTACTGATTTATATTAATCTTTTTAAATTTAATTAAAAAACACATTTTCATCCTATTTCTTAAAAATTAAATATCTCTCAAACTGTTAATCGTTATGAAAAAATAATTAAATTGTCACGACGGGAATTAAATTATCTTTCTATAGATATGCACTTCTATATACTTTCGGCGAACTTTTTTTAAAATTTTCGTAAAAAAAAATCACATGTGATTCTCGAAATATTACATGTGATTCTCGAAAACTCATGTTTGATTTATTATTTTAAAAATCACATTTGAATTTGTAATGTCACATGCGATTTGTGAAAATCACGTGTATTTTTTTATGAGAATTTCAACATTGTAAAATCGTTAAAAGTATATGAAAATAACCGTCTTTTAAATGACAAAAATATTTTCATTATTACTTTAGAATCACATGTGATTTATGTGAATTACATTAAAATGTTTGAATCACATGTAATTCTGTCAATATATTAAAATGTTTGTTGCTATTAATATAAAATATGTTCATTTTATCCGGGTGGAGAGTCCCCTTTACCAAAAAAAATATATGTAAAACAAATTGGGTTCTGAATTACATGTGATTCAGTGATAATTACATGTGATTTTGCTTGCATTACATGTGATTCAAGCATTCCGAAACCGTAAATTTTTCTAACAAACCCACATTAGATGAATCACATGTGATTTTTTTAATTATGTATTATCTGTTTTCATTTATGTAAAATATATAAAACAAATTGCCTTCTAAATTACATGTGCTTTTGTTTGAATCACATGTAATTCTGCTTGAATTGCATGTGATTCTGTGATAATTACATATGATTTTGCTTGCATTACATGTGATTTAAGCATTCTGAAACCTTAACTTCTTCTAACAAACTCACTTTAGATGAATCACATGTGATTTTTTTAATCACGTGTAATCTAGTTAATATATTAAATTGTCTGCTTGAATTACATGTAATTCGATGATAATTACATGTGATTTTGCTTGCATTGAATCACATGTAATTCGATGATAATTACATGTGATTTTGCTTGCATTACATGTGATTCAAACATTTAGAAACTTTAACTTCTTCTAACAAACCCACTTTAGATGAATCACATGTGATTTTGTTTGAATCACATGTAATTCTGTCAATATATAAAAATGTTTTGTTGTCATTGATATAAAATATACAAAGTAAACTGGCTTCTGAATTACATGTGATCTTCTTTTGATCACATGTAATTTTAATTGAATTACATGTGATTCTCTATGCGTTTTTACATGTGATTCATGTAAAATATATAAAGCAAATTTGCTTTTGAATTAGTTATGAGTTTATTTTAATCACCGTGATTCTGCTTAAATTACATGTGATTTAATGATAATTACATGTGATTGATCCGAATAACAAGTTACTTATACTAATCCCAAAATCATAATTTTCGCCAAACCGTAAGTAATTTTTTCAAACACTTGTGATTTGTGTCAAATGACATGATTTTTACCAAATCACATGTGATTTGTGATAAATTTTCTTTTTAATGCTACGTAATTCTATGTACTTTCGACGATTTTTTTTAATTTCCGCACTCACGGATCACATGTGATTTATTACTTTATAAAGCACACGTGAATTTGTAAAATCATTTACAATTTAAGGATTTCTGAAATCGCACGTGATTTATATATTTTACATAAATGAAAACAGATAATACATGATTAAAAAAATCACATGTAATTCATCTAATGTCGGTTTGTTAGAAAAAGTTACGGTTTCAGATGCTTGAATGACATGTAAATTTATGAAATCACATGCGATATATGGAATCACACATGCATTTTAGAAATACAAATCACAATTGAGTTTACAAATTACTAGTGATTTTACAAATTATGTGTAATTTTTTTGACGAAAATTTCAACAAAAAATCATCGAAACTATATGAAAAAGATAATGGTGTAGCTTGTTACATGTTTACATTCGACTATCTAAATAATTACACTAATAAATAATAATAAAGGTTATTTATTTATTCTATAAAAAAATTATTTTTTTAATAAAAAATCACAAGTAATTTTTCCGAATCACATGTGATTTTTATAGTCGAAAATCGCAATAATAAAAAATCGTCAAAAATATATCAAAGTGCCTATCTACTGAAAGATAAGAATTTTTTCGTCGCAATAGTTTATTTTTCGTAATCTAACGATTTATCGTTTGAAAGATATAGTGTTTTTAAGAAAAAGGTGAAAGATGAGTTTTTATTTTTTGATGGAAAAAAATAAATGGTTGAGATTAATTTATTTTTTCTTTTATTGTTTCATGTTCTATATACAAATCAACTCATACCAATAGAGGTGATAAAAAAATCCTGTTCATAACCTTGATACCAAGGTTGTTAAGATCGGGATCTTACCTAGGATCGTTTTCGTCTTTACAAGATCGAGATCGTAAGATCCTATTATAATGTAATTTTCTTTGTAGTCTTTGCAATATTTTACAAATCAATAAATTAATATGCATCGTAAACACAAATTATACGAATATTTCATAAAAATATGGTCATAAATTATGATTATGAAATTATAAGAAGATTTACATGTGGTTTTTTATATTATACAAAATAGAACCTATAAATTTGTAATTTTTTAGATTGTCGCTCGAGAAAAATTAAGATCGGATCGTTGTAGATCCTAAGATCCTACGATTAAGATCGAGATTCTATAAGATCTTAAGCATGAAAAGATCCTACGTAAGATCCGGATCGTTTTTGGTTTGCAGTATCGTAAAATCGTAAGATTCGAAGATCAAGATCGGGATCTTAACAACCCTGCTTGATACCATATTCGAATAGTGCTTTGCTTGATATTCAACCAATGACCCATGACAATATATAATCACATAGGAGTATTTTAGACAAAATACATAAACGGGGCTAGGCCTATCAACTGATAACAAAGCCAAATGGCTTGAACGTAACAGTAATACACATGGACAGCCATATGAACCCGTCAAAGTCTGCATTGTTCAACAGAAAACAACTAGTACACTTAAGTAGGAAATACAACATAAGAAACAAATCTCAAACTCGAAGATTGTTGCTTACAAAGTGTCGTTATGAAGCCACCTCACAAGCATGCTTAAACATTCTCTAGGTTTGTACTCTGGAGCTGTGTGACCTCCTCCCTTTACCAATACAAAATGATTCACAAATTTATTATCATATATACTGATGTTTTCGCGAAATCAAAGGTATTCCAATGGACAGAACTGACACTAACTAAAGAGATGTTTGCAGGTAGGATTTCTCACCTTTATAGTAGCAAACGTCAAGCTGTAGTCATATTTTGAGTATTTTATAGTGTATCTGCAAAAGATATATTAGTAAGATATTGCACAACTATTACTAGTCATGGTTTGCTTTAAGTGACAAAAGAACTAACCCGGAAACTTGTTCGTCAACGAACCATGGTCTCCAATCATCAATGACTGGAAGGTTTAGTGACTCAATCAAGTTCATCGTGCTTAGATATGGGATAACCATGTCATGATCTCCACTGTTTAAATCCAAAGACAGATGAAAAGCCAAATTATTAATATGTATATTTTGCGTTTAAGCTAAGATATCTACATACTACGATATGTAAGGGATAAATAAATTCAATAATGAAATGCAGCATAGTAAAGGGTATTCACCTATATATAAGAGCACGGCAATTTTTCTCACTAAGGCTTCGATGATAGCTAACAACACTCATGATGTTATGTGTGTACGATATGGCTTCTTTATCAAAATAATAACGCATGGTGTCATTGCATCTCACCCACTCAGTTTCGCCAAATTCCTGGTGGTTACATCATTTATACGCTAAATAATCATTATTTAAATGAGTAATTCCATTGTGAACCACATATACAAACCTCACGAATGTGAAGAGCTTCTCTCACGTCTTTGCTATTAGCCCACACAGAGGAATATAAATAGTTATCATCCTGCAATAAGTATAGATGGAAGTGTCAAGATTCAGCTTCGGGTTAAAATGGGTTATTTGCAGTGCATGCCATAATCGACGGGCTAAAACACGTTTTGCCCATTTTTATAGTTACTTAATGCACATAATTATTATAAAAAACAATATGGTTACAGTAACCCAATCTTTGAATATAATGAAATTAGGATGTTGAATGCATAATATATTATAGGCCACTTTAAACTTGTTCGACGAGTTTAACCCGTTCCCCTTTCAGCTAAATCTTTTTAATTGATCATACACCCACTTTAGATAAAAAAACCAATTAACTCATTTATTAGTATATGCTTCCGAATTGCCACATCTATATAACACTAATTGATTGAGAAGTAGTTTCAAGATGACCATCATACATGCAAAAACCCCATCGAGAAAAAACAAAGGGAATATAAATCAACTGGAAATAATCAGTCAATATTCAACCTAAACATGAACGCTACTAGGGTCACACATTATAAAACATAAACGAGTTTGGCTGTTAACATAATCAGTCAATACTCAACCTAAACATCATATGTTTATTACACAGGTTATGACTTATTAAGGTAGGCACAGTTACAACCCGGAACCCATTTTCACCCATCCTGATACTTCTATTTCCAGTTGATTTATGGTCTTTTTTTCATGACAGGATTTGCCACTTAGAAAATATCACAACTGAAAAAGAAAATGCATATATTCCATTGTAACCAGACGGGGCCACGATGGCAGGGGAAGAATATAATTCAGCCACAAACAAAGAGACAAAGAAAGAGTAATACTCGACACCATCGTGTCTGAGCTTGTGGTAGTAACGACCAAATATCTACAGAAGCCTCCTTTAAATCTCCTAAGCCCCTTCTGTAGTGATCAGATGTTAAGGTATTTGTAGTCTCACAATAAGGCTCTAAAATCTGGGACCTGTGAATTCTTCCAAGGCACTACAGGTCGGAAACAAAAGGCATTGGAGTGAATACTGATTCAGAATAATATGCTGATAAATATAGTTGAGGACTAGCTCGTGTACCTTGTCTACCACATCAAGATCATGCGCACATTTAATGTTGTTGGGATCAACATTCAAGTACTCACCATGGCAATTTTCTTTAGTTGACTACAAAAATATGTCCCTCATTAATATTATGCTCAAATTCTCATAGCTGACACACTTGATTACCTTGTAGATTGCATCTGATAAGAGTGCCATATTATGAGCATATGGTATTCTTGAGTTATAGTCGGCACTTGTATCTGTCAATGGATTACCAAGCACATACCCCTAAGATGGAAAAATAATATTAAATATAGCGATCCATGAAAACGTTACGTAGACCATTTTCAAGGGCTGGAATAATAAACTAACTGATCCAAATGATTGACAAATCCGTACTTTAATATTTATATGCGGCAGATCACCAACTCCATTACCTACAAAGAAAGAAACAACAATATGCATATAAGATGAATGGAACATTCTATGAATCAAATTTATGTTTATTTTGTTTGTGGATTAGCTCAATGCCAAGAATATAAAGCATCAATGAGTACCATTATATATTTCTTGAACAATCATCGGCGCCACTAGGGCAGCATAAGAATCAGCACCAAGATACAATGGAGTGCTGATAAATTTGGGATGATCCACAAGCCACTTTAACAAAAGACATACCAACCAAACATTTATATTGATTTGTATTTAAACAACTAGCTTTGAATCTGCTCATCATGATCAAGTGACACGAGATGAATCAATTGCATCGATGAATACTAAAAAAAGAGAAATGGAAGCCTTTATCAGGAAAACGCCCATACCTTCATCAGAAAATTGTAAGTGTGTATTGTTGATGATGTATCATTCGTTAGGTAAGCCTCAGAAGTCTTTGCATAGGAGAATCCTGTCCCAGCTGGTTGATCAAGAAATATAATGCTTGCTGCCTAAAATATAATGGTGATTTCGTTATATAAATAGGTTATACTCGAAAGGTTAACATCAAACATATTTACATTTTTATAAGGAAATGACGAACCTTGTATATTTGTTTTGTAGAATTACATACAAAGACTAAACGTATCTACTATTTTACATCAACTAAATTCGACACATGCATTTCAAAGCAATCAGCATCACAGTCAAGTGGTACCGTGGTATTGTTGTTTATATTGCGCATTGTATATTGTAAAAATGACAAGCAAAAACAGGTTTTATGTTCAACACCTTTGTCCAACTGTAAGGGTTTATCTCAAGTCTTGCCTTCTCCATAGTGGATTTTGCATAGTCAATAGTTAACGGGCCTGCACATGACCACCAAGGGAAGCGTCAGATACAAGTACATTTCCAAGTTCGCATTGCAGCTGTAGTGATTCACCAGAATATTAGTAGCTGCGAAAAATATTTGATATTCAGTACGTGTAATAAAGTATCGTGATAATGGAAAAACTATACAAGGTATAATCAAAGTTTTACCACCCAAACTAGAGTTAATAGATAACTTAAGTCGACGGAATATCTACTGTATAAATGACTAGATATGAAAAGTAAATATCATTTCTGTAGAGCTTGGAGCACTAACATAGCCAGTAAAAGTAACAACTGATCAATCAATTCCAATTTATCATTCCATTTGAAAAAAACAAACTACTCCGTGTATGTTAGCTCAAAGAATTCAAAGCTGCAACAAGTAATATGTACCTATTTCATAGAATAGACCAGAAAGACCAGAACAACCAGGGCCTCCAGTGAGCCATAACATGAGAGGGTCTTCATTTGGGTTCCCTTCGGACTCTATAAAGTAGTAAAATAACTGCACTTCATCTGATTCTCCAACCCCAATATAACTTAAGGTACATTGATGTCTTTAGGGTTAGTATATGCGATATTAAATCAGCCGAGTTCTAATAAAAAAAGAGAATGAGTTAATTACCCAGTCTCAAGTGTAAAAGAAAGATCTCCATCGAATCCTGGTAGTGTCTTAACCAGAGATTGTGACTCTATAACCTCCATTGAAGCTATCAGAACAAGTACAGCAAACACCATTCGGCTGACTCGACTTATGGAACTGTTATAAAGGTCCCAACGTTGAAGATGAGACTGTGATCTTGGTTTCATTGTGGTTCTAAACAAAAAACTATTGGAAATGTTAATAACAGACAGCAGAGTTACGCAAGATCTCAATCACTTCCATAATGATGTGAACTTGCATTTTTCCCACTATCATTGCATAAGGAAATGAAGCAATTAGTGATTAATGAAAGACTAAAGTCCTATAAATATTGTTCTTTAATCAATAGTGTATATTAAAAATCATTTATGTGCTGTAAATAAGCAGAATACTGCAATTAAATTAAAGAACTCTTTTAACAATAATCATACACTTGACACTAACAGACTAAAAACATGTGTTTATTAAGATTGATTTGCTAGTGCGGACGTGAACGTAAGTACATCACATCTGTTAGGTACAAACGAGGTATATCTTGTATTCTTGAGTTTGTTTGTGAATGTAAATACATATTATGCGTCTATTGTTTGTCTGCAATTTACTCAACGACTAACTACGTACTCCAAGACATAAAGTTCAGCACTACTACATTGGTTGAGAAAATGATATGCCTTCATGGCTAAGCCCCACTACACTGATTCAGAAAATGGTATGCGTTTTATGATTTGGATTTTTTTTTAATTAACAAGCCTAATGCCTATTCAGAACTAGGGGTATGAAAGTTTGTTACAATGCCTAAATTATTATACACTCTAAGAGCATTGGGAACAGTTTGAGTTTGTTTAATTGGAGAAAAAATGTATTTGTTTTGTGTTTTCAGAGTTGTATAAAACTATAAATAACGATGAAGAGATTTATTTTCCCAAAAAAAACAAAAAATTCGTTCATATGATAGTGTTATTATATTCATTCTTTAGAAAGAAAAATAGTAAAAAAAATGTGTTTTGTAGTCTCCCTTGTTAAGTCGGGAAATACACGTTTTGTGTTTTGTAATAAGTTTATTGAAAAACACCAATTTGAACAATCATTGTTTTCTTTGTTTGCCACAAAACATTTTGTGAAAAACAAAAATGTTTTCCGCCAACTAAACGTGATTGTATGTTTGGCACCAGAAAATGTGATTTTAAAAGACAAAACAATGATAAAGGATTCACACATACCCACTGAATGTAAAATCAAAGTTCATACTTTTTACTTTTTTAGCGTGAGCGGTGAGCCGGTAATCTCGACGCCAGCTTCTTCGACAGCAGGTGGGGTATGGTGCACCAACGATTTTGTGATGCCAAAACCTTTAGCACTGCCGTTCAAAATGCTCTAAAGCTAATGATAAAGTAAAAATTAGTTGTTGCCACTGAAAGACAGTTGATGAATATATATAACAATACAACAGTCATGTATTTACCTTTAGAAGTGTAAGTGAAATACGATGAATAGAATCAAACAACTTCACAGTGGTTGAATTTCACAGTGGTTGAACTATGCACGTCAACGTTTAGAAGCAGGAGGATTAGCTAGAATGGTTTTAATTATAAAAGTAACAATTTGGCTAATTATTTATTAATGTATGACATCTTGGCTTTATAATAGTATTATTTAGGGATGTTTATTAAACTTGGTGGGACTAGAGAGTGTTTTAACTTTTAAGTTAGCTTTTTAAAGAGAGATGGAAGTTTTAAATTGTGTTTTTGAGTTAAATTTGAGAAAAAAAGGAAAAAAAGGAAAGAAAAGTTATATGATTTTTGTGTTCTTAAAATGAGAGGAAGATGGAATAAACAAAAGATATAACACTTGCAAATCATAAGTTACATATTTAAATTATTAGAAGCGATCCGAGCTCAAAGTGTAATGTCAAAAAAAATAATAAAAATGCTTGTCATGTAAAATAAAATAGTTTTGGCATCAGAATTTTTTAGCATCACTAAGGATATTGGTTGATGCCCAAAATATGATGCCAAAAGTTTTTTTTTTAATTATTAAATAAAATACATAACTTTAAAACGTCACTAAATAAAAAAAAACTTTACATGAAAAAAATTACATCAAAATAAGGATTACAATTTATTCATAACGGTTCGCCAAATTCTTCACAAGGTCGGCTCGAAACTCGTTATGCACTATTCGGTTTCCTCTCATGCATTTTACATATTTCGATCCAAGTTCGAACAACATTCGGTTGTGGATCAACAAAAACATCTATTAAATTCAATGCAATTTTTTCTTCTTCCAGTATCGTGTTATGTAAAATAATATAACAATACATGATTCTTTCAAGTTGTTTATTTCATAAGCACGTGCGAGTTGTTGTATAATTCCCCAACGACCTTATAAGATTCCGAAAGCGTGTTCAATATCTTTTCTAGTCATTTCTTGAACTCCTTTAAACCACAAGGGTTTTCCATCCCTTGAAACCGAATTTTTTTTCACAAAAGTAGCCATTCCGGATAAATACTGTCGGCTAAATAGTAACCTCTTTTTTGTATGTTTTTCCGTTTACCACAAACGGATATTCTGGAACTCTATCGGCTAACTCGTCATCAAATAAAGGAGACCCATATAACACATTTAGGATTTAAATCATTATTTGACCCATATAACACATTTAGATTATTATTTGACCCTGAAACCCAGAGTATGCATGCCAAAACCTTAATATTAGTAATTGATTGTTGTAAAAACACACCTTTTAGGGAAAAGATGTATATGTGGTGTAACACCCCATTTTGGAAATGGAAATATCACAGTAATTATGGTGTGTCATCAAAGCATACAAGGTAAAATGTCTAAACATTACTTGACCATATAAAGGAAAATACCGGAATCAAACATCGGTAGTCCAAATGTAAAGCTCATCACACACAAACATAGTATAGTAAAGGAAAAGGACTAAACAATGTCCAAATCATAAGTATCAAAAGAAAGGAAATGCATAATGTAAAGAAGGCTAGACAGCTTTCAGTCCATATGCACGTACTCTTAGTGTCTACGAGCGTCCCTGTGTACCTGCCGTTTTGGGAACATAGAAAAGGAAAACGGCTGAGCAATACGCTAAGTGCACGGATATACAATAAAACATGAATAGGATAAGCATATAACATAATAACAGCGGAAGAAACTAAGTCCCGAGTAACCTGGTTAAGTCTTAATAAAACTGGTTTTATAGTTTGAAATTCTTATGTTTATCTTATAAAAACTGTTTGTCATATTTTACCATTAGCCAATATAGGTCATGAAACCACCGTGCATGAATAATTGGAGGGGTGACCTCATCATGCAAATTAGAGGGGCTGCCTCTAATTTAATATACTGGTTTATGGGTAGGAGGGATCAGCTCCTTGTGAAGGATGCAAGGCACACACCATATTCACCATGTAATCCTGAATAAAAACATGTAACTAGGATGCACCCATACGCCCCACATGATAAATATAAATAAATGGCCAAAAGCTGAAGGGACGCCACGAGCAATCACTCCGCCGTGGTGAAGTCATAACATCAGTGCCTCTAATGTTATGGTTATGGTACCTCCATAACTAGGTGAAACTGGTCATGCATGTATATGGCTATAGGTAATCATATTTAAACATAAGCAATCAAACGCATACTTATACTACGGGAAAACAGTTGGCTGCATACGGGGAAATCCTAATAAGGAAAGAATGTCCATATTGAAAGGACGGGAATCCGTACCTTATATCCAGTGAACGAGAACGACGATATGCGAGAATCCTACTTCCGAAACACTAGTGCTACATAAATACGTACATGAAATAAGTATCTGCTAACTAAATACATAGCTGGTTTTATATCATGTCTTAGCTTATTTTATGTGTTCTTACTATGTTTTACTGTTTAAAGCCTTAAATTGTATTAAATCTTATACTCTGCTTAATCTGATTAAGTATTTCTGGTATTTCATGTGTTATTATACTTACTGTGTAATAATAAGTAACTTTCCAAAAATAGCAGGTTTCCTAAAATAGAAAGTTTCCAAAAATAGAAATTTTCCAAAAATAGAAAGTTTCCAAAAATAGAAAGTTTCCAAAAATAGAAAGTTACCAAAAATAGAAAGTTTCCAAAATAGAAATTTTCCTAAAATAGAAAGTTTCCAAAAATAGAAAGTTTCCAAAAATAGATTTACTGCTTAAAATAGATAAGTTTCTAAAAACAGAAAGTTTCCATAAATAGATTAGCTGCCTTAATTAAATAAGTTTTCATAAATAGATTAGCTGCCTTAAATAAATAAGTTTCTAAAAATAGCTGGTTTCCATAAATAAATTAGCTGCCTTATTTAATTAAGTTTCTAAAAATAGAAAGTTTCCATAATTAGAAATAAGTTGGTTAAATAAGCTAAGTATATAAGTCTAAGTGTTTTCTTGATTATTTTCTAAGTCATATGATATATTGTATAGTTTAATAATTATTTCATGTAATTTAATTAAACTATAGGTTATAATATTTAATTAAAGTATAACATGTTTTTAATTAAATATATTAAATACTTAGGTTAAAATATATATTATTAAATATTAATAACATAACCTAAGTCATGTTAATTAATTAATTATATCTATGGTTTTTAAAATAATTAATTAATTATAAGTCTTAAATATTAATACTTAGGTTAAAATAATTTCGTGATCATTTATAATTAATTAACCTAAGTCATGTTATTAAATTAATTACATCATTATTAATTTAATTTTAACATAAGTTCATAACATAAAAAAACGAACATAAACCATGAACCGGATCTAGGCTTAAAAACATGAACCGGACATCTATAGACACCGTACCCCGAACCAAATCGGGGTACCCCTTGCTGACGTGGGATCCACACGCACCAACCAAGACCATATGGTCTTGGTGGTGGTCGGCTAAGCAAACCGAAACCCCCTTGGGGTCGGTTGCCGCCTGCGGCCAAAACAAAACACCCCTTAAATCGACCCTTTGATTTAATTAATCATCAAAACATGTTAGATCTATGTTTAATTAATATGTTTTTATAAAAACATCACATGTTCATAATTAATAAAAAGATTAAATTAAAAGAAAAGGTTTAAAAGGTTTTACCATATTCGTGGATCAAGAGAACGAAGAACAAACACGAACAAACAACAAATCTTCAAGATCCAAGATCAAAGAATCACCTTGTATGGTGATGTATAGGTGGCGGCACAAAGAGGAGGAGAAAGAGGGTTTTTAGGTTTTTCTTGAAATCTTCTGTAAAGTGATTTTGAGTAGTAAAAATTAATTAACCCTCCTTTTAGTAAAAATTGATAATGGGCTTGGCCCATTACCCTTGTTTGGCCGCGGGTAGGGACCCCCCCATGGGGTTCTCGTACCTCTTTTTGTGTCTCGTTATTTAGTTACTCGTTTGTGTTTATTTATGTTCGTGTTTTAAATGTTCTCGTTACGTAAATACCATAATCTAATATATTTAATTACGCTCGTAATAAATATATATACGTAATTAATAATAGCTCGTGTTTTAATTACGTTCATGATTTCATGATCGCATGTTCGTGATTAATTATTGCTAAATAATTATTACGTGATCGTTCATATAAAATACTTATCGTGTTCTAACACGTACGTAATACGTAAAATCCTAACACGTAATCGTAATCATGCTATATTAGGAAAGTTTTTAACTAGTACGTACGATCCTAAGGGTACTATGCATGGTAAAAGCATGAAGGTTTTACAACCCTTCCCCCCTAAAAAGAATAATTCGTCCCCGAATTATAGATAAAGTAAACTGGAAAAGAAGAACATACCCGAATTCAAAATATGAAATGAGGGTAAGAAGCCCGGATAGACTCCTCCGTTTCCCAAGTGGCTTCCCGCTCGGTATGATCCCTCCATAGAATTTTGACGAATGGAATCGTCTTCTTTCTCATGACTCGTTCTTGTCTGTCAAGAACTCGTTCGGGTTCTTCTATAAAAGTGAGATCTTCACGTATCTGTTCCAGTGGATACTGAACCATGTGAAGAGGATGATATTGGTACCCACTGAGTAAGGACACATGAAACACATTGTGCACATGCGAAAGCTGCGGAGGCAACGCCAATCGGTAAGATACTTCACCGACTCGTTCAATGATATCAAACGGTCCGATGAAACGAGGACTGAGCTTCCCTTTAATCCTGAAGCGTCTAACACCACGTGCCGGCGAAACCTTAAGGAAGACGTGATCTCCTACGTTAAAGTGTAAATCCCTACGATGCTTATCGACGTAACTCTTTTGACGTGACCGTGCCTCCTGAATCTTCTGCTTAGCTACTGCGATCTTCTCATTTGTCATCTCTATGATTTCTGGTCCTTCGAGTGTTCGCTCGCCAACCTGATCCTAGAAGATTGGGGCGCGACACTTTCTGCCATACAACATCTCAAAAGGAGCACACTTGATGCTTGCGTGCCAGCTGTTGTTGTATGCAAACTCCACCAAACAGATGTATTCGTCCCAATCACCCGTCCATTCCAACGCACATGACCTCAACATATCTTCCAATGTCTGAATGGTTCGCTCCGACTGTCCGTCCGTTTGAGGATGAAAAGCCGTGCTAAGCTTAAGTTGTGTATCCCAAGCTTTCTGCAGACTTTTCCAAAAGCGCAAAGTGAATCGAGGATCTCTGTCTGAGACGATGCTGGATGGTGCACCGTGGAGTCTCATGATCTCTCGTCTATACGTATCTGCGAGTTTACTTACCGGATCTTCCTTGCGGATCGGTAAGAAATGAGCTGATTTGGTAAGTCGATCAACGATAACCCAAATTGCATCGTGCTTCCTTTTGGTAGGCGGAAGACCGGTAACAAAATCCATGGTGATTTTATCCCACTTCCACTCTGGAATGTCTAACGGTTTAAGGAGACTGCCAGATCGCTGATGCTCGATCTTAACCTGCTGGCAGGTAAGACATTTGGAGACGTAAGTGGCCACATCCTGTTTCATACCACTCCACCAAAAGTACTGCTTGATGTCATGGTACATTTTAGTTGAACCAGGATGTATCGAGAATGGGGAGCTGTGAGCTTCAGCTAACAAAGCTTCCTGGAGTTCTTGGTCATCAGGAACACAAAGTCTAGTGCCCTGCCATACGATACCATCTGCATCTACTCTGAATTCTGTCTGCTTCTCCAAATTCTGTACTATCGCCCAGATTTCTCCGTCATCCTTCTGAGCTTCCTTGATCTTAGATAGTAACTCGGGTTCTACTCTAAGATTCGCCCAGTAACCGTGCTGTCCACGTATCATGTACTCGATGTCTAGTCGCTCCAAGTCTCTTATGATTTCCTCTTCGATTTTAATGCCGTTGATCATTCCGGACTTCCTGCTAAGAGCATCTGCTACTACATTTGCCTTTCCGGGATGATACTGTAGATTAATGTCATAATCCTTCAACAGCTCTAACCATCTCCTCTGCCTCATGTTCAATTCACGCTGAGTGAAGATATACTTCAAGCTCTTGTGGTCCGTGAAAATGTCACATGATTCTCCATATAAGTAGTGCCTCTATATCTTCAATGCAAACACGACTGCAGCAAGTTCCAGGTCGTGCGTGGGGTAATTTTCTTCATAAGGCTTAAGCTGTCGTGAAGCGTACGCGATCACTTTCCCATGTTGTATGAGAATACAGCCAAGTCCCTTCCCTGATGCATCGCTGTAGATTTGAAATCCACCCGTACCAGATGGTAGAGTAAGAATAGGTGCAGATACTAGCTTCTGCTTCAGGTCTTCAAAGCTCTTCTCTCGATCTTCAGTCCAGACGAATTTCTCCCCTTTCTGCATCAGTTTGGTCAATGGTAGTGCTAGGCGGGAAAAGTTCTCCACGAACCTACGGTAATAGCCAGCTAAGCCTAAGAAACTGCGGACTTCCGTCGCCGATGTCGGCCTCGGCCACTTAGTAATGGCCTCAACCTTCGCAGGATCCATAGTGATTCCTTCTGATGATACAATGTGACCTAAGAATGCCACCTTGTCTAACCAGAACTCACACTTGGAGAATTTAGCATACAACTGCTTCTGGCGAAGAATCTGTAGTACTGTACGAAGATGGTCTTCGTGTTCCTCCTTGGACTTTGAGAAAATCAGGATGTCATCGATGAAAACAATGACGAACTTGTCCAGAAATTCATGGAAGATTCTGTTCATCAGATCCATAAATACTGCTGGAGCATTTGTCAGGCCAAATGGCATAACTACAAACTCGTAGTGGCCATGACGGGTACGAAAGGCAGTCTTAGCAATATCTTGCTCCTTGACCCGTAGCTGGTGATAGCCTGACCTAAGATCGATCTTGGAGAAGTGTTTGGCCCCTTGGAGTTGGTCAAACAGATCGTCAATGCGTGGCAGTGGATACCTATTCCGAATGGTAATCTGGTTGAGCTCGCGATAATCTATGCAAAGACGCATACTGCCGTCCTTCTTCTTAACAAACAAGACCGGTGCGCCCCATGGAGATGCACTCGGTCGAATGAAACCTCGCTCAAGAAGTTCTTGCAGTTGATCCTTCAGCTCCTTCAGCTCTATGGGAGCCATGCGATAAGGAGCCTTGGAGATTGGTTCAGCTCCTGGAACCAGCTCGATACTGAATTCTACTTCTCGTGCAGGTGGTATGCCCGGAAGTTCTGCTGGAAACACGTCTTGGAATTCCGACACTATTGGTTGATCCTGAATCGATGGAGATTCAGCATCCATGTCGTGAACCGTAGCTAGATAACCCTCGCAGCCATGTGACAGTAGTGAACGCGCTTGCAGGGTGGATATGACTTGTATAGACCGTCCGGGTATGAACCCATTATGAATGTACTCTAGTGCATTGACATCACCGAAGATAACTCGATATGAATGGCAGTCTATGGTATCATGATACTTGGATAGCGAATCCATGCCCAAAATCATGTCGAAGTCATTCATGTCCAGCGGAAGTGCGTCGACAGGTCGAACCTTATCATCAAATTCTAGGGGAAGACTCTTGTATACATGGGTGATTAATACAAAGTCCCTCAAAGGCGTGGAAATAGTAAGCCTATTTTCTAGTGGCAAGGGAGGCATCCTAATGTTCTTAGCATAAGCAGTAGAAATAACCGAGTGAGTAGCACCCGTATCGGAAAGAACACATGCAGCGCGACCATACAAATAAAAAATTCCAGTGATGGTACCTGTAGACTTGTTGGCCTGGTCTCGAGATGTCGTGTAGACACGCCCGGCAGTAGGAGGCGGCTTGGTATCAGCATGTCCCGATGTACCCTCCATCTCGCCCGAACGGCAATCCTTCATAATGTGGCCAGGAAGACCACACTTAAAGCACGCATCAGTATTACGGCGACATGGTCCTGGGTGCCTACGGTGGCAAGTAGAGCAAAGAGGATGAGTGTATCCTCCAGCAGGTGCTCTGGCTGGCTGAGGACCTGATAAAAACATTTTACATGAGACGTAATAGTTGGGTACAAAGGACGAAGCGGATAATCGTAAGATTAAATAACAGTGATAGCTGGACGGCTAGGCTGCGAACCTCTCTGGTTCTGGTCCCTACCGTTTCCATGGTTCCTGGTAGAAGTTTGCTAAAGTGTCAGAATATGAGTTATAACATAAAACATAAGAAATTTCGTAAGTATTAGGACCTGCTGTTGCTGGATTGCCCGGCGTTGTTATAGTAATTGTCATTACCGCCACGCCTATCCATAGCAGAACGGTCGTTAGTCTGACCGTTTCCCTTGGGCTGGTGAGGCTGCTGCTGAGTAGCCGGCTGAGACCGGTCCCCAGTTTTCTGCCTGGAATATACAGTTAAAGAGATGAATAATTGACATATGGAAAGTATACGGATTGGTCACCGCTTGAATATGAAGGTTTACCTCTTGTCGGGTCTTTCAGCTTCCCCGAACTCATCCCTCTCTTGCAGCATCTCCAGTTTTCGTGCTGCATCGGCCACTTGTGCTACAGTGTTGAACGTAGCACACACCAGATTGTTTGCGACCGATGTGCGAAGAGCCCATCTGAAGTGATGTGCCTGCTCTTCAGGAGTACCTGCTGCCGCACCAAGGAAACCAGCCAAGCGAAGAAAGCGCTGCATAAACTCGTTGCTATTCTCCCCAGCTCTCTGATGGATCCCATGGTACTCTCTCTTGAGCTTGTCCTGCTCAGCCTTGGGAAAGAACTGCTCCATCACCCTGTCCTTGAACTGAGCCTAAGTCAAACCAGCAACCCACTCATCACCACCTTCAGATTGCATCAATGCTAACCACCAGTTGAGTACATCTCCTTCGAACCGATAGCATGCCAACCTCGCCTTGTATGCGGGGTCACAGCCCATAGCGTTGAAAATCTTCTCGATGTGAGCCAACCAGCTTTCAGCATCGCTGGGGCTATCTGTCTTCTCAAAAGCTCGAGGGCGGAGCTTGTTGAATCTCTCTAGCCATACTGCTAATGTCACTGGAGGAGGAGGAGGAGGTGGCTGATTGTGCTGCTGATTGTTGGCAGCTTGAACTTCAGCCCGGATGTCATTCCTCAGTTGAGGAAGCAAGGCTTGCATGGCAGCCTGAATTGCAGCATTGAGCTGCTCCTGTTCGCGTGTGAGAACCATCTGACATTATAACATAAAACATATCATTACACAATTCCAAAACATAAAATATAAATATATATATACATGAAAAAAAATTTTATACTAAAAATTTCACGAGAAAAATTTTATGCAAGAAAATTTTGTGTATGAATGCATGATGCAGTTTTATAAAAACTTTTCTATGCTCGAGAGTGAACGCCTCTGGTCAGTTCACCCAAAACCAAGACATTGCGAGGGGACGCCTATGGGTCGGTCCCAAATCTAAAAGTTTCGATAAAACACATGCGACTAAATAGGGCCAGTCCTGTACCAACCATTACTTAGTCAAAAACCCCGTAACAATGACATGTATATGTATGCTTAAAAATGATGAATGCATGAAAACAACTGTCAGTTCTAGGAAGACCGTAGTGACTACCCACTAATCACAGGTCATATTTGAGAGCCTACAGGTCGAAGCCTTGGCTCTGATACCATAATTGTAACACCCATTTTGGAAATGGAAATATCACAGTAATTATGGCGTGTCATCAAAGCATACAAGGTAAAATGTCTAAACATTACTTGACCATATAAAGGAAAATACCGGAATCAAACATCGGTAGTCCAAAAGTAAAGCTCATCACACACAAACATAGTATAGTAAAGGAAAAGGACTAAACAATGTCCAAAGCATAAGTATCAAAAGAAAGGAAATGCATAATGTAAAGAAGGCTAGACAGCTTCCAGTCCATATGCACGTACTCTTAGTGTCTACGAGCATCCCTGAGTACCTGCCATTTTAGGAACATAGAAAAGGAAAACGGCTGAGCAATACGCTCAGTGCACAGATATACAATAAAGCATGAATAGGATAAGCATATAACATAATAACAGCGGAAGAAACTAAGTCCCGAGTAACCTGGTTAAGTCTTAATAAAACTGGTTTTATAGTTTGAAAGTCTTATGTTTATCTTATAAAAACTGTTTATCATATTTTACCATTAGCCAATACAGGTCATGAAAATCCACCGTGCATGAATAATTGGAGGGGTGACCTCATCATGCAAATTAGAGGGGCTGCCTCTAATTTAATATACTGGTTTATGGGTAGGAGGGATCAGCTCCTTGTGAAGGATGCAAGGCACACACCACATTCACCATGTAATCCTGAATAAAAACATGTATCTAGGATGCACCCATACGCCCCACATGATAAATATAAATAAATGGCCAAAAGCTGAAGGGACGCCACGAGCAATCACTCCGCCGTGGTGAAGTCATAACATCAGTGCCTCTAATGTTATGGTTATGGTACCTCCATAACTAGGTGAAACTGGTCATGCATGTATATGGCTATAGGTAATCATATTTAAACATAGGCAATCAAACTCATAGTTATACTACGGGAAAACAGTTGGCTGCATACGGGGAAATCCTAATAAGGAAAGAATGTCCATACTGAAAGGATGGGAATCCGTACCTTATGTCCAGTGAACGAGAACGATGAACTGTGAGAATCCTACTTCCGAAACACTAGTGCTACATAAATACGTACATGAAATAAGTATCTGCTAACTAAATACATAGCTGGTTTTATATCATGTCTTAGCTTATTTTATGTGTTCTTACTATGTTTTACTGTTTAAAGCCTTAAACTGTATTAAATCTTATACTCTACTTAATCTGATTAAGTATTTCTGGTATTTCATGTGTTATTATACTTACTATGTAATAATAAGTGACTTTCCAAAAATAGCAGGTTTCCTAAAATAGAAAGTTTCCAAAAATAGAAAGTTTCCAAAAATAGAAAGTTTCCAAAAATAGAAAGTTTTCAAAAATAGAAAGTTACCAAAAATAGAAAGTTTCCAAAAATAGAAAGTTTCCAAAAATAGAAAGTTTCCAAAAACAGATTTACTGCTTAAAATAGATAAGTTTCTAAAAATAGAAAGTTTCCCTAAATAGATTAGTTGCCTTAATTAAATAAGTTTCCATAAATAGATTAGCTGCCTTAAATAAATAAGTTTCTAAAAATAGCTAGTTTCCATAAATAAATTAGCTGCCTTATTTAATTAAGTTTCTAAAAATAGAAAGTATCCATAATTAGAAATAAGCTGGTTAAATAAGCTAAGTATATAAGCCTAAGTGTTTTCTTGATTATTTTCTAAGTCATATGATATATTGTATAGTTTAATAATTATTTCATGTAACTTAATTAAACTATAGGTTATAATATTTAATTAAAGTATAACATGTTTTTAATTAAATATATTAAATACTTAGATTAAAATATGTATTATTAAATATTAATAATATAACCTAAGTCATGTTAATTAATTAATTATATCCATGGTTTTTAAAATAATTAATTAATTATAAGTCTTAAATATTAATACTTAGGTTAAAATAATTTCATGATCATTTATAATTAATTAACCTAAGTCATGTTATTAAATTAATTACATCATTATTAATTTAATTTTAACATAAGTTCATAACATAAAAAAAACTAACATAAACCATGAACCGGATCTAGGCTTAAAAACATGAACTGGACATGAATCGACACCGTACCCCGAACCAAATCGGGGTACCCCTTGCTGCAGTGGGACCCACACGCACCAACCAAGACCATATGGTCTTGGTGGTGGTCGGCTAAGCAAACCGAAACCCCCTTGGGGTCGGTTGCCGCCTGCGGCCAAAACAAAACACCCCTTAAAACGACCCTTTGATTTAATTAATCATCAAAACATGTTAGATCTATGTTTAATTAATAAGTTTTTATAAAAACATCACATGTTCATAATTAATAAAAAGATTAAATTAAAAGAAAAGGTTTAAAAAGGTTTTACCGTATTCGTGGATCAAGAGAACGAAGAACAAACACGAACAAACAAAAAATCTTCAAGATCCAAGATCAAAGAATCACCTTGTATGGTGATGTATAGGTGGCGGCACAAAGAGGAGGAGAAAGACGGTTTTTAGGTTTTTCTTGAAATCTTCTGTAAAGTGATTTTGAGTAGTAAAAATTAATTAACCCTCCTTTTAGTAAAAATTGATAATGGGCTTGGCCCATTACCCTTGTTTGGCCGCGGGTAGGGACCCCCGCATGGGGTTCCCGTACCTCTTTTCGTGTCTCGTTATTTAGTTACTCGTTTATGTTTATTTATGTTCGTGTTTTAAATGTTCTCGTTACGTAAATACCATAATATAATATATTTAATTACGCTCGTAATATATATATATATACGTAATTAATAATAGCTCGTGTTTTAATTACGTTCATAATTTCATGATCGCATGTTCGTGATTAATTAATGCTAAATAATTATTACGTGATCGTGCATCTAAAATACTTATTGTGTTCTAACACGTACGTAATACGTAAACTCCTAACACGTAATCGTAATCATGCTATATTAGGAAAGTTTTTAACTAGTACGTACGATCCTAAGGGTACTATGCATGGTAAAAGCATGCGGGTTTTACATGTGGGAAGTATTAAGTGCACGGTTTAAGAAAACCGCGTACTAATGACCCAATGAGATCGTTCACCAAGGAGGGTTATAGTGTGTGTCAAATTTATGAAGTTCTTGATTAATATTGGGAAGATGAATAAGAATAAAAAGAAAATGACGAATTATGATTAAATTAAACTAAGACGAAAAACACGATATCACGCAAAACGAGGTAAAACTAAAATCTTATCTAAAAGTTCTCAATTCAAAATAGATCCCTAAAAATATAATTAAGGTTTACAAATCAAGAAAACTTCTTGTAACTTTTTAAATTAATTAATATCTCATTTTTAAATGCTAATTAAAGCCATAAAAATTAAATAAATTAATAAAAAGCCCAAAACTAAGATCTTAGAGTTTGTAAACCTAAAAAATATTTAACTAAAGCTAAAAATTATTTTTTCAAAACTTTAAACTAATTAAATCTATTTAAAATCACTAAAAACAGTTTTTAAATTAAAATAAAATATAAAATAATACTAAAATATTCAAAATTTATAAAAAATCCTAAAAAGTTGCAAAATAGTAAATTTTTGCCTAAATAATCCAAAAATGATATTAAAAAGATCTGAGACCCGTAATGGGCCTCCAAATGGGCTAAAAACAAAACAGTCTAAGCTTAATGCGCTTTTAAGCCCCAAAACCTAAAAGTTGATAAAATAAGCTGGAAAAGCACTATTAGACTCAAAATTTAATTCTAAGAATAAAAGTCTAAAGGCCCAAAAGCTTGTTTTGAGCTTATCACAACATATATCACAATAAGCTTTTTCTTACTGGGCTTTTAAGCCCAATATGCCAAAACTGAATGCCATAAGGTGCAATGGAACACACAATCTTATTTTGAACTTATAAGACTTTCTGGAAAAATAAATTTTTAAAAAGCTAAAGAAATAAGCCAAAAATAAGAAAATAACTTTTTCTTGCCAGAAAATATTTCTTTCATATGGGACCATTTTGTCTTTTAAAGCCAGAAACGACTATTTTAACTTTTAGTGAAAGAAATATGGAAACACTTGGGTGATGGTGAACGGTCCGAACCAACGGGATTTCAACTTGCCAGAAAATATTTTTAATCGAGAATTAAATAGCAACATTTGATCTCCAATGTTAAAAACTCGGTTTTTAATTTTTGAATCGTGAAATTTTTTAGTCTTTTCTTTATAAATCAATAAATTTTCATAAGAAATGTCTCTCAATTCATTTAATTCATTAAGTTCCATTTTCTGGTGTTTTCCCGCGGTCTCCATGTCATCATTATAATGCTTTAGGGCCTAATGTGCCTTGTGTTCAAGTTCAATAGGCAAATGGCAATTTTTCCCATACACAAAATTATAAGGAGTGCACCCAATGGGTGTCTTATAAGCGGTGCGAAAGGCCCATAAAGCATCGTCGAGTTTGTCGGACCAAGATTGTCGGTTTTCACCTATCGACCTCTCCAAAATTCTCTTCAAAGTTCGGTTTGAAACCTCGACTTGCCCACTCGTTTGTGGGTGATACGCCGTAGAAAGACGATGTGTAACCCCATATTAAAAAGATCTGAAAACCCTTAATGGGCCTCCAAACGGGCTAAAAACAAAAACGGTCTAAGCTTAATGGGCTTTAAAGCCCCAAAACTTAAAGTTGATAAAATAAGATGGAAAAACACTGATAGGTGTGTAAACACCCATCTTTTCTACCACTTAATTACAATAATAACCGGACCAAAACGTGTATTTTATGTCTTTTATGTCGGAATTATGCGTGGTTTGTGTTTTTGTTGTGATTTAGGACGAAAAGGTGAAAAGTGGAGAAAACACGGGAATTCACGGGCATTTACGAACTTTTATTGAAGAAAAGGATGAAAGACGAAGTCAAGAAGTCAAGAGTGCAAAAAAGAACGGAAGTCCAAGACCAATTCTGAAGATTTATCGAAGAAAAAGTAAAAAGACGGAAGTTTACTTAAAGCCGAGGAACTCAAGTCTTATTTATCGTAGAATTAAAAGACGAGTCCAAAGAAATCCCGAGCCAAAAGTCATCACATTCCAAGATTAACAAAAAGATTAAGAAGGAAGGACTTGATGGCGCAATTAAGAAGAAAGGAAGGAGAGGAGGAAGCTTCCTCTAACCATCCCTTAATCACCTATAAATACCCACCATTTCACTTTATTTACTCTTGTTGGCTAAGTGTGACAATTAGTCTTCTACCATTTACTTATCTTGTCATTTACATTTCATGTCATTTAAGTACATGTTTTGCACCTTAATTATCTTTTAATTCCAAGTAAGTTTTCAATTTGTGTTCTTTAAATTCTTGTCTTTACCTTTCTTTATCATTTGATCAAGTTTATTTTTACCATTCTCATTCCTCTCTTCTCATTTTGTTTCGGTTTGAATTTCGGATTAAGCAAGTTTTGCTTAATCCATTTGCTTATTTAACCAAAAATCTCGTCCTTTTAAGTCCTCATACGAAATAAGCCTCGAGATTGACAACCTTGTGTGCTTATTTGGTATTTTGTTTAAGTGTTTTGGAAGTTTTCTTTAAAGTTTTGATTTTTAAGTTTTGATTTCATTTAAGTTTCGTCTTTTAAAGTTTGAAAGATTTTAACTTTTTTTTAGCTTATTGTTTCGTTTTGATTTCATTTCATTAAAGTTTTTGGTCACGGCTTATTAGAAGTAGCTTATTTAGAATTGTGCTTATTACGAATTTGGTTCCATCGGAAAGTAAGGGTTCTCCACATTGCGACGGCTAGCAACACCACATTCCGATAGTGACAGTATTGGCCTAAGGGTTTCTGCATTCCGATCCGGGATTGCGACATGAGTAACATTTCCTCATTCCGATCTGGGGATTGCGATCGCATATTGTGATCGCTCTTTCCGACGGATCTTGAGGCTTACTTAGACGAAGTGCTGCCCAATTTTCCTTAGCCACATTCCGGTAGATTGCACTTTGCATTCCGATAGGTGATATTCCGATCTGGAGGATTTCGATCTGAGACTTTGCGATCTGAACTTCATTCCGATCTGGGTTGTTTGGTTATTCCGATCTGAAAAGGTGACATATTCCGATCTGGGGTTTCAATCAATATTTCGATAGGGGGTGTGTTCATTCCGATGGTAAGGTTGATCGGAATATATTCCGATCTGGGTTAACTTTTATATTTTGTCTTGTTTATTTGTTAAGTTTTCATTTTAATACTGCTCCATTTTAAATTCTCGTCACGCTTTTATTTTTAGTCGTTTAATTAATTTACTTTCCATCACGTCTTTAAATATCGCACATTTAATTTTAACTAGATTTAGATTTATTTTCACGCCACTTTACTTCAACGACATTTACTTTTAAGTCTTGCACATTTAAATTATAAAACCAACCAAAAACATTTGTTCCACCAAAAGACAACCGAGTCACATAGAGAACCTAGATCAATTCGATTAGACCAACACAACGAACTTTAATATTTTTATACGGGGTGTCAAAAGCCAGGTATCAAATGGCGCCGCTGCCGGCTCTTTTCGTTAAGATTGACGGTTTTCTGTGAGAGACACGTTGCTTTTTGGTATCCGTTCACTTGTGAGCGTTATTTTTCTTGCATAAAAAATTCAAAAAATCATAAAAAATTAAAAATTGATAAAAAACCATAAAAACTAAAAATTTTAAAAATCCAAAAAGATTTTATCTTTATTGTGTATATATATTGTTTTTGTGTTTGGTTTTTTTTTTCTTTTGCATTTTCAGGTGTATGCGTACTAGATCTTCTAATTATCAAGAGCCCGAGCCTCAAGAAGATTTAGATATGGCAGGTGTTAACAACAACAACATTCCACCGCACCTCAATAATAATAATAACAACAATGCTCTTCCACAGCCCGATCTTCGGACCATGGAGGAACTTTGTCAACCAACAATGTTTGGACGAGGAGGTCCGATTGCGCCGATGCAAATCAACGCTCCTGAGTTTTCGTTGAAGCACCACATGATTCAGCAAGTGCAAACAAACCCATTTAGGGGATTGCCTGATGATGATGCCAACAAACACCTCGACAAGTTCATTACAATCACTCAAAGCATGAAGTTGCCTGGGGCCACAATGGATGTTCTTCGTCTACAACTCTTCCCACATACTTTATCGCATCATGCCGAGAAATGGTTTGATCGTCTCCCGAAGAATTCTATTCACACTTGGGATGACACGACTCAACGCTTTCTATCGCGCTACTTTCCACCATCCATGGTCACAAGCCTTCGCAATCAGATCAGCGGTTTCATGCAAGATCCTGATGAATCTCTTTTTGATGCTTGGGAGAGATATAATGTCTTGATCGATAGATGTCCAAACCACAACATGCTCCCTGTGACCTTAATAGATACTTTCTACAGCGGATTGACTTTTCGAGATCGTGATACGATCAATGCAGCCGCCGGTGGCACATTTATGAAAAAGAGACCCGAGGAGTGTAGAGAGTTAATTGAGAACATGACTACTCATCATAAGAACTGGGATTCCTCTGCTTCTTCAAGGAACAACCCGAGAGTCAATGTTTCCTCTACCTCAGCAAACCCTGAGATGACCGAACTCACCCGTATGATGGCTGAAATGAGCAAAAGTATTACGCTTCTCGCTTCAAACCAACAACAACAACAAGTTAAAGCGGTTGCTAATCCTTGTGAAACATGTGGCGGTCCTCACTCATACACTGATTGTCCTTCGACACAAGGAAGTTCGGAAAATGTGTATGCTACTTACGGTAATTATTCACCGGAAAATTACCAAGCTAGACAACAAGGGGATAGAAATCTGCTGAGCTACCGATCCAACAACTACCTTTCACCCGGTTTTTCTCCTCAAAACCAAAACCCCGCCAACAACTATAATAGAAGCAACCAAATCCCACCAAGAGCTTCTAACCCTTATCAACCACCCACCCAACAAAACCCACCCATTAATCCCGATGTTGATGCCATCATGAGAACTCAAGGTGAGCAAATCAAGAATCTACAGAGCCAAATAATCAATTTGAAAGGAGATATCTTGAAGCAAGGAAATGACATCAGAACCGAGGTTCGTGATAATATTCAATCCTCCTTCATCACTCAAACAACTGAATTAAAGAATCTGTTGGCTAGTTTCTTGCCCGAAGCTCAACCTTCTTCTTCTTCGGGTTCCCTACCTTCAAACACCGTCACTAATCCGCGAGCTAATGTGAGTGCTATAACTACGCGTAGTGGAATTACCATTGTCGATCCACCTATCCCACCACCATCATCTACACCTCCTCCACCACCATGTATCCCTACTCCTCCTACACCTAGTAGTAGTGCACCATTACCGTCTCCGCCTCGTCATGACGATGTATCTCAGAAGGACCCTTCAACATCACAACCTTCACCAACTACACCTTCACCGTCTCCCTATCAACCTAGAATCCCATACCCTTCTCGCATAGGCCAGACCAACGATCTAACCAAGAATGACTGTCAAGTATCGAAATATGTGGATATGCTATCTAAAATGACCATCAACATTAATCTTGTTGAAGCACTTTGCCACATGCCGAAATTTGTCAAAGCATTCAAGGAATTGCTTAGCAAGAAGGAGAAGCTGCTTGAACTCACCAACACACGCTTAAATGAAAACTGCTCAGCAGTTATTCTTAAAGAATTACCGGAAAAACTTGGAGATCCCGGTCGTTTTGTGTTGCCTTGCGTGTTCAACAAAACTGAAGAATTTACTGCCCTTGCTGATCTCGGGGCTAGTATTAATCTGATGCCACTGAGTGTTTGGAAAACACTATCATTGCTCGATCTCATTCCAACAAAGATGACTCTCGAACTTGCAAATCGCACTCTCGCTTACCCCGTTGGTATAGCCGAAGACGTGTTTATCAAAGTTGGCACATTTACTTTCCCGGTCGATTTTGTTGTAGTTGATTATGAAATGGACCCTCGTATTCCTTTAATACTTGGTCGGCCATTTTTGAGAACCGGACGAGCTTTAGTAGATGTGGTCGAAGGTGAGTTAATCTTATGAGTCGGGGATGATTCTAAAGTTTTTAAAATGGGGAAGCTTACAGGAAAATCCTTTGGAGGCCGAGAATCAGTGAATATGATTAATGTGCTCGATGACTTTGTTGTCTATGACAATCCTCTGTTCGATTCTTCCATCGATAATCCACTCTTTGATGATGATGTGGATGATTCTCGCACCACTTTGGAACCTTCTCCCATTTATGATTCGCCACCGATCTTTGATGCTTATGATGATGATGATTCTAGCTCAGATTCGGATGATTTTGATTGTACTTCTGAGTATCCCGAGCTGCCCACTTTCGATGATTTTGATGAGGCTGATACTCTCTCGAGCGATTCTTCACACGATGAAGATCCTCCGCCATCACTCGATCCTACTTTGGACGATTATTCATTTGAGGAAGATTTCTCTGAATTTCTCAACACTTACTTCCCTCATGAGAGTGATGCTCCTCCTTATGACTTTGAAGATTATCGTCTTGATCCTACTTTGGATTTGAAGCACATTCTTTCTAAGGAGAAGAAACCGGTCGACACCGAAATCCGTTGCACATATGATTTGACACCTCTTTGTCCTCCTTCTGAGGACGAGGTTGTGCTTCTTTGCGGATCTTCTTCACACTCGGCTGAGCCTGAGTGCTATTTTCCCTTAAAGGAAAAGGTGTTCGACCCCGGTATTGAAGTCTTTAAGCCATCTCAGTATCCACCTGATGAAATAAAAGGAAAAATCTTTGGAAAATTTGAAGACATGCTTGCACCTCACCATACTTTCTCCCACCGTGCTCCATCACTGCTTAAGGGAACCTTGCCTACTCTTCTTTGGCTTGCCTTGTTCGCCTTAAGCTTGTGCTATTTGATGGATAAAAACTATGTCTTTGATCCTGGTGGATATGTTTCATGCTTCTTCCGTTGATGATCAAGGTCGAGTCAGGCTTACGACTCGGTTAACAAAAACCAAGCGCTTCTTGGGAGGCAACCCATGCATCTATCTTTTCGCTTTCTTTATCATAAGTGTAGGGGAGACACGTTGGTTTGCTTTCCTCTCCTCACTTCTTAATCAGGGATTCGAGCTTCAATGATCCACTCTTGATGATTCTTGACGACCCGTGATTCCGTGTTCTACTTCTTCCCGGTTCTATCCTAAACTCTTTTCGATTCACTATTTTATATATTTTCTCAATATTAAAATAGGAATCTCTTTAGTTGTCTTTTCCTTAGCGAAATTTAAACAACGTGCACAATGTCCTAAGTGTAGGGGAGTTTACTCCCACATGCTTAAACATTGAGGACAATGTTTATCTTAAGTGTAGGGGGGACTTCTATCGAAGTTAAGTGGTCTTTTCCTTGTATTTGTCCTCATTTTAACTGGAAAATCAATTTTTCGACATTTTTCAAAATTTTTGATCTATTTTGGGTCTATTAGTTTTTCCCTTTGTATAGTTATTTTCTTTCCTTATTAGAATAAATGTTTAATAAGTGGTTTTAATTTTCAAACGTTGTGAATCTTTTGACTCAATCCGAGTTTACTCTAGCTAGTATCCTTAACGTGTTTAAGTCAAGTTTTGCTAGGCTTTTATATAGGGAGCTATAAAACGCGAAAGTCTTAACTCTCACAGGTTAAGGACAAGAACTTTTCGCAAGTTCCTATAATTGATCCTAGAGAGTCGTTTATCAAGGGAACTTTAAGATGCGATTTCTAAACTTGAAAGAGTCTAAGAATTTGCAAGATCCTATAGGCGACTCGAAAACCCAAAACTTTGATTTAATAGGCTAAGCATCCACGAGTCTCATTCCTTGAGATTTTAAACTGTGGAGAACGAGAGATGATAGAGCCAATTATAAGTCCGGTATTCTTTCGTGAATTTATGTGAGTTAATTATAAGCCTATTCTCCCATCGCTTGCTAATAATTTATCTGCTAATAAATAAGGTTGTACGATTTGAAAGGTTACTTAGCTTCTAGCCCCAGATCGTTTAAAAGTTGCTCGGTATGGATTAGAGTTCATAGCCAAGGCATAACTTATTGAAGCGGGACGCGAAGATTGGCGAGTCCGAAAAGGCCCTAACAAGGCATGAGGGCAATATTTTGTTGCTAAAGATCCAAAGTGATGTGAAGAATCATTTATCGAAAATCAATATGAAGGACCGAGACACACGACGTAAAGCTAAACTCCCCAAAAGTCATGGAGAAGTGTATCCGAAAAGACCCTAACAAGGTATGAGGATAAATAGATCCAAGTCATAAAAGGAGGCGGATCGTTGTATATCAAAGTCCAAAATAAAGATTGGAGAAAAATGAAGAAGTCGTGGTCCAAGTATGAATCTCTCAAAAAGTTCAAGTGAAGAAACTCCAATTATGAAGAGAAGACCATTATTTCATGAACGTCTCTCAAGATTTGAAGTATGAAGTCGCTGCCAAATATCGGTCCGAGAAAGGTCTCAAATCGCGAAGCGAGTTATGCCAAGATATGAACTTTATGAGGTCCCGAGAAGCAGTTTTAAAAGATTTGGTCCTTTAGCTAACTATTGATTAAATCGTGCACTTTATTTTCGGATTAAATAACTATCTAAATAAGTCAACAATGCATCCTCGTGATCATTCAAGACAACAATAAAATATAAGAGATACACCTAGGAATAAGGGAGTCTAAGTGAATAATTGGCCCACATGAGTTCGTGATAGTTTACTAACTTATAATAACAATGATCTCGTTTTTAAGCTTGGTTTGGAGAAAGTGAAAACTTGAGGATGATGATTACTCATAATATTTCCAAAACCCAAGGTATGCTTTTGATTTCTTTATTTTGTATGATTTTAATTTTCTATCTCTTTAATAAAGGCCAACGTGGATTGATTATGATGAAAAGTGTAATCTTGCTTTGTAACTAATGCATTGCATGAGGACATTGCAATGGTCAAGTGTAGGGGATTTGATAGGTGTGTAAACACCCATCTTTTCTACCACTTAATTACAATAATAACCGGACCAAAACGTGTATTTTATGTCTTTTATGTCGGAATTATGCGTGGTTTGTGTTTTTGTTGTGATTTAGGACGAAAAGGTGAAAAGTGGAGAAAACACGGGAATTCACGGGCATTTATGGACTTTTATTGAAGAAAAGGATGAAAGACGAAGTCAAGAAGTCAAGAGTGCAAAAAAGAACGGAAGTCCAAGACCAATTCTGAAGATTTATCGAAGAAAAAGTCAAAAGACGGAAGTTACTTAAAGCCGAGGAACTCAAGTCTTATTTATCGTAGAATTAAAAGACGAGTCCAAAGAAATCCCGAGCCAAAAGTCATCACATTCCAAGATTAACAAAAAGATTAAGAAGGAAGGACTTGATGGCGCAATTAAGAAGAAAGGAAGAAGAGGAGGAAGCTTCCTCTAACCATCCCTTAATCACCTATAAATACCCACCATTTCACTTTATTTACTCTTGTTGGCTAAGTGTGACAATTAGTCTTTCACCATTTACTTATCTTGTCATTTACATTTCATGTCATTTAAATACATGTTTTGCACCTTAATTATCTTTTAATTCCAAGTAAGTTTTCAATTTGTGTTCTTTAAAATTCTTGTCTTTACCTTTCTTTATCATTTGATCAAGTTTATTTTTACCATTCTCATTCCTCTCTTCTCATTTTGTTTCGGTTTGAATTTCGGATTAAGCAAGTTTTGCTTAATCCATTTGCTTATTTAACCAAAAATCTCGTCCTTTTAAGTCCTCATACGAAATAAGCCTCGAGATTGACAACCTTGTGTGCTTATTTGGTATTTTGTTTAAGTGTTTTGGAAGTTTTCTTTAAAGTTTTGATTTTTAAGTTTTGATTTCATTTAAGTTTCGTCTTTTAAAGTTTGAAAGATTTTAACCTTTTTTAGCTTATTGTTTCGTTTTGATTTCATTTCATTAAAGTTTTTGGTCACGGCTTTAACGTTTTGATCTCCACATTGCGACGGCTAGCAACACCACATTCCGATAGTGACAGTATTGGCGTAAGGGTTTTTGCATTCCGATCCGGGATTGCGACATGAGTAACATTTCCTCATTCCGATCTGGGGATTGCGATCGCATATTACGATCGCTCTTTCCGACGGCTCTTGAGGCTTACTTAGACGAAGTACTGCCCAATTTTCCTTAGCCACATTCCGATAGATTGCACTTTGCATTCCGATAGGTGATATTCCGATCTGGAGGATTTCGATCTGAGACTTTGCGATCTGAACTTCATTCCGATCTGGGTTGTTTGGTTATTCCGATCTGAAAAAGTGACATATTCCGATCTGGGGTTTCAATCAATATTTCGATAGGGGGTGTGTTCATTCCGATGGTAAGGTTGATCGGAATATATTCCGATCTGGGTTAACTTTTATATTTTGTCTTGTTTAATTGTTAAGTTTTCATTTCAATACTTGTCCATTTTAAATTCTCGTCACGCTTTTATTTTTAGTCGTTTAATTAATTTACTTTCCATCACGTCTTTAAATATCGCACATTTAATTTTAACTAGATTTAGATTTATTTTCACGCCACTTTACTTCAACGACATTTACTTTTAAGTCTTGCACATTTAAATTATAAAACCAACCAAAAACATTTGTTCCACCAAAAGACAACCGAGTCACATAGAGAACCTAGATCAATTCGATTAGACCAACACAACGAACTTTAATATTTTTATACGGGGTGTCAAAAGCCATGTATCAAACACTATTAGACTCAAAATTTAATTCTAAGAACAAAAGTTTAAAGGCCTAAAAGCTGGTTTTGAGCTTATCACAACTTATTTTACAATAAGCTTTTTCTTATTGGGCTTTTAAGCCCAATAAGCCAAAAATGAATGCCATAAGCTGTAATTGAACACACAACCTTATTTTGAGCTTATCAGACTTTCTAGAAAAAGAAATTTTGAAAAATCTAAAGAAATAAGCCATAAACAAGAAAAGAACTTTTTCACTAAAAGACAAAACTGTCGTTTTTAAGTTCTAGGACACCTCAAGAGCTGATTCTTTTTTAAAAAGCTTCTAAATGACTAAATTAAGACTTTGGGATAATAAAATTTCCAATAAGCACACTAGAATAAGCTGTAGAGACCAATAAGCACTTATGAATAATCCAAAAAGCTAGTTTTCTAGTAAAAAGCTAAAGCTAAGATCTACAAACTTCCAGATATGATTATAAGCTAAGAAGAATGATGAAAAGTACAAAAGTAAAGTTGTTGCATGATTCAATAAGCTGGAAAATGAAAATAAGCACTTGTGGTCTAGTTTGACCCGTTTTAACCAAAGTCAACAAAAGTCAAACTTGTTGCAATTGAAAATGTTGAACTTTGGATGACTTGTTATCAATGTTTTAACAAGTTTTTGCGATGCTTTTGAGGTCAAAAGCTAAGCACAAAGCTTAACAGTTAGTTAAGGATGCTTGTAGGCAAATAAGTTGCACTTTTTGATGGTCTTTTTGGGAACACAAGGCACCCCAGTAAGCAGTTGCTTATTGGGAGTCAATATAAACACAATTAACTCAAACACAAGCACAAATTAGCATTCAAATATACAAGATAAAAGTTCACGCAGGCAATGTCTTTTTGCTGATATAGTTGACACCTCAGTGAACTTCAATAAGCCCTATAAGCTTCTATAAGCTACAAAATAGAGATACCAGATATAGCAGACTTAAAGCACCTCATAAACTATTAACATGCCAAATTTCAGCTTCCAATTCACACAAACAAAGATGAAATCAGATTTGATGGTTTGGGGTTGTTTTATACAGAAAAAGTGACAAAGTAGCAAACGCAACCAAACTTCAATTAGACCAAATCTAACTTAACATTTATCACATAGCATGAGCAGGCAGAAACAATGATTCATCATAGGGTTTAAAAACATTTTCTAACACCCGTGCCCCTAATGCCTCCCAACAGAAAATTCAAATCTTTTTAAAGGTTTTGGGTTTCAACCAGCACAACCATGCAGCAATCCTTGTGACACCCTAGGAAAATCCCACATCGGTTGTGGCTAGGAGAGATCCATGGTTCATAAGACAACTGTCGCCTTCTCATGACACACGCGTTTTGTGGTCTACTACAAGTAGGGTTCTTAGGAACTGTCAGTTAAGCGTGCTCATGTCAGAGTAGTACTAGGTTGGGTGACCAACCGGGAAGTACTTACAAGAGGGTCGCAAAGCAAAGCCGTGAGCCTGCGGGCAAACAGACAATATTGTAGTCTGAGTAAGCGGGATGTTACAAGTGGCATCAGAGCCACTCCTGAGCCGTTCAGGAAGGTGGGGCAAACCTCATCAAGGACGATGAGTCCCAAAGGGGGCGGGGTTGATTGTGACACCCTAGGAAAATCCCACATCGGCTGTGGCTAGGACAGATCCATGGTTCATAAGACAACAGTCGCCTTCTCATGACACAATGCGTTTTGTGGTCTACTGCAAGTGGGGTTCTTAGGAACTGGCAGTTAAGCATGCTCATGTTAGAGTAGTACTATTGGGTCAAAATTTATGAGTTGATGCGTCAAAAACAACAAAATAAGAAGACAAGGGCTAAAGTGTACAAGTTACAAAAGAACAAGTCGTTGGAGTCTTTTTATTATTTTAGCTTTCTTTGTAAGCTAGACATAGGTTTTACATTTAATTCATATACAATGTAAACCTAAAGATGAGTTCGTGTACTAGGTAATCAATTAGTTGGGAGGAGATTCATCTTGTGAAACATCTTGTTGTTAATATTCTAATTCCGCTATGAATGTTAATTAATCCTAGATTATGGTCTAAACAACCATGAGTCTAACGATCTATTGGTTTCCACAATTGGTATCACAGCGGGCGTCTCTCGAACTAGGATCTACAAGATGTTTATGTCCGTGTTCATGTTGCTGTGAAGACGCTGCCCAGAATTTGTGACAGTTTTAGTGAAAGATTAGCGACGGTTTTCAAGACCTGTGACAGTTCTGTGACAGAAAAAGTGTCGCTAAAGTTTCTGGTTTAGGGTTTTTCAAGAAACCCCTAATCATGAAAAAAAGAGGTTTGACTATTCTTTTCTCTCTTCTTAATTTAATTTATGTTTACAAAGCTATTGATTGCATCTGATAATAATGATGAGCATTGGTCCGGACTAATCGATTGTTATTGTTGTTTCGACTTGTTAGGGTGAGTTGATCCGGGATCAATGATGAACTCTAGATGAGATGCAATTGGTTGTATTGTAGGTATAAATTCAAACAAAGAAGAAGTAAAAAAAAAGAAGTGGATCTTTGTTTTTTTTTGTTTTTAGGGTTTGATAAAAGAACCCTAGATTGGTGATTTTTGTTGCTATGGTGATCGTGATTGAAGGTACGTTTATGTTTGAAGCTGTGTTTGATTGATGATGTGGTGTGTTGAAGTCTGCTGCGAAACAAGGTTTGTGTTTTCTGTTTTTGGTTAACACGTAAATCAAGGGTTTCTCCCAAACCCTAGATTTTTTATAACAGAAAAGGACGTAGTTTATGGCTGTCTCAGAATGAAGGTTTCCAAGGGTTTCATCTGAAACCTTAAAACCGTGCTGATGTATACGAGACAACAGAGATTCCAATAGCAGTTGTGCTACAAAGTGTATGATCATAAGCAACAGCAGTGATTTAATACTTAGGGTCTGTAACTTTATAAACCCTAGAATGATGAATATTTTTTCTTCATGATCAAGGATGCTGCTATGTTTACGATTGTTGAAGCTTCTAGTGGTTTGATCCGGATCTGATGATGCAACAGCCGTAGCGACTTGGACTTGATACTTGTTTGAATATTCATATTCAAAAGGTCTCTCGTATGAGTTGTGAGTTTTGTCACGTGAACCAAAAGAGGTACTGTACGAATTTTTATTTTGGTACAATTTGTTTCGTGGGCCAAGATGTTGGTTTATTTTACTAGATACATTACGTGATGTATTATAGCCAATTTATGGGGACGACTGATAAGGATCAATGAGTAACAGTGATTGGATTTGTTTGGAATTTGTGGTTCATGTTCTCGATCCAAGAACAATAACATGATAAAGTTACAACAGGTGCTCTACAACTCATCACATGAAGTATTAGTAATTTAATTGGTATTATTGGTACAAAAGCAAATAGACAAGCAGACACAACAGTTCGTGAAAGAAGAATAAAGTATTATTTATGCCTGTGAAGGAAAGTGACGTGATAATTTTTAAGCTTTTCATGTGACGTGTTTGTCATGATGTTAAAAGTTATAGTCACGTGGGGTATTTGCTATCAAGGATAGTGTTGGAGCATATGTTGTGTATACGAAGAGAAAAGTAAAAGTTGAACAAAAGGTATAATATTTTGGCCGCTGACAGTGTATTATTTATCCTCTGACAAATGATAGCGGATTGATCTAGCCGCTGACGGGTTAAATCCACCCGCTGACACTTGTAATCTAGCGGCTGACAGCGTTGTTCGCACCCACTGACAAAATGTTTTGGAGAGATTTTTGGTTTGAAGTTTGGTTTATTCACAACAACTAGGTCTTAAAGGTATAAAGGCTCGTTTTATTTCCATTGGTTACGAAGAAAAGTTTTTATTATTTGTTTGAAGATGAAATAGATTTTCGCGAGTATGTGTTCTATCATATCTTAAAAGTTGTGACTAGCACCCATTACTTTTAAGACAAATTGTTCGTGCTTAAATGGTTAGTGATGAAAACTTGTCAAATCTAGCTGTGGAAGATGCTATCACTTGAAGGAGTTACGTTATTTGTGCTCAGTGTCTCATTTTAAGGATGAGATTTTGGCAAAGGGATCGAGGTCTACTTATACTTTGTGCCATGAGTATAAGTTCTTTGATACATGTTTTGTACAAGACATGGAACACAAGTTCGGGTTATTCTACTTCCTCATCAAATAAGTCGTAATTAAATTTCTTCGTATGTGATCATTACATAAAGCCTACAGAATTTGAAGATTCAAGAATGATTAACACAATTTAAGGGGAAGCCGTCATTCACATATGACATTAAGATGAAGGTGTTTACTACTGCTCATTAGTATTACTACAACTTTTGTGAGTTTCTATTGCTCAAATTCATTTAAAGGCAATCCACCGGTTCTTCATGGAGGGTAATTTGAGACATAGAAAACTTGTATTAGTAGTATGGTATTATTTAAATAGTGGTCGAAATCAAGGTTGCTTACATACAAGACCCCTATTTGGATCATGTCAAGAAGTCTACAAAGTGCAATTTGTTGATCCTTGGTGTTATATGTTTTACAAAGAATGCGCGCTTAAGGGGAAGTGTTTTTGACATCATCAACTAGGGAAAGATTGTTAGGTCGAAATTTATGAGTTGATGCGTCAAAAACAACAAAATAAGAAGACAGGGGATAAAGTGTACAAGTTACAAAAGAACAAGCCGTTGGAGTCTTTTTATTACTTTAGCTTTCTTTGTAAGCTATGTCTCTATTATATAAAGAGACATAGACCATAGGTTTTACATATAATTCATATACAATGTAAACCTAAAGTTGAGTTCGTGTACTAAGCGTGGGATTTAATGTATACACGCCTAGTGGTTGTTTGTTAATCATTAATACAAGCAATCGTTGGGAGGAAATTCATCTTGTGAAACATCTTGTTGTTAATATTCTAATTCCGCTATGAATGTTAATTAATCCTAGAATATGGTCTAAACAACCATGAGTCTAACGATCTATTGGTTTCCACAAGTACTAGGTTGGGTGACCAACCGGGAAGTACTTACAAGAGGGCCACAAAGCACAGCCGTGAGCCTGCGGGCAAAGCGGACAATATTGTAGTATGAGTAGGCGGGATGTTACAAGTGGTATCCGAGCCACTCCTATGCCGTTCGGGATGGTGGGGGAAAACCTCATCGAGGATGATGACTCCCTAAGGGGGGGGGGGGGGGGGAGGTGATTGTGACACCCTAGGCAAATCCCACATCGGTTGTGGCTAGGTGAGATCCATGGTTCATAAGACAACAGTCGCCTTCTCATGACACAACGCGTTTTGTGGCCTATTGCAAGTGGGGTTCTTAGGAACTGGCAGTTAAGCGTGCTCATGTCAGAGTAGTACTAGGTTGGGTGGCCAACCGAGAAGTACTTACAAGAGGGCCACAAAGCAAAGCCTTGAGCCTGCGGTTAAAGCAAACAATACTGTAGCCTGAGTAGGAGGGATGTTACAATCCTACTGGGCAAGATCCAAGAACAACAAGATTAACACAAATTCAAACACAAGTCAAACATGCCATTTCACTACTTCACATAACATGCTGGTTTTTGACAAAAAAAGGAAAATAGAAAAGGAGGACAAACCTCCAAGGTGTACAATCCACACCTTGGATTGTTTGAGCTTTGGTGCTAGCTAAACAAGCACCAGCTTCTAGCTGGTAAGACAAGGAAAGGAAGATCAAAAGTGTTAAGACTTGTAGGTTTTAACACAGTGGTGCTAGTCACAGTTAACAAAATGATATGAAACCAAAACTTGGTGAGTCAAGATAGCCCCACAAGCCTTTTTCCCAAGCTTTTATACTCACCACCCTTTGATTCTCACAAATCAAAGAGCTATGATCATATACTAGCCCAAACAAATAAGTTGTTAAGCTCTTTTTCAACCAAAGGGAACAAACATATTTAAAGAAAACTTTTTCTTTCTAACTTTTGAAATCTTAAAAACTCTTTTGATACTTAATACAAAACCTTATAACACACTTTGAAAAACACTTTTAGGGACGGAAAGAACAATATACTCAAACAAAGGCCCCAAGAACTTTGAGTATTCAACTGCTTATACCAACTTCTCTACACAAAGGAGAGAAAGGAATTACAAAGCTCTTGTGAAACTCAAAACTTGTTGCACAATGAGAATAAACAAGTAGATCGAACTCAGATTTGTTTTACACAAACCAACTTTTCATTAATATGAAAGAAAAATGAATTACAAGCTAAAACTGAAATATGAGAACAACTAAAAATAAAACCCTAGTGTGCCTTATATAATGGCTTACAGAACTTAATAGAATCCTAAAACCCTAATCTTTTAAATTCCAGTATTGCCCTCTCTTGTTTGAATTTGAAACAGGGCAAAAGTAGTCCCATGTGAAGATTTTTTGTTGTTTGTGTGAGATGCCACCTCTACAAAATCATTTGAGATGTCTATCATGTTGTGGTGAGCACGTCAAGTGATCCTATCCGTCCAAGCATCTGTCCTCTTTTGTCTTCTTCAAACATGCATATTTTGGGGCAGGGGACTATTGGTTGTTTACATGGGGTGGTCTGGTGGAGGGTTTAAGAGTGGGATCGGGTTTAGTTTTTGTTTAATTGTGATTTTGGAAACGCATGATCAAAAACCCCTTGATTTGAGATTAACTTTGATTAGGGTTTATGAGTGGTTTGGTGGTGGGTTTGGATTTGTTTTAGGTGAATAGTAGTGTTGGGAATAAAATTAAGCTACATCACTATGTCGCTGACAAAGGGATTTCGACCGCTGACAAGAGTAAATCAAGCGCTGACAGAATGAGCACTGACAAGAGAAATTCAAGCGCTGACAAGATAGATCCCTGCTACAACAGAATACTTTGTCAACACGTTTTGATATGTTAGGAAGATATACATTGCATATTGTATTTTCTATAGTTATTTTGATGTATCTTCCTAGAATAGTTGACAAGTTAGATTATTATACAAGGCTCCTTTGATCTAAAAAAGGAGGCCTTTAGGTTTATGTTTGATATACATTCTGAATACTTTCATTGTACCTCATTGATAATCAATTCAAGTGAAAGTTTGGTAAACATTGTGTTTTGCTTTGTTCTTCATTCTAAGTGTTAATTCCGCATAACTCTTAGATTGTCATTAACACAAAGTTTCTTTAAGTGTTATACTTGGTTTAACCTCGATAACACAAATCTAAATCGATCTAAGCTTGGCATCAATAAGTGGTATCAGATCTTGTTGAGAAACTTTTGATCAGAAGAAAATCAAAACCCTAATTTTTTAAAAAAACCATAAAATCATCATGTCAACTACAGAAAACCGAAGTTATGGTTCCTCAAACTACAACCTCAAGATTCCTATGCTTGACCATGATAACTTCGAGATCTGGAAGTTTAACTGTGAGCAATATATCCAAGTGGACAACTATGTTCTCTAGGAGGTCGTTGAGCTTGGAAACAAGTTCAACCAGGCTCAAAAGATCGTAGACTCCGTTAATAGTAGGAGAACAACCAATGCCAAACCTGGAGATTTGGTTCCTAGACCTGAAGATGGAAGAGCCACCTCTGCTGCGGAGGTAGCAGATAGAAGGCTTGACATGAAGGCATTGAGTATTCTCAAACTGGCTCTTGGAAGCAAAAACCAGCACAAGTTTAGAAAGTATGAATCTACCAAAGAGATTTGGGAAGCCCTTGAGATCACCTATGGTGGTCATGAGGACACTCTTAAACAGAGGAAGAAGAAGCTGGTAATGAAGTTCGCTGTGTTTAAAGCTCGACCTAATGAAAACTTGAGTGAAGTGAGAAGTCGTCTTCAAGACATTACTAGTAAACTAGCCTTAATGGAAACTGAGTTTGAAGATGATGATGTTAATGCTGGATTACTTGGAGCTCTTAGAGATGGTTGGGAAATCCATGCCAATGCAATATTGGCTACACAAGCTTACAAGAATATGACCTTTGATGATATCTACAATCAATTGAAGGTCATGGAACCTGAAGTTCTACTTAAACAAGGAAGTAAAACACCTTCTGGAAGCATGACTTTTATTTCCCACCATGACACCTCAAACGCTGACAACTCTTGCTTTGTCAGCGGACAAATTTCTCTTGATAGTGGCTCATCAGACGCTGACACATACAATCATCTTTCACCAAATCTCAAAACAGCAGGGATAGATTTGGATACTGTATGTACCTATATTGCTTCTTTGCCCAATGGATCATCAATTTCTTTTGAAGATCTTCAACAAATTAGTGATGTTGATCTTGAGGAGATGGATATCAAGTGAAACATGGCTCTTAGCAGTATAAGAGTCAGTAGGTGGAACAAAAGGTTTGGAAGAAAGATGACTTTCAACAACAAAGAGACTGCTGGATTTGATAAATCTAAAGTTGAATGTTACAACTGCCATAGAAGGGGTCACTTTGCTAGAGAATGCATATCTCCCAAAAGAAATGATGGTGAACAGAATTCTAGACAGATCATCAAGGTTGAAGATGCTAAGCCTAAAGCCATGGTAGCAATGCAAGGAACTGATGGCGTTAGATTTGATTGGATCTATCTGGACAAGGATGAAGTGGAGAATCAAGCATTGATTGCTGAAAAGGATGAAGAGCATGTTCAGTATGCTCTCATGGCCAGATCTTCTTCTTCATTAGACAATGAGGTATATGATGATGCATTTTGTAATAAGGGTTGTAGGCTTAACACTGATAAACTTAATAAAGAAATTTTAAAACTACAATCTAATATTCTTGGGTTGAATATCACTAGTTCAAACTATAAAAGGGGTCTTGCTCAATCTGATGGGATGGTTGAGGATTATAAGAAAATGGAGTTTGACCTTAAAGATCAAATAACTGTTCTTAAAAGGGATCTAGCACTTAGTTCTGAGGCTAAGGCTTCTTACATAGAAGCTAATGATGAATTAAAACTAAAGCTAGATGAGGCTATTCAAGCTAGACAAAATGTAGGGTTTAAAACTGAAAAGTTTGAAAAAGCGAGTCAAACCCTAGAAAAAGTTTTAAGTGAACAGAGAAACCCTAAAGACATGTCTGGGGTTGGGATGAACTCTAAAGACCATGCTGCTGTTCCACCTCCAACAGGTGACTTTTATGGAGTTCTTAAGAAAGACTTGTCTTGGACGGGTATTTCAGAGTTTCAAGTGGAGGAGTTCACTCCTCCACCACGTGTTCTCACACCAGTTGAAGAATACAAACATAGGGTGATTGACCTAGAACAATGGAAGAAGGCCAATCCTTTTCTCTTTGTTAAGGGTGGACTTCTTGATAGTGAATCAGTTGACCCTAAACCCATTATTGTGACCAACCCTACTACTGTCAAACCTGTTGACCTAAGCTCAAAACCTAAAAGCAAATCTAGTGTTAAGTATGTAGAGATGTATAGACAACCTAGATCACCAAAAAGTCAAGCTATTGTTAATAGGACTGGATTTTATGAACCTCGACCTAAAGTTACGTCTAGAAAGGCTTGTTATATATGTGGGAGCTTCTCACATTTGGATTATATATGTGTCAGTTGATACAAACCAGCCGATGACAATAAGTCAACCATGGTCAACCAAAAGTCTTATGTTCATATTAGACCACAGGCCACTAGACTAGCTCCTTATTTCACTAGGGAAGCTAACACCCAAGGACAAAGGCCTTTCCAAAAGACAAATACTTGGTTTAACAAACATTGGGTTCTTGTAGCAAACCCTAATTCAAACGCTGGCAGGAACAATTTATCCGCCGACAGGGCAAATTCAGCCGCTGACAGAATTAGGTTTGGTATGAAAATGCCACAATTAGTAGCTGTCAGACCCAACGTTAGACCCAATAATAACAAGTAAGTTACAACCTAAGGGAAAGGGATCTAGGGCATCATCCAACTTCACTTGGAGACCTAAACAAGACCAGTCATCAACTTTTAATGGTGTCTCAATGTCATGCAACATTTTTAAATATCTTGAAAAGTATGTTGGGACAAATTAGGTTTTCAATCTTAAGAGGGATGAACAGGGGGTTGTCACAAGAAACAAGTCTACTCTTGTTGAACAACCAAATGGATCTAAGTCTACTCAGGCTTGGATTCCCAAAGAAAACTGATTTGTTTTCTTAATGTGCAGGGCATTCCAAAGCAGTTAAATGATTATAGATATTGGGATTCTGGATGCTCAAGGCACATGACTGGAAAGGAGGACTACTTGACAAAATTTACTCCTATTCCAAATGGTGATAAAGTATACTTTGGAGGAGGATATGGAACAATATCAGACAAAGGCACTCTTATCACCAACAACCTACATTTTAATGAAGTCTTTTTGGTAAAGGAACTTGACTATAATTTGTTTAGTGTGTCACAAGTCTGTGACAACAAAAATAAAGTTATTTTTACTGATATAAAATGTTTGGTTTTAAGTAAAGACTTTGGGATACCTGCTGATAAGTTCATAGAGTTTAGAACGCCTAGACATAAGGACATTTATAATGTCAACTTACAAGGAATTAAGATGAATAATAACTTGTCATGTCTATATGCTAAAGATTCAGCAGATGAATGTAACTTATGGCACAAAAGGTTAGGGCAAATTAATTTTAAGAACATGAATAGACTTGTGAGGCATGATCTTGTGAGAGGACTGCCCTTAAAAGCATTCCACAATGATCATAATTGTGTTGCATGTCTTAAAGTCAAACATCACAAGTCCTCATTTAAGTCTAAGAGTGTTCAATCTAGTTCTAAACCTCTACACCTACTTCACATAGACTTGTTTGGACCCACTAATATAGAAAGCTTAAATGGCAAGTATTTTTACTTTGTGATCACTGATGACCACACTAGGTTTACATGGACTTTCTTCTTAGTTAAAAAGAGTGATACTGCCAAAACCCTAATTAATTTTATTAATCAAATGGAAAATAAATCAGGGTTTACAGTTAACTTCCTTAGGAGTAATAATGGTGGAGAGTTTAAGAATGACCTATTAGATGCCTTCTGTGTGGATAAGGGAATTACTAGGGAGTTTAGCATAGCTAGAACTCCACAACAAAACAGTGTAGCTGAAAGGAGAAATAGAACTCTTATTGAGGAAGATAGGACCATGTTAGCAGATGCTAAGTTACCCATTGCATTTTAGGCTGAGGCTGTGAATACTGCATGGTATGTACAGAATAGGGCCTTGGTCAACAAGATTCACAATAAGACCTCTTATGAGCTCTTTTGGAATAGAAAACCTAATATAGATTTTCTTAGACCATTTGGATGTCATGTAGTGATTTTGAATACTAGTGACCATCTAGGTAAGTTTAATTCATAAGGTGATGAGGGTTATTTTGTGGGTTATTCTATGAATAGCAAAGGATATAGGGTTTACCACAAGAGAGATAAAGTCATAATAGAAAAGATACATGTTGACTTTTTAGAGAGTAAACCTAGTGATCCAGTTAATGGACCAAACTGGCTCTTTGATTTAGAACCATTATCTAGGTCCATGAATTATTTACCTGTTACTAATCTAGATGTCTTGGAGACTTCTCCAAAGATTGTGGAAGAAAATGTTGTTGATAATGCAAGTATACAAGATACAAAGGTGAAAGGATCACAAGCAAATGAATTTACTCCCACACTTTCCTTTATGGAATTCCCCATTTAGAGTGAAGAATTCATTCAGGCATTTGCTGCTGAAAAGGAAGTGGAGAGAAAGCAACAAGAAGAAAAAGTCAGTGAAAGTGTTTCATTCGCTGACAAAAGTAGTTCAGCCGCTGACACACAAAATTCAGCCGCTGACACATTACGTTCATCCGCTGACAAAAATATGACTGAACTTGGTGAAAGTTCCACACTCAATGAAGATGTCAGCGTCATAAATTTAAACGCTGACAATGTGCTTCATAGTTATAGTGAGTCTAAAATTAATGATGGTGAGGATCATGGTACTTTGGAATCTAGAGTACATGACAATAAATTGTTTGGGGGAGAAACTCTTTCAAAGGTGTCCAAAGCTCACCCTTCTACTCAAATCATTTGCCCCATCAATCTACCAGTTCAAACAAGAAGATCAAGGAATCCTAAAGGAGGATTCATTGCAAACATTCACAAAAAGGAAGATACCCCTTTAGTTTAAGAGTGTTTGTTTGCTTGTTTTCTATCACAGAGTGAGCCTAAGAAATTTTTTGATGCTCTCAAGGAATCAAGTTGGGTTGAAGCAATGCAGGATGAGCTTCACCAGTTTGCAATTCAGGATGTTTGGGAGCTTGTGGAAGCATGTGAGACCTATTGGAGCACGTTGGGTTCTAAGAAACAAGAGAGATGAGAGAGGTATTGTGATTGGAAACAAGGCAAGACTGGTTGCTCAAGGTTATACACAAGAAGAAGGCAGTGACTATGAAGAGGTTTTTGAACCTGTTGCCAGAATCGAAGCAATAAGGATTTTCCTAGCCTATGCTTCTTGCATGGGTTTCACAGTCTACCAGATGGATGTTAAGAGTGCTTTCTTGTATGGCACAATTCAAGAAGAAGTGTATATTATTAAGCCTCCTAGTTTTGAAGATCCAGAGCATCCAGACAAGGTTTATAGAGTTAAAAAGGCCATGTATGGTCTTCATCAGGCCCCTAGAGCTTGGTATGGTACACTTTCCACATATTTAGTGGAAAATGGTTTCAAAAGGGGCACCATAGATCAAACATTATTCACAAAACAGGCAGGGAAGGATTTTCTTCTTGTGCAATTCTATGTTGATGATATTATCTTTGGTTCTTCCAACCAAAGGATGAGTAACAACTTCTCAAAACTAATGACTGATAAATTTAAAATGAGTGCTATGGGAGAGATGAATTTCTTTTTAGGTCTTCAAGTTCAACAGAAAGAAACAGGTATCTTCATCTAACAAGACAAATATGTAGCTGAAATTTTGAAGAAATTTGGATTTTTCCCTCATGAAAAATGGGCTAGCAAACCCATGGATAGGGAAATCCCTGGGGAAAGATTGGAGATGAAAAGGATGTTGATGTCAGGCACTATTGATCAATGACTAAATCATTGATGTATCTTACTGCTTCTAGACCTGATATCATGTTAACTCTGTGTACATGTGCACGTCATCAAGTGACTCCCAAAGAGTGTCATCTTCATGCTGTCAAAAGGATCTTTAGGTATCTTAGGTGCTATCCTACTTTGGGATTATGGTATCCTAAAGATTCTCCATTGGAGCTTGTAGGCTATTCAGACAGTGATTATAGAGGAGACAACAATGATAGGAAATTCACAACTGGTGGATGTCAATTTCTTGGGAGCAGGCTTATATCTTGGCAATGCAAGAAGCATACTGTGATAGCCAATTCAACAACTGAGGCTGAGTATGTAGTAGCTGTTGCATGTTGTGCACAAGTGCTATGGATTGAAAATCAGCTTTTGGATTATGGGTATAATTTTATGCATAATAAGATTTTTGTAGATAATAACAGTACTTTATGCATTATTAAAAATCTTGTACATCATTCTAAAACTAAACACATAGAAATAAGGCATCATTTTATAACGGATTGTTTTGAAAAAGGTTTAATGCATCCAGATAGAGTGGACACAGAAGAAAATGTGGCTGATTTATTAACTAAACCTTTTGATGTTGGGAGGCCAGTACTTGGTAATAAGTATTAGAATGATCAATCCATAAATTATGTGTTTTTGAGATTATTGTTTAATATGTACAGGATATGCATAGCTATTATCTCATGTAAAAGTATTAGATTTTCCACTATCTTTTCTAACGCTGACAAAGGCATTTTATCCGTTGACATGTGGATTTTGGCCGATGACAACCCATGTTAGTTTTTGTGGTTTTTGATCTAATCATGCAGACATTTATGAGCATTGTGCAATATGATACAGAGTTGCTTATGGACTTCATATCTTGAAGAATTTTTATTTATGATGGTTGGAATATTCATATTCCTATCTTGAAATAAAAATTTCTCATCATTATTTATTTGCAATCTGTGTAAGTTTAAGGGGAGGTTTAGGAAACCTTTAGGTATTTGGGTACTCATAGAGTGCTCTTATCATAATTCTAGATTGTGTCCACTGGTGAGTAGGAGTTAGAAATAATGAAGACTTTTCTTTTTAAGAATTGTTAGAATTTCTAGTTCTTGAGGCACTATAGCATGCAAAGTTGATATACTGTGCATGTTGCCAAGACTTTTGGCCTAGAATTGGAATTGGTTGGTTGGGAGACTTGGTGTAAATAAATGTGGGTTTACCTGGGAGGTACAAAGGGTTTATATGAGATATCTTCACTCTTAAGGACTTTGGTTAGCAAAGGACACTTGAGGAAAATTTTGTTTATCTTGCTTATGAAGTGTAATGATTGGACAGTGCTTGCCAAACTTCAGTCATTTTTAGAGTATGAGTTATCTTCATTAGGGTAAACCTCTTTGTTAAGGTCTTTTTATTTAATTACTTTTTGTTTTTAGCCGTTGATACATAGTGGTTCACCCGCAGACAAGTACATCTTCAAACGTTGTCATGACCAATTTTAGCGCTGACAAAATATAGCCGTTACCCGCTGACACTATCATTTTGACTGTTGTAGAACACTGGGCCCCACCTAGTTGTTACTTTTGCGATATTTTGGGCCGTAATTTTATGGGATTTGGTAAATTCTTTAATTGCTAAGAGATAAGTTATTATCTTTCAAGATTTTCATCATTGTATTTTTGAATAACTTACCTCTTATTTCAACCAATAGTGTCCTAGTATCAATCCTATAAATACGGCTCCTACTATTTTGAACATGGTAACTTGCTTCATTGTCTTCTATTTTCTCCAAAATCTTTCATCATCACCTTCATACTTTCTAACCTCTCACAAACAAGTTTTCATGGCTCCTTTATTCAAACCTGTTGGTGTTACTTTGGGCTTTAGGGATCAACACAACATGATCGCCTATCTTGAGGCTGACAACACACATCATCCTCAATACACAGGAACGATTGAGTATCTCTTGGCTTCTAACTTAAGGTACGATTTGACTCATGCTCCACTCATTCCTATCACACATATCAAACAGTTTTGGAACACTGCTAGTTCTAAAACAGTTGATGGAGTGATTACATTGTCAGGGACTATACATGTGGTAAAATAGGTGGTCACTGAAGCACTCATTCGTCAAGCCTTAAGACTTGATGATGCTGATGGTGTGACTACCCTTCCCCAAGAACAGTTACAAGAAGGACTTCGAGGGTTGGGTTATGAATTTCCCCCAGAGGGCAAAATTAATAAATATTCTAAACAACAATTTTCCCCCTCCTGGAAGTTCCTGGTACATGTCCTCTTGCAATGTCATAGTCCCAAGTGTATTTGTTTCAATGAAATCAATCATGCTTTTGGTTGTATTCTTGTTTGTTTGTTCACTGGGCAAAAATATAACTTTTCCCATATGATTTTTGAGGGCATGTTGAAAAACAAGGGTAACAAGACGACTCTTGCTTACCCTAGATTTTTACAAATGGTTTTTGAGCACCAAGGTTATTGTCGTAGGGATCATGATAGTTTTTATAAGATCCCTACTCAAAAAGAAAAATTTTTTCTGTCCATGAATACTGCACCTTTCAGAACTTTACCTTTGACACCTCCTATGTTGGCTGTTATTGAGGCAGCCAACAACCCTCAACCTAACCCAGAACCTGACCCTACCCAGGAACAACAACCACCTTCACCTCACAAGATGATCCTATGAACCTTGACCCCTCAGCCGCTGACACTCACGTTTCAGCCACTGACACACCCATTTCACCCGCTATCACCGCACCACCACCAACCCATATTCACCAATCTACTTCATCTTCTAAACCTGGTGATTATAGAATGGAGAAGAGACAAAGGACTACTGGAGTCTTCTATAGTGGTCCTAGTCATACAGCTGAGAGAACTATGCTTGATGAATCCATCTTTGGGAGTCAAATCCCAATTATGGAGGAGGGCAGTCTGCAACCACTCAATAATTTAGAATTGACGGCTATCTGCTTAGTCTTGCAAAAGTCTAATGCAGAACTTGTACAAAAAGTCACAGATCAAGACCTTGAACTCAAGCAATTGAGGGAGAGGATAGGTGTTTTGGAAGCTGTTGGCTCAAGGAGAAGGAGAGCAATGATTTTGTCCTTTGAAGATGATTCTTCTAAAGGGGAGGATGAACCTAATTTGAGTGATAAGGGGTCCCAAGGTTCGTATATGACTAAGGAGATAGCTGAGGCATTATCTAGTATGAAGAAACAAGCTATTCATACTCCATTTTTGATCACTCCTATGCAACAAACTTTTACTGAAATGATGATTCAAGCTAGTTGATTGTTAGCCGCTGACAAAGGAAACTTGGACGCTGACACGCCTAGTTCAACCGCTGACAAAATTCCAAGTATGATTTGTGTATCCCAACCACCACTCATGATTCAGGAATCTTCTATTCGGTAGAGTCTTTTACATTGCCCTTGATTGATCCATTAGATAAGGGTAAAGCAGTATTAGTTGTAGAAGATGTTCCAAAAGATGCAGCCCAGAAGAAATTTGATGAAATGCTTGCTCAACAATTACAAGAGCAAGAAAAGAAGGGGCTAAAGAAGGGTAGTACTAAAGCACAGATTCTCTCATCAGAATTTGAAGGTGAGGAGAAGAATGAATCTGATGATGAAGAGGAGGAGAGTGATCATGGGTCTAGTATTTTGGAAGAAGACCCAGAAAGATTGGAGTATGGTGACAATGATGAGCTGGCTATGGAAAAGCTCAAACAGATGAAGATGCAGGTAGATTTTGATATCCCTGAAGTTGTTACTATGTATTTCAATTGGGAAGAAAAGGTTACAAAAATTCCAGACATGACTTTGTCAGAGAAGATATGGGGTTTGGAGATTCTGCTGAGAGTTCAAAGTGATTTCAAGATCATTTTGAAGCATAGAGCCAACAGGGTACTTTATGAAAGAAAGAGGGACAGAAGAGAGCTGTATTACATGCTTCTTAGGTGTCATCAGATTGTATGGACTTATGCCAAGTTAAATAAGATATATTTTGATAAGTTGGAGTACTATGCATTTTCCATTTGGGAACAAGTTTGTGAGGAGAATATCCTTAGAATGCTTTATGTGGAGAGACAGGAAGAGATTGAGGAAGCTATGCAGATTGAGAATGCTTCTATTGTACCAAAACCAAGGAAGAAAGGATTCAAGCTTAAATTTGAAAATCTTGATCAGTTGAATCTACATCAAGTTGTGTTGAAGAGAAACATGGTGCTTTCTCCCTTGGAGGCATATGATATGGCTACAGTTATGCCGCTTGACTTCAAGAATCCCATCATCAAGTATGAGGAGGATTCTATTGGATTTTGGATGATTACCAGGGCTGGAGGAAAGGTTCATACTTTTACTTCATTTATTTCTTTATTTGCCAGTCTGGATAGGGAGGATGTAGAAACTCTTTGGAGTTTGTTAAGGGAGAAGTACGAGGCTGAAGCTCTTTCTTCCTTGAATGGAATAAAGATTTGGACAACATTCAAAAGAATGTTTGCCCATGATGCTGCTGATCCAATATGGTTGGATCTGGATGATTTGGGTAGTTTAAAGTGGCATTTGTATTCTACTACTGGGGTGTTTTATTTGAGTACTACAAAGTTTGCAGAGTTCTTGCTGATAGATGTGAAGTATCCATTTTCACAAGACTTATTGAAGAAATTGATCACCACCAGACTTGAAGTTGACTACACCAGTGATGTTAGCATGAACTTCATGAGATTTATATATTCTCAAATTCAAGAGTAGGTTTTTGTTTGTAAGAATCCTCTTCGTATTTTGTTTTATTCAGAAACTTGATCATTAGTATACGTATCAAGTTTAGGGGAGGACTGTTGGGAATAAAATTAAGCTACATCACTATGCCGTTAACAAAGGGATTTCAACCGATGACAAGAGTAAATCAAGCGCTAAGAGAATGAGCACTGACAAGAGAAATTCAATCGCTGACAAGATAGATCCCTGCTACAACAGAATACTTTGTCAACACGTTTTGATATGTTAGGAAGATATACATTGCATATTGTATTTTCTATAGTTATCTTGATATATCTTCCTAGAATAGTTGACAAGTTAGATTATTGTACAAGGCTCCTTGATCTATAAAAGTAGGCCTTTAGGTTTATGTTTGATATACGTTATGAATACTTTCATTGTACCTCATTGATAATCAATTCAAGTGAAAGTTTGGTAAATATTGTGTTTTGCTTTGTTCTTCATTCTAAGTGTTAATTCAACATAACTCTTAGATTGTCATTAACACAAAGTTTCTATAAGTGTTATACTTGGTTTAACCGCGATAACACAAAGATAAATCAATGTAAGTTTCGGATCAACAAGTAAGTGTTTAGCACCTAATTTTAGTATTAAATAAGTTGAAAATTGATTATTAATATTAAAATCTGGTTAGTGGAGGGTGACGTAAGCAAACGGGTAGATAGGTTAGGTAAGTTTGGTTTTTGGAAATTTAAGCCCCTGCCTTAACAGTACTTATTTTAAAATCTTTTCATATAGGATCATTGTGGTATTTCAATGTTAGTCCTCTGCCATCTCACCAGTAGTCCTTGATGGCTTACAACATTAATCCTTTTGTTAACTTTATGGATATAAAGACTTAATGTGTAAGTTTCCTCAATCTCCAAGGGTTGATTTTCCAAATCATCAAACTTTAGGGGCTTCACTTGTACAAAGTGATTCTACAAGGGCCATTTGTGAAAATTTGCCAAAGTAGAGGGACCAAACTTGTAATTCTTCAATTCTTCAATGGTATTTTTGGAAATTCATCATTCGGGTCCGATTCTTTATGCGGCTCCATTTCCCGTGTTTGTTTTTTCATTGATTCTTGTGATCTTTTGTCTTTTTCATGATATCCACGCCTAAAACACACATTAAACAAACACAAGCATATTTCATTATATTTTATGAAATTTTGATACATTTAAAGCCCGTTTTAGACGATGAGACTATGTATAATTGTAGTCTCATCACTCCCCCATACTAAACCATTTACGTGCCCTCACACAATGCTAGAATAAAGTATCGTAGCACTTTGAAAATTCATTTTTTACATGACTTTTATTGAAATATAAACTTACTATACTACTACTATGTGTATTATAGACATAATGTATGATTTTCATCGCAAAATGGGACTTTTAGGTTCATAGAATAAGAACACGTGAATGCCTCATAGAGATAAGTTCGTCGTCCTCGATTTTCACCCAATCATATGCTAAGCGTATAATGAGATCATTGACATTATAAGTTAGTAATGCTAACACTAATCATATGCTTTAATCACGTACTTAGACTCCCTTATTCCTAATTGGTATCTCTTATATTTTATTTTTGTCTTGAATGATCATGAGGATACTTTTTGACTTATGCGTGAATAGAGATTAAGGTCCAAAAACAGAAACAAAATGATGTAACCAAAATCATCGAATTAATAACCTTTCATAATAGACAACGATGTCAAAAAATTAAGTCAACAAATAAGATTCGATAAACACGGTTTTATAACAGTTTTGAACATGAGACTTATTACCATGAATTATATACTCCCCCTAACGGATGGGCCTTATTATCATAGGTTTACCTCCGCTTTTTAGGGCTTCGGTCTTGCCTTGCCTTTTATTTAACCTCGCCATGAGGTGTTTATTATGGCCAAAGACGTATATCCTAAACGTAAAACGTAATTTTGGATCTTTAAAGCTTCAAGATTTAAGACATTCACTTTCAATTTTTGCATAGATTTTTTGACCTTGTGAGCTTCGAATTTTTTCTTGATTTAGGTGAATAGGTGCTTAAATTATTATTTGGCGAAGCTTTCGATTATTCGGGTTGTCAATACTTCAAAACCGTGACACTAGCGATTATCAAATGTTTTCCCAATTTAATTATATGGAAGCTATTAGAATTAATTACAAACCAACAATAGAGGCTGTAGAAACTAGAAGACGGGGGGGGGGGGGGGGGGGGGTGGATAGTTTCTTAAATTTACTTGTTAAATGTGGGTTTTCAAAAATCCTTTTCAAAAACTTAGCCTTGAGCAAATATGTGAAATCCTCTTATACACAATATAGACAAGGGATAGTGCAACTAAACTAATAATCACAAGTATATGCAAGTAAAGAATAATGAATGTAAATAGATAAGGAAAAGAAAGATCAAACTAAACACCAAGGATTTATAGTTGTTCGGCAACGAAGCTCAATCCTCTTCCCTACTCCACTCCTTGAGTACTCCTTACTCGAGAGTTCACTAATCAACAAGCCCCTTAAGGTGGAGAAACTGTACACGTCGCTTAACCAATTTCCGACTCTAAGTTAAAAGTCGAGCCTAATCTTAGCTAGGATCAATCTACACCAATATACTTTAAGGACTAAGTATTAACCACATAACATACACAACTTCCAAATAACACAACTATTTAGATATTCACAACAACACAACTTCCAAATAACATAACTATTTGGATCTTCACAACAACACAAGAGTGAATAAATAAAATTTGATCTTCAATATACTTTGGAGTAGACAAAACACTTCAAGGATGAAAGTGTTCTTCTCTTTGCACTTTGAGAGGAAGAGATGGGAGCAGAAATATTCACTTCTAAACAAGTAGTAATCAACCAAATAACCAAGGATTTGAATGATTTAGGCAGTATGATTGAATATGGAAATTTGTGTGCAAAAGAGGTGAAAAGAAAATATGAGAATGGTCCACTGTTTATAATACAAAAGCCCAACGGCTATTTATGGGTGCGGTTCCTTAAAGGTGCCTGCGGTTCCTTATTGATAAGGAGCCACATAGGTATTTAAGAAACCGTGGAACTAGACTCCGCGCCCTTTTCTCTTTTAATGGGGTAGACACATCTGATGAAATATTTATCCCCAAGGGATATTCCTAAACCATATGTTTAACACCCCCAAAATACATTACGCAACAGGCATACACATTTGGGTGCTAAACTCAAATATCATTACACAAAACACTTTGAAAGACCTCAAAGTGAGACATTTCAAGAATAAAAGAAAGTAATTTAACCATTTGTCTAAGACCGTCGATCCCAATTAAAACAAAAGTTTAACAATCAGAGTAACGTTTTGGTCCCCTAAAGATCTCAACCAATCAACAAACATATTTACCAAAATACATGACCAAATATAATTAATTTTATGACAAAAGGGAAAGAAGTCAGTTTTAGACTCAACTACCACAAAAGCAACCCGCAATCCTTCACCAGCAAGCTCCGCCATCAATCAAATTCAATCACCTAAAATACAGGCTTAAAATCATCAACACAACGGTTGATCAAGTCTATAGGTTTACCAAATCATCTTTTGAACACAAGAGAAAAATCAATCATAATCATTTAATAGAATTGTTGATCATACAATCTATTATTCAGGTATTCCATCTTATAGCAAAAGCTATAAAACTTGTGTTTAACCTCATGACACCGACCCGTTATAACCAATCATCCGCCAAAAGTTCGGCATGATAAAATGTGTAACTATTTCCCCTCTTAAGGTATTGTAAATATTACCTTGTCTCTTATTCAAGTTATCCGTTCGAGCAGCGCACTCAGCGTACTAACTCTCGTCTCGGATAGGGATGTCAACCCCGATAATACTATCAATTGTTTAAGCGGCATTTCTAACCCATACAAGGGCAAGACAATAGTTAACGGTTCATGAATTTAGGGCCTTCTACAACTAGCTACTCAACACAATTCAGGGAAACATTCGGGTTCAAAGGCAACATGCGGGTCCAAACAATTATTCATGACTTGTGTTTCACTTATTTTCAAATATCATGTATCCCCCTCGTGGGTGTAAAAAAAATTTAGCTAGCATTAAAGCGAGGCTATAGACTCACCTTGAGTAATAGAAGTAGCAAGACGATCTTTGACAATAGATGATGCCCGATAAACACGAAAACCGCAACCTACCAAATAAGGTGTGTTCGTTAATAACTAGACTCGAGTAATAATCAAATATAATAAGGTCAAACTCAAAGTCATAGAATCACGACAAACTCGAAAGAAAACAATACAAGTGATACTATTATATTCTTCTATATGTTAATTTATTAATCTATACTCTCGATAAAAATCTGCCGGCACATACCAAATGTACTAGCTCATTTACCTCACTTAGACACGTCAAAAGTTTATGAAACGACTCGAGGAAATCACTTACTATCTATAGAAATTCCTCCAAAAAGTTCGTTAAAATATTTTACTTCTAAGACTCCCTGCCCGACACATCTTTGAATTACAAAAACCGGACAGTTTTACGTCATCGACTCACACAACCATTTTGACTCCTCTAACCAACTTCATTTACAAAACTGACACTTAGGTTTGAAAATAGACTCACAACCTAGGTTTTACATACTTTAAACAGCCCTTAACTCATTTTAAAACTCATTCTATTGTCCCCGAGATTCGATTCAAATATCGACAACAACTTCAAATTGTGCCGACACTCGTCTCCCGGTACACGAATAATCAAACTATCATAACTTCTTCCTCGTTTTGAGTTAGAAGCTCTAATTTACGTCAAAACGAAGATAATCAAAATCTATATAACACTATACTATTAGTTTAACAATAATCAAAACATAAGACATCAAAAAACAGCCCACAACTCACTGCCCTAATTTACCTTCCTAAATCTCACATAAAATCATACTTTTAATCAATTCTAATCATTTTTCTACTCATCCTAATCCCCTAATATCAATATTTATCAACCCTAACACTGGTATAATTCATAAAAATACAAACCCAAAATCAAAAATCAACTTTCATCATCAAAACAACATGATCTAAACATGATCATAACTAGATCATCACATGCATGATCATCTAACACTCACACCAACCCTAGTTCATAACAAAAATTAAAAACCTCATGCATGTTGGAATATTTAGCATCAATATAACCACCATTTGATTTTATGAAGTGGTCTTGTTTTAATTTTGATAGATTCTAGCTTAAAATCAAGAAAAGTTAGGGTTTATGGTGGTTTGTAGCTCACGGTTATGGAGAGAAAGAAAGAGGTGAGATGAATTTTTGGTAAACTTGATTTACTATGTGTTTTCATATTAGATAGGAGTATATATATGGTAGGTGGAAGGGTTACGTTTTCCATTCTTGCATAGTTTTAGACCAAAATGCAAATAGTTAGATAAAAAGCGAGAAATGACTATGTTGATCCCAAACTTAGATCGATTAGCTTTGTGTTAACGAGATTGAATCAAGTTTAACACGTAGAGAAACTTTGTTGTTATGAACAATCCAAGTGTTATGTGGAATTAACACTTAGAATAAAGAACAAGTAAAACAATTAAACCAAACTTTCACTTTTAATTGATAATCGAACTTGCTTACCATGAAAGTTGAATACTGAAAATATATATATAAACTACAAACCCTACGACCTCCTTTTATAACATAAGGAGTCGTGTACAAAGAATAACCTATCAGTGGTTGGACTTCTTCTTGTAAGCGCTTGGATATCTCTCGTCAATGCTTGATCTGTCAGCGCTTGATTTCTTCTTGTCAGCGTCCAATTTCCTCTTGTCAGCGTCTGAGTGACTTAGCTCATTTTATTCCCAACAATCCTCCCCTAAACTTGATATCTACTCTAGTAATCAAGTTTCTAAATAAAAACTAAGTACAAGAAGGATTCTTACAAATACAAACTATTTGTTAATTAGATAGTAAACAAATCTAATTAAATCTTTGCCAACATCACTAGTATAATCCATTTCTAGGTATGTAGACACCATCTTCTTCAAAACATCATTGGACATAGGATATTGAGCATCCACAAGAAGATACTCTGAAAAATTTATAGTGCTTAGATAGTAAACACCAGCTGCTGAATGTAGACGCCATTGTAAGCCACTGATATCATCCAGATCCAACCATATTGGATCTGCTTCATCTGGTTGAATCATCCTTTTGAAGGATGTCCAGATCTTTATTCCATTGACTAAAGTAGGTGGTCCAGCCTCATACTTGGTCTTCATCAAATTCCAACGATCTACCAAGTCTTCTCTATATAGGCTTGCAAATAATGAGATCAAAGAAGTAAAAGTATGTACCTTCTCCTTAAAGCTAGTCAAAGCTTCAGCTATTTCCACCTGTTTACTACCAAAAGAACCACCTTGTTCTTCCTGTGAGCCATTGTCACTCAAATTGAAAGGCTCTGTTGGTGCATCCTCCTCCCTTTTGTAAGAATCCTCCCCAGATGAAAGGACCCTTGCCTGCCTTCTCCTAACATTGGTAGCCTCCAAAACAACTAGCATCTCCCTCAATTGCTTGAGTTCAAGACCTTGACCTGTGACAACTTGTACAAGGTCTGCATTTTGCTTTTGCAAGCTAATGCAAACCATCGTCAATTCCAAAAGGGTATAAGGTTCCAATCTGCCCTCCTCTATGATGGGGATTTGACTTCCCAAAAGAGATTCATCGGGCATGGATGGGGTCTTAATGATGTTGGGACTATCTTGACCTACATCTAAGCCAGAGTCAATAGTCCCAACCCCACCCATGTCACCAACCACACTTGTGGTGGTGGTTCTCTCTGCTACACGGCTAGGGCCACTAAAGGAGAACACTCTAGCAGTCCTTTGGAATTTTTCCAACCTAAAATCGGGTTGTTCAGAAGAGGAAGTGGTTTGAGGGTCTATTTGGGTGTGTGGTAAAATGGTGTCAGCGTTCGGATTGGATGTGTCAGTGCTCACATTATGAGTGTCAACGCCTGATGGTTGAGGGTCAATATCCATATGCTGGGGTGATGGAGGGTGTTCTGGTAATGGTTTTGGGTGTGGTTGTGGTTGTGGTTGAGGTTGAGGGTGTGCTACTGCCTCAATGACAGCAAGCATGCCTGGGGTGAGGGGTAAGTCTCTGTAAGGTGGTGTATTCATATTACCAAAAACCATTTTCTTTTGAACAGGGATCATATAAAAATTGTTAGGATCCCTATTGAAGTATCCTTACATGTCAAAAACCATTTGTAAAAACCTAGGGTAAGCAAGAGTCATCTTGTTACCCTTATTGTGACACATGCCATCAAAAATCATTTTTGAAAAATTATAGTTTTACCCAGTTGCAATATACACAATGGCACTCCGAATTGAACGGTTAATTTCATTGTGTGAGGAGCATTTGGGACTCAAACATTGTAGGATGACATGTATTAGGAACTTCCAAGCGGGGGGAAATTGTTGTTTGGTATATTTATGTAAATGGCCTACTGGGGGAAAAGCATAACCCAAAGCTTGGAGTCCTAGCTCTAGCTCTGCGAGGAGAAGGGTGGTTATACCATCAGCATCATTAAGATGCAAAGCTTGGCGAACCAAAGCTTCAGTAACCACCCATGGAGCCCCATGTACAGTAGCAGTCAATGTAATCACTCCATTAACTGTTGTGGAACTGACTGTGTTCCAAAAATGCTTAATGTGTATGATAGGGACAAGAGGAGTATGTGAAAGTGCATACCTTAAAGGAGACACATTCAAATACCCAATCATTTGAGTGTATTGGGGAAACAGAGTATTATCAGTTTCCAAGTAAGCCACCATGTTATGTTGGCTTCTGAACCCCAATTCCAATTGAGCAGGTTTAAACTTTGGTGCCATTAAGATTGATGATAGAAAACTATGAGATGAGAATATGGAGATATGAAGGTTTGAGAGATTTTAGTTAGAAAAGAATAGCAGTTACCCTGTTTGAAAGAAAATAGGCGTATTTATAGAAGAGGTAAAAACATACTATTGGTTGAAAAATGAGGCAGTTATATTTAAAAAGTAATCATGAAAATCTTGAAAAATATATAACTTATCTCATTCATTAAATAAAAGTTACCAACTCTCAAAATATACGGCCCATATTTTCGTCAAAAATAACAACTGGGTAGGACCCAATGTTTTTCAGCGGTCAGAAAGTAAACATTAGCGTCTAACGGCTATATTTTTGTCAGCGTTGGAAATTTGCCATGTCAACGTTCAAATGGGTCTTATCAGCGTTTGGAAAGAAAATATGTCAGCGTCCAGAATAAAAATAATTAAAAATAAACAGGACCTTAACAAAGAAGTTTACCCTAGTGAAGATAACTCTTAGACTAAAAATGACTATAGGGTGGCAAGCACTGTCCAATCTTGCACACTTGCTTAAGCAAGATAGACTTAATTGTCCTCAAGTGTCCCTTGCTAACCAAAGTTCTTAACGGTGAAGTTACCTCATATAAACCCTTTGTAACTTCCCAGGTAAGCCCAATAAAAAACGTTCCCAAGTCTCCCAACCGACCAAATCCAATTCTAGGCCAAAAAGTCTTGGCAGTGTGCACAGTATATCAACTTTGCATGCTACAGTGCCTCACGATTTAGAAAACTAACTCGTACTCACCAGTGGACACAATCTAGAATTGTGATAAGAGTATTCTAAGAATACCCAAAATCCTAAAGGTTTCCTAAACCTCCCCTTAAACCATGATATACAAAGTTGCCAAATAAAAATCATGTAATAAAAATTTATGTCAAGATAGGAATGTAAAAATTCCAACCATCATCCATAAGTTTTAACACATTCCTTGTAAGATCTAAGAATCCATAATCAACTATGTATCCATTGTACAATGCTCATAATGCCTGGATGATTAGATCAAAAACCATAAATCTAACATATTGTTGTCAGCGACTATTTGAACACTTGTCAGCGTTCAAATAACCTTTGTCAGCGTTAGAAAAATAAAGTGGAAAACCTAATCTTGTACAAAGACAAATAACAGTACACATCCTGTACAAACTATACAATGATTTCAAAAACACATTTAAGTGAGATTGATCATTCCAATACTTGTTACCAAGTACTGGAACCTCCCAACATCAAAAGGTTTAGTTAAAAGATCAGCCACATTTTCTTCTGTGTGTACCCTATCTAGATATATTAAACATTTTTCAAAACAATCTCTTATAAAATGATGTCTAATTTCTATGTGTTTTGTTTTAGAGTGATGTACAAGATTCTTAATAATGCATAATGTACTGTTATTATCTACAAATATCATGGTATGCATAAAATTATACCTATAATCCAACAGCTGGTTTTGTAACCATTGAACTTGTCCATAACAAGTAGCTGCAGCAACATATTCTACTTCAGTTGTAGAGTTGGTCACCACTGTTTGTTTCTTGCATTGCCAAGATATCAATCTGCTCCCAAGAAATTGGCATCCAACAGTTGTGGATTTCCTATCAAACTCATCACCTCCATAGTCACTGTCAGAATAGCCAATAAGCTCCAGTGGAGAATCCTTTGGATACCGTAACCCCAAGGTAGGATAACACCTAAGGTATCTAAATATCCTTTTGATAGCATGAAGATGACACTCTTTGGAAGTCACTTGATGGCGTGCACATGCACACACAACAAACATGATGTGAGGTCTAGAAGGTGTAAGATACATCAATGACCCAATCATTAATCTATAATGTCTGACATCTACTTCTTTTCCATCTCCAGTGTTTCCCCAAGGGTGTTCCCTATCCATGGGTGTGCTAGCCCGTTTTTCATGTGGAGAAAAACCAAACTTCTTCAAGATCTATGCTACATACTGGTCTTGAGAGATAAAGATACCATCTTCTTTCTGTTGGACTTGTAAACCTAGAAAGAAGTTCATCTCTCCCATCACACTCATCCTGTATTTGTCTGTCATGAGCTTGGAAAAGTCTTCACTCATCTTTGGATTTGATGAACCAAAGATAATATCATCCACATAGACCTGAACAAGTAGAAAATCCTTACCAATCTTCTTGGTAAATAAGGTATGGTCTATGGTGCCCCTCTTAAATCCATTTTCCACCAGATAGGTGGAAAAAGTACCATACCATGCTATTGGGGGTTGATGAAGTCCATACATTGCTTTCTTGACTCTATACACTTTGTCTGGATGCTCTGAATCTTCAAAACCAGGAGGTTGCATTACATACACCTCCTCTTCAATTATGCCATATAAGAAAGCACTCTTCACATCCATCTGATAAAATGTGAAACCCATGCAAGAAGCATAGGCTATGAAAATCCTTATTGCTTTTATCCTTGCAACTAGTGCAAAAAACTCTTTATAGTCTATTCCTTCTTCTTGTGTATAGCCTTGAGCAACTAAACGTGCCTTGTTTCTGACCACAATACCTCTTTCATCCTTCTTGTTTCTAAGAACCCAACATGTCCCAATAGGTCTAACATACATTGGACAATCCACTAGCTCCCACACATCTTGAATGGAAAACTGATGAAGCTCATCCTGCATTGCTTCCACCCAGCTTGGTTCTTTGAGAGCATCAAAAATCTTCTTGGGTTCCTGTTGTGACAGAAAACAAGCAAATAAACATGCCTGCACAAGAGGGGTATCTTCCTTCTTGTGGATATTGGCAATGAAACCACCTTGAGTCTGATGAGACATTCTTGTTTGAACAGCAGACAGAACATCACCAATGATTAGGGAAGGAGGATGATTATTGACAACAGATGTAAGTATTCCTCCCCCAAGTAGTGTGTTGTCTTTTATATCAGTTTCCATGTTTCCAGTATCATCTTCATTTCCACTCCTATCCTCACTTGAATGAACCTCTTCATTAAGCATAGAAGGTTTACCATGTTCAAAATTATTGGAAGAGAATAAATGTCCAAAGAGGTTATCAGCGCCGGAGCTGTCAGCGTCTGAATTTAACCTGTCAGCATCTGAATTGGCTTTGTCAGCGCTTGAAGATGCATGCATGTTTTTATCAACTGGCTTTTCTTGTGGCCCTTCTTCCTTCTTTTCAGCAGCAGTAGAAGCTTGTGCAAACCCATAAGTCAATATAGGAACGGTAACTTACTCAAGTATGGGGTCTGATTGGATTACATGTGATCCTTCTTCCTTAGCAACATGTTTACCTGTAATTTCAACAATAGGTTCTTCCACAATATTTGAATCCCTTTCACAATGTCTGGATTAGTGACAGGCATATAAATCAAGGTCCTAGATAATGGTTCTAGATCAAAGAACCAGTCTGGTCCACTTTCAGGATCACTAGGTTTACTTTCTAAAAACTTAACATGCACTTTTTCAAGAATGCGTTTTTCTTTCTTGTTGTAAACCCTATACCATCTGCTCTGCATAGAATAACCCATAAAGTGGCCTTCATCACCTTTTGCACTAAACATTCCTAAGGCATCACTAGTATCTAGGATCACTACATGACATCCAAAGGGTTTAAGAAAACCTATGTTGGGTTTCCTATTCCAAAATAGCTCATAATGTATCTTATTATGGATTTTGTTGACCAAAGCTCTATTATAAACATAGTAGGCTGTATTAACAGCCTCGGCCTAAAAAGCAATGGGAAACTTAGCATCAACCAACATTGTCCTAGCTGCTTCTATTAGGGTTCTATTCTTTCTTTTAGCCACACCATTCTATTGTGGATTTCTAGCTATGCTAAACTCCCTAGTAATCCCTTTATCAACACAGAAAACAGTTTATTTCTAAACTCACCACCATTATCACTTTGATGAGACTGTAATTATACATAGTCTCATCGTCCAAATCGGGCTTAAAACGCTTAAAATATCATCAAAATACCCAAATATATGCTTGTGTTTGTTCATTGTGTATTTTAGGTACGGATATCGTGAAATCAACAAAAGATCAAAGGAATCAAGCAAAAACGAACACGGGAAACGAAGCCGCACAAAGAACCGGACCCGAATCATGATTTTCCTATGAAGTCCTTGAAGTTTGAAGATTTGGCAAGATTGGTCCCTCATCTTTTGACGACTTGTCATTTTAAAGCCTTGCAAAACTCAAAAATTGCATATGGGTCCCTAAAATGATGAGAGATTACATCATTGGTCCTTGAAGAATGCAAAATTTGCATTTCTAGTCCTTGATAAAGTTTGCAAGTGGTGTGCCATTTTTGACAAGTGGAGGAAAGTTATATACAAAGTAATTGGGTAATAAGCTGCTGATAACTTAATATAGCAAGAAAAGGGAAGATTGAGAGCTGTTATTGCCAAGTTTGTAACCCAAACCCTGTCTTAACCCGGCTGAGCCCACACCTAAGCCCATACCACCCTTTGACCCGGTCCAAGTCAAACCCCAGTCAACATTTTACGCCACATCACCTCCATCCACCAACCCAGTCCTCCTACGTCACCACCCCAACCACGTCACCCTTGATTTGTTATTAACTCAGTTTAAACTGAGTTTAATATCAATTAAAAAAGGAGGGAAACATTTTTCACCCCTAAATCTGCTTCCCCTTAATCATAAGAACCCTAATCCCTAACTTTCAATTGACCAATCATTAAAACCCAATACCTTCCAGAAACTTAATTGGTACCCACCTAAACACGACCCAACTCCTAAAACATTCGCATGTGACCTCTGAGACCCCACCCGTACCTCCCCTGCTCCCTACACCTCCTATTTTGGCAACAAAGGAATCCTACAGTTCATCCAACGGCTACAACCTAGTAACTAACCTCTCCAAGGAAAGTTTAAGGGCTCAGATTGCTTCAACAACATCTGGCACCCCACAAGCATAACATAGATCACGGGCAAGGTCTTTTGACCATTTTTAAAAGTTCAAAATCCTCAAGGGTAGTCCTGGAAGATCACAAATTAGGGTTTTAGCATTTCCTTTCTTCTAGAATCTTGTAATGTCCATTATATAAGGACACTTAGCTTTTCTTTTCACTTGTTCCAAGTTTTTGTAAAAACTTTTTCTTTGACTAGTTAAATGAAATTAAAAGCTTTTACTTAATTTGAGTTCGAGTAGTGTAACTTGTTATTTAAATTTCATTGGTTAATATTAGTTTACCAAAAATCTTGTTCAAATCTTGTTCAAAATTTTGGGACCCAATGTTATTGTATCTGTTGTGTGTGAATGACTGACAATCAAACCCACACAAAAGCTGTGATAAACTTGTTAAAATTATGCTTGAATATTTTGGATGGTAAAAATAGTTTAGTTTGAAAAATCCGTTTTCAAAGATTTTGTGTAATCTTTCTTTTTTAACTGATATTACCCTCACTGTTTCATTAGACATACTCAAAAGCTCTTGACAACAGCTTTTGAGTATATCTTAGGAGCTTGTATTTTCTTTTTGATTTGTTGTTTGTGTAGGTTCACAAGGATTCACAACAAGGCATTTCCTCCATTTTTCTTATTGCTTTTTGAAGATTTTTAGTCCTTGGGTCTCTAGGAGATTCCATCAGCAGGACCTCTCTACATATTAAATAGCACCCTCCCAATCCATCCTTTTGAAGGCATCAGCTAGGTACTAGTGGCTAGAACCCAAAATATTGGATTTTGATTGTGTTATTTGGATATGTGTGGAAAATGCATGATTCAGTTTTAAATGATAATTTTTCTGTTTAAATGTATTGTCTCAGGCTTGATATGCATGTTAGACTAGGTTATAATCTGTTTAAGTTGATTTTATAAGCTTTTGATTTGATAAAGTTGGATTTTCAGAAATTAAGGGGTGTTTGGATTTGGGTTTTTCTGAATCAAAGTGACAGCTTTTGATTTAAAGTCCACTCAGACACACTTGCATTTGTTAGTAGTTGGTTAAATCAGTGTTGGTTTTCAGTATTTTGTAGATTACAAGAGATTTGCATGCTCAAAAGTGATAAAACTAGCAATAGATACTAAGTAGGGTTTAGAACAGCTTGGATCTTGATTTTTGTGATCACAAACCTGGAAACCAATTAGTTCTAGTAGTAACATAGGATTCCTGTTAAGTACTTTATGATTTGGTAAGCTTTTGAGTAGATTATTTTGCTTTGAAAGTCGTCTTTGTGCCAATTGGTTCAGTTCACTGTTCATCAGACCTCAAAAATCAATACAGTCACTGCGTTTGGTGCTTTTTGTGTTTTTCTTGGCTTGGATATACTAGTTTTCTTGTTTATTGTGACTCCCTACACTCCACTGAGTGTAGGGGTGCCTTATTGTCCAAGAATAAGCCAACAAATAAGCTTTCCTAAGCTTATTGGTCACCAGACCCAAATTTTATAACTACTAGTGGGAACCAAGTTCCCACTGACAGTACAAAAGTTGGTACTGCTACACAAGCAGACAAAATCCAACAAAGTGTCACTTTCAGTTTCTAGTTTTTTTGTCTTTAGTGGTCTAATTTAGGTATTTTTAGCTGATTCAGTTTCATTATTTTTCTTATTTAATTTCTGAATTTTCTGTTTAATTTATTTTTATTTTACCGTTCATTTCCTATTTTTTAGATTTAATTGCAATTTAAATTACTTTTTAAGTTACTGTTTTTGTCTTTTAGTGTCAAAATTTGGTATTTATCAGTTTACAAATTTTCTTACATTTAGAAAAACATTTTAAGATTTTTAGTTTAAAAATATTTTTACTGTTCACTTTTTAAGTAATTTTTAGATTTTATTTTAGTTTAATTAGGGTGTAATTATTTCTGTTTTGTCTTTTAGTGAAATTTTTTACTTTTTTCAAAGTTTTCCATTTTTCTACTGTTCATTAGTATAATTTAGGATTTTTAAAATTGTCAAATTATTTTTAGCATTATTTTAATATTTTTAATCATTATTTTAGTTTAAAAATAATTTTTAGCCTTTTAAAAATAGAAAAATAGTTTTGAAAATTTAGGAAAAATACCTTTTAGTCTTTAAATGATATAAGTGATTTATTAGTTCAATAAAATAATACTTTGGGTTTTTTCTTAATTATATTTAATTTTAGGGCTTTAATTAGCATTTAAAATTGAATATTTAATTAATAAAAGGTTTTAAAATTTATTTATTGGATTTTTATTCTTATTTATATTATTTTAGACTTATTTTAAACTTTTAATTAATTTTTAGGTTTAATTTTTAATTTTGTCACGTTTTACGTATTTACGTTCGCGTTTTACGTTAATTCGTCGTAGTGTAATCGTAATCGTAGCTCGTCTTTAATTTTTCTCTTCTAAAACCAAAAACGTCACTAATCCAAACTTGATTTTATATAATTGGCACACTTAATCAACAGACCTCCTTCGAGAAAGAACTTGGAATTTATTCGGTTTCGCGTTTTTCCTAAAGCGTGCAACTTAATACTTGCCACATTATTCGTTGTTTTCCTAAACGACGTGTTTTTACCACAATCATTTTGGCGCAGCTGCCGGGGAGGTGTTTTTAGAGTTGCCATTATTACTATCGTGTTTGTGTGAGTAGTGCGTTTTTGCTTTTCAATTTTTGGAAAGCGTGAATATCGTACATACTCATTTTTGTTATTTTTCCTTATTATATTATAGTATCCAAATAAATCGTGTTTAATTTTCCTAAATTAAACACACAACAATCATTTACTATATTGTAGATATCCCATTATCGTTTTCGTTTTTCTTGTGAATATATTACTATATTGTACTTACGTAGAACAATAAATATACAAGTACTCCAAAAGCGTGAAAACGCAACCTTGATTCGGGATTTCATCACTCGATCATTGTATTCGAATCCAAAGCAAAAGTTTAAAGGCAAAATAGATAAATACTTTCGTGAGGCTTAATTTTGATTAACACAAACTATAAGGTGGGTATAAGGCGGTTGTATTTCACGACCTAAGGAAAAAAGGCTCTTAAGTGCTTAGCGCCACCTCGTTTCCCCCGCTTGCTTGTGCGTGTTTTGAGAAAGAAGGCCAATCGAGGGTTTGCCGCCCAAGTATTATCTACGTATATTATATTTGCTTGTGTTTTCAAGATTAAACCCTCTTGAACGTTATGGTGTTCCACCAACGTTCTAAAGTCATCAAAGGCGTTCACTCCACGTGATCGTTTTCATTCTTTGAGGCTCCTTTAATCGAGAAGATCGATTCGAGGAGAGATTTGTAGATTTGTGTCTACGTAATACATTCAAAAATCCAAAAAAAAATAAAAAAACAATCAAAAACCAAAAAAAATTGAAAAATCGAAAAACCCCAAAAAGAATCTTCTTTGCTACCCCCATTCTACGCTTAGTGCATGCGCACTCGATCGAAGGATTATTCTAATTCTAGCGACGCTTCGAATCGACGCAATCGTAATCGAAGGAATCGATGACGTAGACGAGATTTAGAAACCGACGTTCCTAATATCGTTGTTGAAGAGACCGTAGAGGAGATGGCCGACAATCGTTCGATGATGGAATTGCTCCAAGCGCCCACCGAGGGTTATGGAGACGCGATCGTAATTCCCGCTATCGAAGCGGATAATTTTGAGATTAAGAGCAGAATGCTTTCGTTGATTCAAGCTTCAATGTTTCAAGGTCGTGAAGCCGATAATCCTCACGACCATATTCGAAATTTTGATCGTCTTATAGCCACGAACAAGTTTAAGAACGTCGACACCGGTGTCGTCAAGCTTATGCTTTTTCCGTACTCGCTCGATGGTGCCGCCAAGGATTGGTACGAGAAAGAGCCACCTAATTCGATAACTACGTGCAAGGATCTCGTTTCCAAGTTCGTTAATTATTTTTTCCCACCGTCTAAGACAACGTTTTTCAAAAATGAAATTACGAAATTTGAGCAAAAAACGAATGAACATTTTAGAGACGCGTGGGATCGTTTTAAGGAATTGCTTAGGCAATGTCCTCACCATGGTTTTTCCGAGTTGCACCAAATCGATACGTTTTACAACGGTCTACATTTTAAGAACAAGATTCGTTGAATTCCGCCGCCGGTAGCAACTTTTTGTGTAAGACTCCGAAAGATGCATTGAAAATTATCGAAAACCGATCCAAGGTTTACCAACTCCGCAACGCACCGAGTGTTGCCAATGTCGCCAATGTTAGTAGTTCTAATCGTGACATTGAGAGAGTTGATGCGAAAGTCGACAAGTTGACGAATGTGTTTACGTCTTTTCTCGTTGAAATGCAAAAGAAATACGCTCCCGCTACGGTGAAAGCGGTGGAGGTTTCGTGTACGTTTTGTGGTGGACCTCATAATTATTACGAATGTGCGGCTACGGATGGCCAAACGTCGAATGTGAGTGCGTTAAATGGAAACAACAATTTTCAAAATCAAAATAACGCGGGTCCATCACAACAAGGCAATTATAACCAAGGGAACAATTTTCAAAATCGAAACAATTTTCAAGGAAACAATCAACAAGGGAATTTTTCGAATCAAAACCAAGGTTATAATAAAGGTCGTAATTTGAATTGGCAAAATCGAGACAATAATCAAAACTCTAATTTTTCAAACAACAACAATCAAGGAAACAATTTTTCAAGTGGGAATCAAGGAAATTTTCAAAGAAGTAATCAAACCCAAGGGAACTTTAATTCAAATCAAAATAGTTCATCAAACGATTTTCAAAACTACATGAAAACGAATTAGGCTAATATGAGACGATTAGAGGGAGAAATTTGTACTTTGAAAAACGACTTTAATAATACTTTGAAAATGCAAAACACGAAAATTGAGCAAGGACAAATTGACATAAAAAAGATGTTTTCGGCCATTATGAACAAGTCCTCGGGTGCGTCATCGAGTTCGTTACCTAGTGACACCGTTGCAAATCCGAAGGAACAATGTAAAGCCGCCTCGTCTCGTGAGAAAGGTCGTGTGATTACCCCTAACCTTGAAGGATTTCAAGTTGTTCCTTCTTCTCAACCCTCGACTTCTAAGACGTCTTATTGTTCTAAAGTCGATGGGGTGAACGTGGCGACCAAGGAAAAGAGTGCACACCCTCGTGTACCTCAAATTCCATCCACGGTTCAAAAAGAGAGTTTTATCGACCTTACGAAAGTAACCCTGGAAGAAACTTGTGCATCGATCCTTCTTAAAAAATCCAAAAGGCATATGCCGAGAAAGGAAGAGGTTCCGGGCCAATTTCTATTACCTTGTGATTTTTCCGAGATTGAGGGATGTTTAGCCCTTGCCGATTTAGGTGCTAGCATCAATCTCATGCCTCATTCTCTATGGAAATTGATGAGATTGCCTAATCTTACCCCCACGAACATGACAATCGAGCTTGCAAATTGTACTCCATTAATACCAATTGGAATAGCCGAGGATGTCTATGTCAAAGTTGGAAAGTTTGTTTCTCCTGCGGAATTCGTCATATCCGATTACGAGTGTGACCCTAAATGTCCCATTATTTTAGGCCGACCATTTTATCGACGGCTAGAACGGTAATCGACGTTCACGAGGGGAGACATACTATTAGATATGGGGATGACAAAATGTACTTTTTCACGAGTAAATCCCAAGTGTCTTATGATAATGAAAAAACCGAGGTTTCAAAACCTAATGTTTCTAAACCTAATGATTTCAAAATGTTCACTTTAGCGGAAAGAATGAGGCTTAATGCATGTTTTGAAAATATTAAGAAGAACGGTTTTAAAGATGAGGATTTTAATGATAAAGAATACGTGTACCTAATTCAAAAGGGTATGTGTAAATTTATGAATGAAAATTCACTTTGGGATGAATTCGATGAAACAAGTGAAATACCAATTCTGAAGGGCGACGTTAGTGCCATCACGATAATGACCAAAATGGACTCGTCTTCACCACCTTCTAAGGACCACGACTTTGAGGCTTCAACTTCTAACTCCATCGAAGTGCCTCCTTTTCCTAGCCCAACACCCGTTGAGGCGAAAGGTTTTATCGACATCGATCCTCTCGTCTTAGAAAAGTCACCCAAGCATAGTCATTCGACTTGTAAGACCATGGTTGTGAGTGCTCACATCGACTCTTTCTTTGACGATGACGATGGCGATTTTGCCGAGATTGATCACGTACTTCGAAATCCACATGCAATTTTTGATTCTCCTAAAAAGAAACATGTGAAGTACGATGATTACGAGTTTGATCCCGAGATTGAGGAAATCATTGAACGAGAGCTAGCTCTTTTGCCTCCATTTCCACCTACGAGTGAGGTCGATCTTTCCAAAATAGAGGATGAACTAAATGAGTTGGAACGTCTTATTTTCGATGACGAACCAACTCATGTGACCAAAAATCCAATTCTCGAGGAGTTACCTAATCAACACTCCTCAAATGAGAATTACGTTTACCACATTCGTGAGGATTTAACTTATCAACAATCCCCACAAATGGATGATGGTTTCGTGCTTGATCGTGATCGTTTCGAGAGAGTTTCTAAGATACTCAAGGAGGGGAATGACAAACCTTGGTTTGACAAGCCTATCTTTGATGAAGAAATCGATGAGATCGACGTTCATGAGGATGACGAGTATGTAGACCCCGAGGGGGCGGTGTTCTTTATTGACAAACGTTTTGAGAACTTATATAATCCGCCACCCCCTCCCACCAATGACTTAAATGTGAGGATTTTTAGCGCGACTAATTTTGAATTTGACACGCCAAATATTTTTGACATTATCAAATCAGGTTTTCATAAAGAGTTTTTAAACAATGAAAAAGGAAAGGATTTTAAAAATGTTTTAAATGATTCTTCTACATGTTTAACTCCGTCATCACCGCGTTTTATGAGTGCTACCACCTCGTCTACTCCTTTTGACGACGGTTGGTGTGGATCTAGTGTGGGGGAAGCCCCTTATGTTCCCTCACATTTCTCCACCGAGGACGAGATTTACGATCCCGAAATTGCTTGTAAAGGGAAATCTCGGTCTTCCACCGATGCAATAAATAGAAATCATATTCATTTGCTTGGTGTGAGTCTACCTCGAGTAGCTCATAAGTTTGCCTTACCCATTGCCCCACCTTTCTACTTCTTATCTATTTTCTTCTACCCCATTGGGGTTCTAGTTGGAGTAGCGTTGTTTCGTCTTTCATCTAAAGACGAGGACGCTATATTTGACCCCGGTATACGTATATCGGGTTTTTAATGTACTCCATGTACTTTTGGGCCTTGTTTATCATGTAAGCCCCACCAAAAATGACCAAACCAAGATTGTCCCTAAATGATCACATTTATGGGGATTCGAGTCGAGCTTTTGACTTGGTTAACAAAAACAAGGTGCCTCGTGGGGGATTCTCATGCTTATCCTTGTAAATATTATCGCTTTCTTAGTTTAATGTAACGAGGGGACTTGTGCTCTTCGAACCTTTGTTTCGTGGTTGTTTGTGATTGTGATTTATTAAGTTCATCGTCATCATTGAAGCCTCTCGTGTTCGTTTTACGGATCACTCGAGCTTCGATCGTTGCCTTTGGAGATTCCGATATCCGATGATATCCTTTTATGTTCTAACGTTTATCTTATTAGCATAATTCATAAACGGCTTTTAGGTTGTTCGTTTTACCCTTTCCATGCTCGAGATTAAGCATTCGACTTCGTCTCTAGTATGGTGGTGTTTTCACCCCTAGACTCAAAACATGAGGACAATGTTTAGTTTTAGTAGGGGGGGGGGGGTGAGTAGATACTTCACCTTGCTTACGTCACCACGCAATCCAATATTCATCGTTTTGTTATCGTTTTGTTGCAAAATAAGGCTAAAAATGGCCAAATTTTTAAAATTTTCTTGTTTTTCATAAGTGTTTAAGACACGAATGTAGGTTTTCCGATGGTGAGAATGAGAGTAATTTTTGACTTGACCGTGCGTGTTGAGCACTTAGCTTCGATTCCTTAACTTTTTTAGGCTAAGTCTTTTAAATAAGGACGAGAAATGATAGAGTTATTTATAAGTCTCGTAATCGTCACGATCTCATGTGTAGTACTATTAGCTTATTCTCCCCACGCTTTTGTATAATAAATTGGTAATAAATATTGATTTCGCGGTTTAGTCACTATTGTTGGTTTCTAATTTTTTTTAGTAGCTTCCATGTAATTAAATTGGGAAAACATTAAGGTATCGCCAGCGTCACGGTTTTGAAGTATTAGCACCCGAATAATCGAATGCTTCACCTAATAATAAGATTTCAAGTGCTCACCTAAATTAAGCAAAAATTTGAAGCTCACAAGGACGAAAAATCTATGCCCAAATTGAAAGTGAATCAAGCCTTAATCTTTGAAGCTTTAAAGATCCAAAATTCGCTTTAGCGTGAGGATATACGTCTTTGGCTAATAAAACCACCGATGAGGCGGATAATAAAAGGCAAGGCAAGACCGAAGTCATAATAAAAGCTCCATGGCGGAGTTGAATAAAAGATGGAGGTAAACCTATGATAATAAGGCCCTTCCGTTAGGGGGCGTATAGAAGTCTTGGTAATAAGTCTCATGTTCAAAACCGTTATAAAACCGTGTTTATCGATCCTTCTTGTTGACTTAATTTTTTGACATCGTTGTCTATTGGGATGAATTATTAATTTAATGATTTTGGTTACACCGTTAAGACTCTATTTTTAAACTTAATCTCTATTCACGCATAAGTCAATGATGTATCCTCGTGATCATTAAGAAAAAATAAAATATAAGAGATACCAAGTAGGAATAAGGGAGTTTAGGTTCGTAATTAACACTCATGAGATATGATTGTGTTGCTAACTTATAATAACAATGATCTCGTTACACGCTTAGCATGGAATTGGGTGAAAATCGAGGACGACGAAATTATTTCTAGCGAAGCATTCACGTGTTCTTGTTCTATGATCCCAAAAGTCACTTAATTGTGATGAAAACAATACATTATGTCTAAAACACGTGTAGTAGTTTATTTAAATTTATGTCTTTAATAAATGTTGTCACACCCCACCATGGCGGAATATGGGGCGCGACGTATGGATATCATCACAACAAACGGTGTCTCTATAGAGAAAACTAAAATGCAACTATAATGTCATAAAAAGGTGACACAAATGTCATGACAATATCTCAACCAATGCAGGAGTCTAGGTAAGTCGGTAACAGTCCTACCTCTTACCCAAGACAAATAAATAACATAACCAAACAAATATATGTGTGCCACAATATCACTTATTAAATGAACAAATAAAAACTAAGAAGCAAACGGGGATATCCTTCTATATGCATTCCTACGTTCTCCAAATCCTAGCCACTTAAGTTCTCACGCCTACCCAAAGCATCACCTGAAAGAGACACTAAAACACATCAACATAAAGTTGGTGAGAGTCATAGGTTTAGAATCCAATGCTAAAATCAGTTACAAGATGTGAATAACAACCATCAACACAGTAACATATGGACAATGCGCTACAATTATGTATTAACAACTAGCATTCAAGTTCAATCAATCATCACAATTCCAAGGCATCACGCCTTACCAACAACCACAATTACCAAGGCATCACGCCTTACCAACAACCATAATTTCCAAGGCATCACGCCTTACCAATAACCATAATTTCCAAGGCATCACGCCTTACCAACAACCATGGTACCATAGGCGCCCATACACCTATGTACCTTTCCCATCCAAATCATACACGAATAAGAATCACATAGCAGTTAATCACATAATGTACACATAAGTCCATCTCAAACCTTAAAAACATTCACAGCATCAGTTTATAAACAACATAACACAGTGTCTCTTCCATCCCATCTGGAAGTTAAAATACATAGTAAACATGGGACTATGAAACTCACCTGATTGCTTCTTCACAAGTCCTCGCACTAGCAAAAAGCTAACAAACCAAAAACACGCAATCAATACATGAACCAATCACTAAGATTGCACATCAACCTATGATGGACATCTAAACTCCTCTCATATAAATACCCCATTTATAAACTCTAAACACCCCATTACCCTTCCCTAACAAGTCCTTAACTTTTTTAAGTTTAATAACTATCCCGTTCATATTTTACACAAAACAGTCCCAATTTTAGGTCTCCAAACTTTAAGTCAAACGTCCACTTAAACATACCCATGGTTTCTGTAAAATGAATATTCATACCCTTACATATGTTGGCTAACACCTGCCAGTTGTCCTAACCTTAAAGCTACTGTTAAGGCCCCGATATATATATATATATATATATATATATATATATATATATATATATATATATATATATATATATATATATATATATATATATATATATATATATATATATATATATATATATATATATATATATATATATATATATATATATATATATATATATATATATATATATATATATATATATATATATATATATATATATATACTTTTGTTAATCCAGATTTCCTGATTTTAAACATACTAAAACTTTGTTACAATTAGGGAGTCTTACCCTAAACCACAACCTTAGCCCAAGTGCAGATACTTAATACAATATATAAACCATCTCTCATGTTCGTGAGAAGATCCCAATGCAACCCTAAGTACCCCAAACAACTCAAAACTTAAGAAGAAAACAGGCTGATTACAAAACTGTTTTGACCTCCGACTGTTGTAACCTGTTTTTGACCCACTTCCCGACCTCCAATTTAGTTCTCGTTTCTTGAATTGGAAATCCACTTCAATTACCTTTTCAGGGATACTTGGATCGTAAAATAAGAGTTTATAGAACTCCCGATATGATCAAAACAATTGACTCAAAATTCTGCCCAGTTTTTAAAAACGGGTTTAATCAAATTAACTTAATTAATTAACCCTAATCCCACTAATTACAAGCCCTAATTTAGGTAATCATTAATATATCATTACAATACAGATTTTAATATAAACCCTAACCTAAATCTACCATATGTTGATGTATACATGTTTAATTAAATAAGAACAAACATTAAACAAGATTGTACCTTCAATTGATCGAAAATTAAGATTTTGAAAACCCTAATTTTTCTTCTTCCCTTTTTCTTTCCTCCATGGCTGCGCTTCTTCTTTATTTTTATGAATTGTATGTTTTTTTTCCTAGTATTGTTTTAATAATATCCTATGTTCTAGTCCAAGCCCAAAACAAACTTTCCTTTTTCCCCTTTTTTTCCTTCTTGCGTCCAAACCAAACCGACCCATTCTTTTATATTTTTTTTCCTTTTTTATTACTTATTATTATATTATTAATAATACCTTAATTTACCTTAATTTATTTCAGCTCCTAAAACCTCCAAAACCTCAAAACCGTAAAACTAGTCAAATTTACGCGTTTACCGTAAAAGTCGTGAAATATACACTTTTATAAAAAATCTCAAATTTTGAAATAAACTTTATAACTAAGTCCTAAATGACTTAAAACCATCCCGAAAAATATTCATATGACTAAACACCTCGTCCGAGACCTCTAAATGCTAAACCGTAAATCGTAAAAATACGATTTTCTATAATACATATACGTATACGTAAAACTACTAAATAACACCATCTCACTTCATAGTCACTACCATGTGAACTCATGAACATGAAATCATCACACATCGTTTCACTCACAAGGTACCCCGTACCGGAAACGATATCCAAACCACAATCTATACACACCAATAAGCACATAAACACATAAAGACACGTAACTAGCACAAAATAAAACTAAGTGACGAACCTCAAAACTAGGGTTGTCACATCACTCCCTCCTAATAGAAATCTCGGCCCGAGATTTACTCCTTAGGATCAACACACAACCAACAAATCACACGAGGATACCTGTTCTAAATGAACTCCCCTCATTTCCACGTGAACTTTAGTTCAAGTTGAAAAATACCACATATACAAACCAAAAATAATTAAACTCATTGCCAAACTCTTGACCTCACAGTCAATAAATCTCACAGATGACTCTTTGATAAAACAAAGACTCTTATTAACACAAGTCCCGAATAACCGTACACGCAAAATGCATTCTCAAACAACCTTTACCAATCTATACATGAAATGTATCATGTATACAACTCACTTCCCCCAGGTAATTCTATGCTTATAAGCTAATGGTCCGATCTTTCCAAGGATCATAAATGGACCTACAAAACTCTACATCAACTCCCTTTAGTCTGTACCCCAAACTACTTAAAATTTTCCAATTTCATTACAAAGTGACCTGTGACGGTCTTTTACATATCCATTAGTTCTTCCAATCTAAATCAACTTATGAGCTATACAAAACATCAAAAGGACGGTTATCTCAGTTAGACCAAGCCCTTCGTACCTATGGCACATCACACCTATAACTCCTCATCCAATCGATTATCGATACTAAGCCTCCCAAACAATCAGTATAGGTCAGTGCCATTTCTTTTTTCCACACTACGACAGCATTAGCCTACGTTGTACTTTATTCTACTCATTAGGCTCTACCAAAGTTTTACCTTCGGTTCCTATCTCGACCTACTTGATGATTCGCTTCTATACACACTTCCTTCTCCTTCCTCGACTCCTACCATACATCACGATTTGATGCTTCCCATCGTTTCTTCCCTTGCCATAATCCTTCATAAGGCATTCCATACATATTAGGCTATCTCTTACGCAAGACCCTCTATTCCATCACATCCGTACGTAATCCTTCCAACTTCTCAACTACGTGACTTCTCATTCCTCTTGAAATATGAGATGAATTAGTCAGTCTATCGACTATCACCGAACTCTCATCGTACTTATTCCTCCACCCCATTATGTATCCCTTTCACTAACTTCGTCCTTACATTGCCCTTTCTAAGCTACTCCTATCTATGTAGGAAGTATAGTCTACGTCCCTTTTCTCCATATGATTGTCCAAGCCACGCAACATACATGTTGACCCGTTCCCTGCTTTAGACAACTCAACTCGTGCAACCTACATCCTTCATCTAAGCCACCGTAATACGTCATCCATATAGTTCAAGTTCGTCTAAGCTTCACTTCATTCTTCTTATTTCATGTCTCATCAAACATGCTTGCCTTTCCCAGATGGTACTTAGCCTTGCAATTTTTCTTTCATCAATTAACTCCACCCATCACCTTTTCCAAAAGTTCAATCAAGATGATTGAATATGTGTTGGAGACGTTCATGATCCGTATAGATCATTCTCTACGTCTCGTACACCAAATGCCTCTAGCATTCTAGGCAGATATAACAATCCAGCTCCACTAATTAAGTCATATCTAGTTCTTCCAAATCTTCAATTCTTGCAACGTATAAGCAATCTCCTTTCTTTGTCGTTATCGTACACATCCAAATCCTTGGTCCACGTATCGTCATGCTTCGCGAATTCATCCCGTCCTTCTGATAATGCCAAGATCAGATCATTATCCAATCCACCGCTTGAGCCTCCAAAATGCTTTCTCGTCCTTCTTCACTTCGCCCTTGCTGGTTCCATGATATGCCACCATCTCTAACTACTCATCATAGTAAAATTAATACTAAAACTCACACTTGAAAATCTCACATATAACTCCACTCCAAAACCAACACATAATTCGCCTCACTCTCCTTCTTAGATTTGAGTAGATCAAGATGTCGTCGATGCTCCTGATGACAACTCGTTTATATACGTTCATGCACACTCAGTTTATTGACTCCATGAAAACCGCTAGTGCTTTGGCGAAGCCAAATGCATAACCATAAACCCAAGGCGTTCATACAACATCCTTAGCAGTTTCAATTACGTCCTCATTGCATCCCCTCTCAGCGGCAATACGAATGAATTTCTACCTCGTTCTACTCACGAAAATCTACACGTATTCTATAAGACCAATACTTCCTCTTATCAGACCACTCAACCGCTTCCACATCACATTTACTACCAGGCAACTCAACCTTTATCCTGAATCCCTTGCAAATTTCTAACAACTCTCTATGGCGCGTTACTTGTGCCAATATCCATACATTATACAAATCTCTATTCTTCTCCCTGGTACTCCAAAGAGTCCTTATATTCACATTAGTTTGTCTACGAACTTCTTCCCTCCCCACTAAGGGCATTCCGACCGTTCTCTCATGGCCACCTACTTAATCGTGTAGGCGCGACCAAGTCTTTCATATGACTACCTCAACGCTCCCAAACAATACGAAACCAAAACTACATCCTGAATCCACCAGATACGATCAACGAATCAAACCCACGGATAACTAACGACATTTCACGTGCACCAGTTAAAACAAGTCAAAAACCATGAGACTCAAAAGAAAACTCAAACCCAAAACGTGTATCAATTCAAAATGAACCATGAAAACGAAAATAATCCAAGAAACACCCAATGGCAACCAAACATATTACGCCCCGCGACATATTTTTTTAATCCGTGCAAAATATCGACTTTTCCAAAAGAATATATATCTTTTTTTATTATTACCTCCCACATCTATGTGACTCAAACAATCTACAAACAACCCTATTGACGAACTCAAAACTCAACTCAAAAACTAGGTATCCTGTGCATCCCTAATCATAAAAATAAACTACTATTCAAACTCAACCTCCAACCCGACATTTGTACAATAATTTCGGCCAAGATACTGACCTCCCATGACTATACATTCTGAATATTTGAAAAGTACGTTCCGAGTACATAATTTTTGGCTTTTGAATCACTCAAAAAGCTGTAAAAACGAACAAGTTATGACCAAATCAGTTTTATACTAGTTGTTTTAAAAAAACTAAAGAATAAACTTAGTGATCAATGTAATCCTTTAAAATGACAGATATAATTGTATGTGAAATCTTCATAAACTCAATTTAACCTTGTATAAATAATTAAAAATGACATAAATCGGTCAACTCAATTATATAAACTATGTAGGTAGAAAGAAATTTTTACTTCACTTTATTTCAAAGAAAGTCTTTTAGAATTTGAAATATATAAGTGTTGATTAAAAAGAAATCTTATGTTACATCTTGTTTCAAACACGACTCCAACACCTTACCCTTATTTTACCGAATACAACCAACCATCTAACTCAATATATACCGACCAAAAGAAATGCAAGACCCAACACAAAATATTTCATTATCTCAAAAGAAATCCCAAGTTATATCAGTAGACTTGAAACCAAGAACACCATTTTAAAACGTACACGTGAAATACGAAACTCAAAGAATACGCTACAAGACACACTTCAAAAGATTTAAAACGTCGTTGGAACTCCAACAAACTCCAGCACCATAAAACACGACAAACACAAGGTACGTTCAAGTTATAATAACTGGTGAACGACCATATACCATATAACCTAACACGTAGTAGTATATATACATCCGCATATATATACCTATCGAATCTCCCAAACATACTCGTTATCATACATGTCAAGTGAATCAATCGCTTTATACGCTTGTTTTTCCATATGAGTAATCACCATCTCACCGTGCCACAACAAGGCATAAAGCCCACCTCCAAAACCAAACCATATCGTGTGACCCCATAATCACACAACACAACTATAACCCAAAACATATAACACAAAAAGAACGATAACCATCTCATAGGAAGCCATTACATAAACCCATAAATTATACTTATACCCAAATTCTACATCTCATCATATACAAGCATGTACTAACCCTCTTTCATGCAATCATACTTGAGAACCCATTGAAGTTGTGGTACTTGTATAACTATGTTGGCCACCATACTTATACAATTACCCTTTCCCCAATGCACACCCTCCTATGATGACACTTATAAGAATCAATACAACATATAACACATAAATCCATCTACTCACATAAGCTTATAACCACATAAACAATAAAGTCCAAAACTCCATTTATTAAAATAACATAGTAATACTCTTGAAATACGTAAATCCATAGTCTAGCTAAAACAACATAGACTAAATCCAAAACGAAAACATAATCAGTTATAAGTCACGCCACCCGTAAGAGTGGAAACAGCTTAAAACCCTTCATACCCATGTACTCCTTGTATCTCGAACCACCACACGATTCTTAGGGAACATGACTTAAACATCAAAAGAAAAATAACATACCTCCGGTATGTAAAATAACTCGATAAAAGATAGAAACTACCTTGTACCAAATTATGTACTATAATGTACAATTTAAGCAAATGACTAGTGTGGACGATTATGGTTCAACCCGCACTAGTCACAAACCCGAAAAGAAAATAACATGTGGCTAAGTATGAACTTACTATGGTTCAATTCATACTAGTCAAAACATCGTAATAAATAACATCCAAACACATCAATTATAATAAATGCACACATACTCCTATGACGCCTATATGCAGGGACCCTTAAGCTATAGACTAGGCTACGCGACTAGGCAACCTAATTCTCTATAACCATTGGCTCTGATACCATTCTGTCACACACCACCATGGCGGAATATGGGGCGCGACGTATGGATATCATCACAACAAACGGTGTCTCTATAGAGAAAACTAAAATGCAACTATAATGTCATAAAAAGGTGACACAAATGTCATGACAATATCTCAACCAATGCAGGAGTCTAGGTAAGTCGGTAACAGTCCTACCTCTTACCCAAGACAAACAAATAACATAACCAAACAAATATATGTGTGCCACAGTATCACTTATTAAATGAACAAATAAAAACTAAGAAGGAAACGGGGATATCCTTCTATATGCATTCCTACGTTCTCCAAATCCTAGCCACTTAAGTTCTCACGCCTACCCAAAGCATCACCTGAAAGAGACACTAAAACACGTCAACATAAAGTTGGTGAGAGTCATAGATTTAGACTCCAATCCTAAAATCAGTTACAAGCTGTGAATAACAACCATCAAAACAATAACATATGGACAATGCACTACAATTATGTATTAACAACTAGCATTCAAGTTCAATCAATCATCACAATTCCAAGGCATCACGCCTTACCAACAACCACAATTACCAAGGCATCACGCCTTACCAACAACCATAATTTCCAAGGCATCATGCCTTACCAACAACCATAATTTCTAAGGCATCACGCCTTACCAACAACCATGTTACCATAGACGTCCATACACCTATGTACCTTTCCCATCCAAATCATACATGAACAAGAATCACATAGCAGTTAATCACATAATGTACACACAAGTCCATCTCAAACCTTAAAAACATTCACAACATCAATTTATAAACAACATAACACAGTGTCTCTTCCATCCCATCTGGAAGTCAAAATGAATAGTACACATGGGACTATGAAACTCATCTGATTGTTTCTTCACAAGTCCTCGCACTAGCAACAAGCTAACAAACCAAAAACACGCAATCAATACATGAACCAATCACTAAGATGGCTCATCAACCTATGATGGACATCTAAACTCCTCTAATATAAATACCCCATTTATAAACTCTAAACACCCCATTACCCTTCTCTAACAAGTCCTTAACTTGTTTAAGTTTAATAACTATCCCGTTCATATTTTACACAAAACAGTCCCAATTTTAGGTCTCCAAACTTTAAGTCAAACGTCCACTTAAACATACCCTTGGTTTCTGTAAAAGGAGTATTCATACCCTTACATATGTTGGCTAACACCTCCCACTTGTCCTAACCTTAAAGCTACTGTTAAGGCCCCGATATATATACATATATATATATATATATATATATATATATATATATATATATATATATATATATATATATATATATATATATATATATATATATATATATATATATATATATATATATATATATATATATATATATATATATATATATATATACTTTTGTCATTCAGATTTCCTGATTTTAAACATACTAAAAGTTTGTTACAATTAGGGGGTCTTACCCTAAACCACAACCTTATCCCAAGTGCAGATACTTAATACAATATGTAAACCATCTCTCATGTTCGTGAGAAGATCCCAATGCAACCCTAAGTACCCCAAACAACTCAAAACTTAAAAAGAAATCAGGCTGATTACAAAACTGTTTTGACCTCCGACTGTTGTAACCTGTTTTTGACCCACTTCCCTTCCTCCAATTTAGTTCTCGTCTCTTGCGTTGGAAAGGCACTTCAATTACCTTTTCAGGGATACTTGGATCGTAAAATAAGAGTTTATAGAACTCCCGATATGATCAAAACAATTGACTCAAAATTCTGCCCAGTTTTTAAAAACGGGTTTAATCAAATTAACTTAATTAATTAACCCTAATCTCACAAATTACAAGCCCTAATTTATGTAATCATTAATATATCATTAGAATACAGATTTTAATATAAACCTTAACCTAAATCCACCATATGTTGATGTCTACATGTTTAATTAAATAAGAACAAACATTAAATAAGATTGTACCTTCAATTGATCAAAAATCAAGATTTTGAAAACCCTAATTTTTCTTCTTCTCTTTTTCTTTCCTCCATGGATGCGTTTCTTCTTTTTTTTAGTTCTCGTCTCTTGCGTTGGAAAGCCACTTCAATTACCTTTTCAGGGATACTTGGATCGTAAAATAAGAGTTTATAGAACTCCCGATATGATCAAAACAATTGACTCAAAATTCTGCCCAGTTTTTAAAAACGGGTTTAATCAAATTAACTTAATTAATTAACCCTAATCCCAATAATTACAAGCCCTAATTTATGTAATCATTAATATATCATTAGAATACAGATTTTAATATAAACCTTAACCTAAATCCACCATATGTTGATGTCTACATGTTTAATTAAATAAGAACAAACATTAAATAAGATTGTACCTTCAATTGATCAAAAATCAAGATTTTGAAAACCCTAATTTTTCTTCTTCTCTTTTTCTTTCCTCCATGGCTGCGTTTCTTCTTTTTTTTTAGTTCTCGTCTCTTGCGTTGGAAAGCCACTTCAATTACCTTTTCAAGGATACTTGGATCGTAAAATAAGAGTTTATAGAACTCCCGATATGATCAAAACAATTGACTCAAAATTCTGCCCAGTTTATAAAAACGGGTTTAATCAAATTAACTTAATTAATTAACCCTAATACCACTAATTACAAGCCCTAATTTATGTAATCATTAATATATCATTAGAATACAGATTTTAATATAAACCTTAACCTAAATCCACCATATGTTGATGTCTACATGTTTAATTAAATAAGAACAAACATTAAATAAGATTGCACCTTCAATTGATCAAAAATCAAGATTTTGAAAACCCTAATTTTTCTTCTTCTCTTTTTCTTTCCTCCATGGCTGCATTTCTTTTTTTTTATGAATCGTATGTTTTTTTTCCTAGTATTGTTTTAATAATACCCTATGTTCTAGTCCAAGCCCAAAACAAACTTTCCTTTTTCCCCTTTTTTTCCTTCTTGCGTCCAAACTAAACCGACCCATTCTTTTATATTTTTTTTTCCTTTTTTATTACTTATTATTATATTATTAATAATACCTTAATTTACCTTAATTTATTTCAGCTCCTAAAACCTCCAAAACCTCAAAACCGTAAAACTAGTCAAATTTACGCGTTTACCGTAAAAGTCGTAAAATATACACTTTTATAAAAAATCTCAAATTTTGAAATAAACTTTATAACTAAGTCCTAAATGACTTAAAACCATCCCGAAAAATATTCATATGACTAAACACCTCATCCGAGACCTCTAAATGCTAAACCGTAAATCGTAAAAATACGATTTTCTATAATACATATACGTATACGTAAAACCACTAAATAACACCATCTCACTTCATAGTCACTACCATGTGAACTCATGAACATGAAATCATCACACATCGTTTCACTCACAAGGTACCCCGTACCGGAAACGATATCCAAACCACAATCTATACACACCAATAAGCACATAAACACATAAAGACACGTAACTAGCACAAAATAAAACTAAGTGACGAACCTCAAAACGAGGGTTGTCACAAATGTCATCATAAAATGAATTTTGGAAGTTCTATGATACTTAATTCTAGCATTGCTTGGGGACACGGCAATGGTTTAGTATGGGGGAGTGATGAGACTGTAATTATACATAGTCTCATCGTCCAAATCGGGCTTAAAACGCTTAAAATATTATCAAAATACCCAAATATATGCTTGTGTTTGTTCATTGTGTATTTTAGGTACGGATATCGTGAAATCAACAAAAGATCAAAGGAATCAAGCAAAAACGAACAAGGGAAACAAAGCCGCACAAAGAACCAGACCCGAATCATGATTTTCCTATGAAGTCCTTGAAGTTTGAAGATTTGGCAAGATTGGTCCCTCATCTTTTGAAGACTTGTCATTTTAAACCCTTGCAAAACTCAAAAATTGCATATGGGTCCCTAAAATGATGAGAGATTACATCATTGGTCCTTGAAGAATGCAAAATTTGCATTTCTAGTCCTTGATAAAGTTTGCAAGTGGTGTGCCATTTTTGACAAATGGAGGAAAGCTATATACAAAGTAATTGGGTAATAAGCTGTTGATAACTTAATATAGCAAGAAAAGGGAAGATTGAGGGTTGTTATTGCCAAGTTTGTAACCCAAACCCTGTTTTAACCCGGCTGAGCCCAGACCTAAGCCCATACCACCCTTTGACCCGGTCCAAGTCAAACCCTAGTCAACATTTTACGCCACATCACATCCATCCACCAACCCAGTCCTCCCACGTCACCACCCCAACCACGTCACCCTTGATTTATTATTAACTCAGTTTAAACTGAGTTTAATATTAATTAAAAAAGGAGGGAAACATTTTTCACCCCTAAATCTGCTTCCCCTTAATCATAAGAACCCTAATCCCCACCTTTCAATTGACCAACCATTTAAACCCAATACCTTCCAGAAACTTAATTGGTACCCACCTAAACCCGACCCAACTCCTAAAACATTCGCATGTGACCTCTGAGACCCCACCCGTACCCCCTGCTCCCTACACCACCTATTTTGGAAACAAAGGAATCCTATAGTTCATCCAACGGCTACAACCTAGTAACTAACCTCTCCAAGGAAAGTTTAACGGCTCATATTGTTTCAACAACATCTGGCACCCCACAAGCATAGCAGAGATCACGAGAAAGGTCTTTTGACCATTTTTAAAAGTTCAAAATCCTCAAGGGTAGTCCTGGAAGATCACAAATTAGGGTTTTAGCATTTCCTTTCTTCTAGAATCTTGTAATGTCCATTATATAAGAACACTTAGCTTTTCTTTTCACTTTTTCCAAGTTTTTGTAAAAACTTTTTCTTTGACTAGTTAAATGAAATTAAAAGCTTTTACTTAATTTGAGTTCCAGTAGTGTAACTTGTTATTAAAATTTCATTGGTTAATATTAGTTTACCAAAAATCTTGTTCAAATCTTGTTCAAAATTTTGGGACCCAAGGTTATTGTATCTGTTGTGTTTGAATAACTAACAATCAAACCCACACAAAGGCTGTGATAAACTTGTTAAAATTCTGCTTGAATCTTTTGGATGGTAAAAATAGTTTAGTTTGAAAAATCCGTTTTCAAAGATTTTATGTAATCTTTCTTTTTTAACTGATATTACCCTCACTGTTCCATTAGACATACACAAAAGCTCTTGACAACAACTTTTGAGTATATCTTAGGAGCTTGTATTTGCTTTTTGATTTGTTGTTTCTGTAGGTTCACAAGGATTCACAACAAGGCCTTTCCTCCATTTTTCTTATTGCTTTTTGAAGATATTTAGTCCTTGGGTCTCTAGGAGATTCCATCAGCAGGACCTCTCTACATATTAAATAGCACCATCCCAATTCATCCTTTTGAAGGCATCAGCTAGGTACTAGTGGCTTGAACCCAAAATATTGGATTTTGATTGTGTTATTTGGATATGTGTGGGAAATGCATGATTCAGTTTTAAATGATAATTTTTCTGTTTAAATGTATTGTCTCAGGCTTGATATGCATGTTAGACTAGGTTATAATCTGTTTAAGTTGATTTTATTAGCTTTTGATTTGATAAAGTTGTATTTTCAGAAATTAAGGGGTGTTTGGATTTGGGTTTTATCTGAATCAAAGTGACAGCTTATGATTTAAAGTCCACTTAGACACACTTGCATTTGTTGGTAGTTGGTTAAATCAGTGTTGGTTTTCAGTATTTTGTAAGTTACAAGAGATTTGCATGCTCAAAAGTGATAAAACCAGCAATAGATACTAAGTAGGGTTTAGAACAGCTTGGATCTTGATTTTTGTGATCTCAAACCTGGAAACCAATTAGTTCTAGTAGTAACATAGGATTCCTGTTAAGTACTTTATGATTTGGTAAGCTTTTGAGTAGATTATTGTGCTTTGAAAGTCGTCTTTGTGCCAATTGGTTCAGTTCACTGTTCATCAGACCTAAAAAATCAATACATGCACTGCAATTGGTGCTTTTTTGTGTTTTTCTTGGCTTGGATATACTAGTTTTCTTGTTTATTGTGACTCCATACACTCCACTGAGTGTAGCGGTGCCTTATTGTCCAAGAATAAGACAACAAATAAGCTTTCCTAAGCTTATTGGTCACAAGACCCAAATTTTATAACTACTAGTGGGAACCAAGTTCCCACTGACAGTACAAAAGTTGGTACTGCTACACAAGCAGACAAAATCCAACAAAGTGTCACTTTCAGTTTCTAGTTTTTTTTTGTCTTTAGTGGTCTAATTTAGGTATTTTTAGCTAATTTCAATTTCATTATTTTTCTTATTTAATTTCTGAATTTTCTGTTTAATTTATATTATTTTACTGTTCATTTCCTATTTTTTAGATTTAATTGCAAATTAAATTACTTTTTAAGTTACTGTTTTTGTCTTTTAGTGTCAAAATTTTGTATTTTTTAGTTTTACAAATTTTCTTAGATTTAGAAAAACATTTTAAGATTTTTAGTTTAAAAATATTTTTACTGTTCACTTTTTAAGTAATTTTTAGATTTTATTTTAGTTTAATTAGGGTTTAATTATTTTTGTTTTGTCTTTTAGTGAAAATTTTTACTTTTTTCAAACTTTTCCATTTTTCTATTGTTCATTAGTATAATTTAGGATTTTTAAAATTGTCAAATTATTTTTAGCATTATTTTAATATTTTTAATCATTATTTTAGTTTAAAAATAGTTTTTAGCCTTTTAAAAATAGAAAAATAGTTTTGAAAATTTAGGAAAATTACTTTTTAGTCTTTAAATAATATAAGTGATTTATTAGTTCAATAAAATATTATTTTGGGTTTTTTCTTAATTATATTTAATTTTAGGGCTTTAATTAGCATTTAAAATTGAATATTTAATTAATAAAAGGTTTTAAAATTTATTTATTGGATTTTTATTCTTATTTATATTATTTTAGACTTAGTTTAAAATTTTAATTAATTTTTAGGTTTAAATTTTAATTTTGTCACGTTTTACGTATTAACGTTCGCGTTTTACGTTAATTCGTCGTAGTGTAATCGTAATCGTAGCTCGTCTTTAATTTTTCTCTTCTAAAACCAAAAACGTCACTAATCCAAACTTGATTTTATATAATTGGCACACTTAATCCACATACCTCCTTCGAGAACGAACTTGGAATTTATTTGGTTTCGCGTTTTTCCTAAAGCGTGCAACTTAATACTTGCCACATTTATAGGTTGTTTTCCTAAACGACGTGTTTTTACCACAATCACACTTCTAAGTATTTCAACCTCATTCCCTGTTTTCTTTTCAATTTGGGTAATAAAGTTAATCAAAACTGTGGCAGTATCACTTTTTAAGTCAAAAAAGAAAGTCCAAGTAAATACAGAAAAATCATCAGTTATAACAAAACAGTAAGATTTACCATTTAAACTTTCTATATTAGTTGGGCCGAATAAATCCATATGTAGCAAGTGAACTGGTTTAGAACTGGAATGCACAATGTTAGACTTAAAGGAGACTTTGTGTTGTTTGCCTTTTAGGCATGCAACACAAGAGTGATCATTGTGAAAAGCCTTTGAAGGCAAACCATCAACTAAATCATGTCACACAAGTCTATTAATATTCTTAAAATTTATGTGCCCTAACCTTCTATGCCATAGATTACTCTCATCTACTGAAGCTTTAGCATAAAGACATGACAGATTTTTGTTTATCCTACTTCCATTAAGATTAACATTATAAATGTCCTTACGCCTAGGTGTTCTATAATCAATAAACTTCTCATCAGGTATCTTAAAATCTCTACTCAACACCAAGCATTCAGTATCAGTGAAAAGAACTTTATTCTTGTTATCACACACTTGTGACACACTAAACAAATTATAGTCAAGTTCTTTTACCAGAAAAACGTTTTCAAAACGTAAATTGTTGGTGATAAGAGTGCCTTTGCCAGAAATTGTACCATATCCTCCTCCAAAGTACACTTTGTCACCATTTTAATGGGGGTAAAATTTGACAAATAATCTTCCTTCCCCGTCATGTTCCTAGAGCATCTACTGTCCCAATATCCATGATCATTGACATGCTTTTGAATGCCCTGCACATAATGAAAACAAATTAGTTTTCTTTGGAAACCCAAGCCTGAGCAGACTTGGATTCATGTGGTTGTTAAACAAGAACAAATTTAGTCCTTATAACAACCACTTGTTAATCCCTTTGTGGCCTGAACTCCCAGTTTACCCCAATTGGTTTAGTAGTTACCTTTGAAAGATAATGAAATCTGTTACAGGTCATAGAAATCCTATTAGAATTAAGGTTTTGGTCTTGCTTAGGTCTCCAAGTCAAACTGGATGAAGATTTAGACCCCTTTCCCTTAGGCTGTAAGTACCTATTATTACTTGGTCTAACACAAGATCAAACACCAGCTTGTTGTGGCATTGACACATCATACCTAGAGCTGTCAGCGTTGGAGTTGTTCCTGTGAGCGGTGAATTTGTTCTTGTCAGCGCTGAATTTGTTCTTCTCAGCGCCAAAATTAGGGTTTGCTACAGGAACCCATTGTCTGTTAGACCATGTGTTGGTCTTTTGAAAGGGCCTTTGTCCATGATTATTTGTCCCTTTAGTAAAGAAGGGAGTTGGTCTAGTAACTTGTGGACTTGGTTGGACAAAATGTCTGGGTTTGACCATGGTTGACCTATTGTCAGCGTTGACTTTTGAGGCACTGACACATTTATAGTCCAAGTGAGAAAAACTCCCACATGTGTAACAAGCTTTTCTAGACATAACCTTAGGTCTAGATTGAAAGAAACCTGTCCCAGTAACACTAGCTTGGCTTTGTGGTGACCTAGGTTTTCTATACATTTCAGCATATTTAACACTAGGTTTTCTCTTAACAGATGAGCCAAGGTCAACAGGTTTTCCAGTAGTGGGATTGGTCACAGTAATAGGTGTAGGCTCAAATGGACTCTCACTAAGCATCCCACCCTTAACAAAAAGAAAATGGTTGTCGGCTTTCCACTTCTTAAGGTCAGTCACCTTTTGTTGATATTCCTCAACTGGGGTGAGCACTCTAGGTGGAGGAATAAATTCCTCTTCTTGAAGTTCTAGAATACCAGTCCAAGAGAGATCCTTTCTCTGAACACCATAAAAGTTCCCAGCAGGTGGAGGAACAGCAACATATTCATTAATCCAAATCCCAGACATATCCCTAGGGTTTCTTTGTTCACTTACACATTTTTCTAGGGTTTGACTGGCTTTATCAAAACTTTTAATTTAAGCCCTACATTTTCTTTATCCTTAATGGCTTCATCTAACTTAAGTTGCACTTCTCCTCTGGATCTCATCAGAGTGTCCCTAAGTTCAACACTAACTTTAAGATCATGAGACAAAACATTAATTTGATCTTTTAGGTCAAATTCCATTTTCTTATATTCCTCTACAGTCTTTTTAGTTTGTATAAGTGCCATTTGATAATTTGATAGCCTGCATTCTACATAAAAAACATTTGATTTTAACTTTAAATTTTCTTTGTTAAGCTTTTCAGTGTTTAATCGATAGCTTTTACTACAGTAAGCATCATCATATACCTCATTATCTGATGAAGACGAGGAATTGGCCATAAGAGCAATGTGAACATGCTCTTCTTCTTCCTTCTCAGCAATCAAAGCCTTATTCTCTTCCACATCCTTTGCCAAAAAGCTCCAGTCCCATCCAACACCATCAATGTCTTGCGTGGCAACCATAGCCTTTGGCTTAGTATCTTCAACCTTTATGATTTGGCTTGAAGTCTTTCCAGCATCAGATCTTCTTGGAGATCTGCATTCCTTCATAAAGTGGCCCATCCTATGGCAGTTGTAACACTCAACCTTGGATTTATCAAATCCAGTAGTGTCTTTAGCATTGAACGTCATCTTCTTTCTAAATCTCCCATTCCATATGTTGGCCCTTATGCTTGCAAGGGCCATATTCCATTTAATATCCATCTCTTCCAAATTCTCATCACTGATTTGCTCAAGATGCTCATAGGTAATCAAAGAACCATTGGGTAATGCAGCAATGTATGCACATACTGTATCCAAATCAATACCAGCATGTTTAAGCTTTGGTGAGTCAACATTGTATGTGTCAGCGTATGAATGTGAGGCGCTGACAAAGGTTGATCCACCGCTGACATAAGGTGATCCAGTAACAGGATGTGCATATGGTTCTCTTTCACTTGTTTGAGTTTCACTATGTGAGATAAAAGCCATGTTTCCAGACGTTGACTTGCTTCCATGATCCAGTAAGATTTCATTCTCTACAATCTTTAACTTATCGTAGACGTCATTAAAAGTAGAACTCTTATGGGCATTGGTAGCAATGATAGACCTATCTTCAATTTTCCACGCTTCACCAAGACTTTTAAGGAAAGTAGTAATGATATCTTCATCATCATATTTTGTTCCCATAAAGGTCAACTTGCTAGTGATGTCTAGAAGCCTGCTTCTTACCTCACTTAGCTTCTCATTGGGAAGAGCTTTAAACACAACATATTCATGCAAAAGTTGCTTCTTCTTTTCTTTGGTAGTGTCATCATTACCACCATAGTTGATTTGAAGAGATGCCCAAAGTTGTTTGGCAGACTCAAAACTTTTGTACTTGTGCTGATTGTTTGGACCCAAAGAGAGTTTAAGAATGCTTAAGGTCTTCATGTCATTCCTTCTTTTAGCTATATCTACAGTTGAGATAGCTCTTCCATCTTCAGGTCTTTCTCTACGCTCTTCAGCAGGAGAACCAGCGGTAGTCCTTGCTGCAATAGCAGCAGTAATCCTAGCTGCTTTATCAAATTGATTTCCAAAATCAATAATTTCCTAGAGAGTATGATCATGAATTTGAAGGTATAGTTCAAAATTGAACTTTCATTGTTCAAAGTTTTAGGGTCGAGCATGGGGATTTTTAGGTTGTGATTTGATAAGGAATAAGATTCTGTAGCAGACATCTTTTCTTGTTTTAGGGTTTCGGTGTTTTTAGGGTTTACTGTTCTTCTAGATCAATGTTCCTCAACAAGCTCTGATACCACTTGTTGATCCCAAACTTTTATCGATTAGCTTTGTGTTAACGAGATTGAGTCAAAGTTTAACACGTAGAGAAACTTTGTTGTTATGAACAATCCAAGTGTTATGCGGGATTAACACTTAGAATAAAGAACAAGTAAAACAATTAAACCAAACTTTCACTTTTGATTGATAATCGAACTTGCTTACCATGAAAGTTGAATACTGAATAAATATATATAAACTACAAACCCTACGACCTCCTTTTATAACATAAGGAGTCGTGTAAAAAGGATAACCTATAAACTATTCTAGGTAAAGATAAATATAGAAAATACAATATCGAGTATATCTTTACTTCAAATAACAAACGAGTTGACTAAGTTTTCATGTCAGTGGTTGGACTTCTTCTTGTCAGCGCTTGGATATCTCTTGTCAATGCTTGATCTGTCAGCGCTTGATTTCTTCTTGTCAGCGTACAATTTCCTCTTGTCAGCGTCTGAGTGACTTAGCTCATTTTATTCCCAACAGACTATTAGTCAAATTTGAAAATATTCACGAGGCTCGGGTTTCACAAAAATACTTCTCAAAAGTTAAAACGTATCATAAATATAATAATATCGTCTCCCGGCTCGACTTAACACGTCATTAAAAAGAAAACATCGAAAACGACAAACATCGAACAATCGACAATAAAACATTATTGGGCATCCGTCGACATCCCGCTTGCTAATACTCCTCATACTAGTTAAAAAGCAAAATAAGTCTCCTAACATTGGTTTCAACTTAAACCATCAAAAGCAAAAATCATTCAAGCTCATCAAAAATTTCAAAAATATTCATAATATAGGATTAAATAATGATCTCGGGTTTGGGTTATCACAATATGGAATATGCCATTTTCAAATTTTCAAATATTTAATTTAATAAAACATTTTCTTAAAAATAAAGTTTAATAAAAAACTTTGTCACATATATTAAAAGGTGAGTTTTAAGAAAACTTAAATCCTTGATCACTTAATTAGGATGAAAACTTGTTTGTTTATACCTTAAGTGATAATGGTTGAAATGAAAAATACTTGAACTCAAGAATTCGTTTTTCGTTTTTTTCGTAAATGCTTGTAATGGCGGATAATTAGCAATGGCGGATCGCTGTTGCAAAATCTCCAACATGGAACGAGTATCCATGTGTAACAAGGTGTCCGAATGTATATACAAGTTAATGACGTTTTAAACACTTCCTCGGGGAAGGAAGTAATACACCGGAGGTGGTTTGGTTACACGCGTGCGAGTACACGAGTAAGTAAACTCGAGGAGTGAGAGAGGAGCTCTCGGTCGACTTTTGAGAGAGAAGAGATTATCTCTCTCGAGGTGCAATAATTAATATCCACAAGAAAATATAATATATGTAAGTACTAATTGGGTGGCACACCACTCACCACTATCACTCTTGAAAGACCCACAAGGAAGCGGAGAAACGAGGCGGCACGTAGCACTTAAGAGCATGCTTCTTTAGAATATGAAATACACTCGCCTTATACCCCCCACATAGTGACCTCTTTCTCAAGTTCAAGTAGATCACATTATTTATCTATTGTGCCTTAATTAAATTTGACCGATACACGTACTTAGGACCAGAACGCCCCCAAATATGGTGTATTTCCTCGGCAATAATTATGGAAGTAGGTGGATTAAGTGTTCGTATCTACGTATATGTATTTACATATAATAATATCAAAAATATTTTTTTATTCTTATAATTATTAAAAAAAAATATAATATGTACGTAAAAACGATTGAAATAGATATATACAATAATATTTTTGGTGTAATCTTTTAGGAAAAAGATTACTTTTAGATTTTTTATTTTTTTGGTTCAATTCTTTAGGAAAATAATTGATTTTGTGATTTTTTAATTTTTATATTTTTATCTTTTTGATTTTTTTATGTTTTTGATTTATAATACGTAAAAATAACATTCACAAAGTGAACGGATCCCAAAATCTAATTCGCCTCACTCGGAACCGTTAATCTTCACGAAAAGAACCGGCAGCGGCGCCATTTAATATGTCATTTTTAGTATAATCGTCTCGGTATCTAATCGAATTGATTTAACCTTTCAAATTTGACTCTATTGTTTTTGGTGATAAAATTTGATTGGTAACTATTTTTACTTGGCAAAAAGCAATCAAAAAGGTAAAAATAATATCTACATATACGTATTAATCTAAAATATTTAGCAAATACCAAATTTAAATGCACAAAATGTAAAAGTGTAAAATACAAAATACTCAAACTAAAATTAAACTACAAATCCAAAATAACAAATATTCCAACACTACAACAATTGTTAACATTCAAATTTTTTATAAAACTAAATTTCAAATCTAATAAAATTGCTTACCAAATTTATTCTACTGTCAAGCCCAAAAATAACTAGCCTTTCCCTAATGACTAACATATAAGCCCATTTACTCTATGATTTCAAAATCCCAATTCAGTTTTTAATAAACGTACTATTATTATTTTAACCAGCTAGCTACGTAATGCTATGTATCAACTATCCCCAAATACAGGGACCTAAATTGTATTAATGCAATACTTTATAAAAATTGAACTAGACAAACAGTAAGCCATATACCATGTTGTTTTTTCCTGTTTTCTTGAAAACTATCTTATATCCAACTGACTGATTACAAACCTACACTATCATTGTGACAACCCAAACCCGAGGTCATTTATTTAATATTATATAATATTATATTATTTTACGAATGATTTTGAAATTTTTAGTGAGTTGAATAATATGACGATTGATGGTTTTATTTAAAACCGACGTTGGAGGTCTTATTTTTATCTTTTTACTAATAGCGAGGATTATTAGTGATCACGATATCGACGGATGCCCGAGATTTTATGTTTTATCATTTGTTGTCTCGATGTTTATATTTTTGACGTTTTTATTTTAAGTTCGTATTAAGTCAAACCAGGATCATATTATTATCATATTTTGAGTGCGTTTTAACTTTTGAAAAGTATTTTTACGAAACCCGAGCCTCGTAAATATTTTCAAAATTGACAGTTTATATTTTTCACCCTTACAACTATTTAATTGTATTTTGGACCAAAACTATCACAAATTGGTAAAACAAGCCCCCCCACCCCACTATAAAAAGATTTTCCACTACTAAAAATACATAGAAAATGTGTGTTCTTACAAAATCTCTCTCCTACCCCTCTCTCTTGCTATTTCCGTCCACCCCCACACCAAAACACCTTTGATTTTCAAAATTTACTTGGAATCAAAAGAAACTAAAACATATCCCATGTTGCAAATTCAACAAGGATCATTTTGATGTAAAAATATACAACATGCAAGAACCTTAAATTTTTGATGATGATCCATGAAGGTTTGACCTAATTTCTTATGATATAGTTGTTGTTAGTGTTGTTTTATATATATTTTAATTATTGCATGTTAGAAATTTTGAGTGGGTAAAATTTTGGATGATCATTCAAGTGTGTTATCGGTTAGTTAAGTTGTTGGTGATGATATTATGGTGATTTTAGACATAAGAGATTGATTAAAATTGGTTGAAAAATTGATTTAACATGATTTTTAAAGTTGTGTTTTAGATCAGTAGGTTCAAGCCCAATTTTGGGTACCTTACTATTTTAAAATGGTTTAACTAATAGCCTAGGGTTGTAGAGAATTCTTTTAGCTTCAATTCGATATAAGGTAGAGCTTCTAGCTCCAAACGAGCGCGAAGTTATGATGTTTTGATTATTCGTGTACCGGGAGACGAGTATCGACACAATCCGAAGTTGTTGTCGGTATTTGGATCGAATCTCGGGGACTATAGAATGAGTTGTAAAAATGGTCAAGTTCTGATATTTGGTTCTAAACTAAGGGTTGTGAGTCTATTTTCAAACTCAAGTGTCTGATTTGTAAACGGGGTTGTTTAGAATGGTCAAAATGGTTGTACGAGTCGGTGACGTAAAACAGTCCGGTTTTTGTAGTTCAAAGATGTGTCGGGCAGGGAACTTTAAAAGTAAAATATTTTGATGGGCTTTTAACAGGTCTTTCTATATAAAGTAAGTGACATCTCTGATTTGTATCATAAGTATTTGATGTGTTTATGTGACAATCCGTCAATTTATGGTTGATATTTTATTCTCAATAATTATTTGAAAACATTATTTTAATGTTATAATATGAACTCACTTATTTTTGGGAAGTAATTTGGATTTACGTCTTGAAGTAGCATCGACTACGTCTAAACCAGAGGATTCAACGTTACGTGCTTACGTTTACATATACCGTTTTGGTGACAGTCCGACATTTCAGAAAATAAATATGTTCGTGAATATTATTTTGAGATTTTAAATTTGTGTTGGTTCATAAACTCACAAATTTACGAGAACAGATTAGGACTTACGATTTTATTTTAACGTCCTTTACGACTAAACCGGAAACCTTAGGATTACGTATTTACGTTTTCGAACTCCGTTTTTGATGAGACAATTTTTATTAGATTCGTTTTGTGCCGTTGATTCATAATTTATAAAAACGTTTTTCGTAAAACGACCCGAGGGCACGCAAATTCAGGAAACTAGAATCGAGGAATACCCGTAAATTAGTGGGATGAGACAAGATAAATCTTTCCCTACCCCACTAACATGGGACGGCCAAACATTGACACACACCACTTGATGTGTCAAAGTGGTAGCATACTACTTACACTTGTAAGCATAAGCTTACAAAGTAAGCTATCAACTTAGCAAAACCATCAAACTAAACCACTTCTCATTTGCAACTCATGCAAACAACTCAAAAACTCTCTCACTCTCTCTATGGTGCCGTCCCACCATCATCACCATACACACCCATTTTGATCAAAAATTAACCATGAAATCTTATGCTATCTACACACATGATGAAGCCCTTTTGAAGCCCTATTGATTGGTGCAAGTTATAACATCCAAAGAGGAGTTGCTATGGAGTCTTAGGGATGATTTTCCACAAGGAGTTCTTGAAGAATGGTGGTCTTGAAGATGGTCTTGATTTATCACAAGTTGTGTGATCAAAATCCATGTCTTGATCACAACCTACATCATCATAGTGGTATAAAGATTGTTCTCCTTATCCTCTTGTTATTTTGATTATGTAATCATGTATTTTCTTCTTAAATGTATATATTTATGATGATATATGATGATAAAAATATTGTGTGGGGATTTGGTGTGGATAATCATGGGTAAAAAGATGAAAAACTATATGTAAAAAGGTTAAAATCATGCTTAAAAATGATGGTTGTATAAAACAATAAAGAACCATGTCATGAACTGATAAAATGGCATACATTAATGGATATACAGTAAGTAATATGTCTTGTACATATGTGAGAGTTGACCATGCAATGGAACCATTAGGATGAGTGAGATATGATCAAAACAAGTTTAGAGTACAAATCTGAGTACACTGTTTTGGACGATTTTTATAAAATACTTAGCGGCTGATTCAATAGTAGCCATAGAAGAGTAAAAGGGAGCACATATCATGTAGTTTATGCCATAAAAATTGAGCTTCTATCTCGATATAGAACTCTAGATATGGCTGTTTTGGTGAACATGAAAATAAAAATCAGATTTTGAGAAATTAAAGTATAATAGTATTATATAAGCACTCAAATAAAAATAGTATAAAATGTGAATTAAAACCCACTAACTTATATAATACATTTATATAAATATGTATAAGGAAAAATAAATGGACATTTTATTAAAAATGGTAGTTTGATAAGTTTTATAAGTTATAAAACTATAAACATAATTTTTACGACTTTTTCGGCTATTACCGTAAAATTAACGTTTTTGTTAAATAAAACTTAGACGGTTGGACCCGTCTAATGTAAACTTTTATAAACTCATATACTGATATATAAACATATATAACAAGTAAAAACCGATAAAAACCGAACTATATAACATACGGACATTAACGGGCTAAGTTAACGTTATTGGACTAATAATACAACAAAATGGGCTAAAACACTTATAAACTTATTTATTGGGCTTAAACCATTTGGGCCCAACATGTAAAGTATAAATACTGATAATACAAGTATGAGATGGATTAATACAAGTTAATGAACTTATAATAGGCTTATTGGACCTAAAACACGTAAATAGGTAAAACTAGTAAAAAGTTACCAATACATAAACACTAAAATGAGTAAAAGAGAATATGTAAACCCACTTGATCATCATATATATAAAATCATCATATGTATACATAATTGTTATTTTTATAAAGTCATTGGACAAGAGTCTAAGACGAGTATTATTTGTCTAGGTTTTCGTGATTGAAGCACGTACCGTACATCCAAATCGCCGATAACCGCCTTCCCACATCAACGTGAGTTCATAGCCTCACACTCTTTTAAATGTTTTTATAAATGTTTTATAAACCCGCGAGGGAGATAACATGTTAGTTTTTATAAAATAGGACACCATTTGTCCCGATTCTTTGTTTATTGATTTGGACCCGAATGATTATATGACCCGATGAATGATTAAATGACTCGATAGATGAGATAAAATAGATTATTAAAGTTAGGTTATGTCACTAAAAGTACCATTAGCATGAATTGTGAACTACCGGGATTTGGTAGACGCTTATGCATATAATAGTACTATTTGGGGACGATCACCCCAGTTCGCGCCTTGACGGTTGATCCCCGTCGTGCCACATTGATTGGTAAGCGAATTTATGTATGAGAAGATTTCCATAGCGTGACCTTTGTGACGACACGCTAATTTAGATGGGCAAATTGAGTTTCGGGCTAGCTACCCGTTGTTTGTTGTAGTAAGGTAACAATGTCATGCGGCTTATAATAATCCAAGTAACGAAATACTGCTATACGCACCGAATTACGATATATTGCCTGACTAGCAATACGGGGTCTTACTATTGATATTATGTTCGTGTTTTGGTTTTCATAACCATATTCATATAACGATTTTTATTTAACTTTATACAACGTAATAAGATGTATTGTATAATGTTTTTACGACATTGGCTCGTATAATGATTTTTAAGGCAAATGCCTATATTATGATTTTCGATAAGGATTTGTATAAAAATGGCTTTGGCTATTTTATGGCCTATTACAATGATTTGTACAAAATGATTTTTGGTAATAATTTTATACCAATGTTATATTGATGGATTTTATTGAACTCTATGAATTCACTCGGCGTTTTCGCTGACCTTTTCTTTTAACATGTTTTATCTCAGGTACTTGAAGGTAATTCTCGGGAAGACATCAAGAATTCATGGCGCGCACTTAAACATTAATTTCCATTCAAATGCTTTGTAAAACCTGTATAAAATACAATGACTTGGGACCTATGTAACTTTGATATTTATAAATGGAAATGCTTTATTATTAAAACGACGCGACTTTTAAGCGTTGTCTATGATGTGAGTAATGTGCTATCCCGTAACACCAACTAGTCTTCCGCTGTACTGAGTTGTATAAATTTGGGGGTGTTACAGTTTAAGTGGGGAAAATGAGCTCGTACATTTGGTGTGTACAAGCAGATTTTTATCGAAAGGATTGACTAATAAAGTAAACATATAGAAGGAAGTAATAGGTCACTTGTATTGTTTTTATTTTGGGTTGGTTGTGATATTATGATTTTGCGTTTGATGTTATTAAGTATGGATTTTATTCGAGTTTATTATTGATGAACGCGCCCTATTTGATAGGTTGCGGTTTTCGTGTTTATCGGGCATCAACTATCGTCGAAGGTCGTCTTGCTACTGCTATTACTCAAGGTGAGTCTATAGCCTCGCTTTTGTAATTGTTTTGAATTATTTTAAAACCCGCGAGGGGGATACATGTTATTTGAAAGTAAAATGAACACAAGTCATGATTGATTGTTTGGACCCGAATGTTGCCTTTGTTGTTTTGAATTGTATAAGTACCTAAATTGAAAAAGTCCCTAAAATCATGAGCCGTTAACTATCTTCTGACTTGATGTTGTGAGTTGGGAATAGCCGCTTATTCTAATAATAGTACTATTGGGCTGGCGACCCTATCTGAGACCAGAGCTTTACGCTGAGTAACCTCTGGGAAGGATAATTTTACGAGAATAAGAATGTGGTATACTTGCAATTTATACCCTAGTAGGGGCACTGGAATTCATCTAGTCATGTCGGCTTTAGGTGTGGGTGACTAAGTTAAGGGGTCGGTGTTAGAGCTTAATACAATTCTATAGCTATTGCTATACGCCTGAATGCCTGACTAATAGATTGTGTGCACGACAATTCTATTAAATGATCTTGATTGATTTTTCTCTTGTGTTCAAATGATGATTTGGAAAACCTATAGACTCGCTCAACCGTTGTGTTAATGATTTTAAGCATGTATTTCAGGTGATTGAAGTGGATTGTTGATGGAGCTTGCTGGAGAAGGATTGCGGGTTGCTTTTGTGGTGTTTCGTCTAAAACGGATTTCTTTCCCTTTTGTCATAAAAATAATAATGTACGGTCATGTACTTTGGTAAATTGTTTGTTGATTTGATAAAGTCTTTGGGGGACCTAAATGTGACTTTGATATTTCTAAAACTGTTTTACTTGGGATCGAAAGTTTTAGGCTATGGTTAAATTATATCCTTTTATATTTCAAATGTATCATTTTGAAACTGTTCAAAGTGTCTTGTATAACGATGTTTGTATTTAGCACCCAAATGTGTATTTCCGCTGCGCAATTAGGTCGATTGGTAATCAGAGCGTTTTAGTTATAGCAAATTAGGTCGATTTTTGAAAAATGTCCTAAACTATAGCTTTGGTGTCATATATATATATATATATATATATATATATATATATATATATATATATATATATATATATATATATATATATATATATATATATATATATATATATATATATATATATATATATATATATATATATATATATATATATATATATTTCAGAAAAGCACGCAACTTCTCCGCAAGGCTCCGGTAAGATGATTTGTTTTGTATTGTTTTATAGTTAAATGTATCCCTTAAAGCTGAAATGATTTTTAGAGTATTTATTAAGTAAATACTATGATGATGTATTGATGATGTATTGATGTTGTTGAAAGTACGTTGAGTACTTGTTATCGTAATTTTCTTTATGTAATGCATATGTATATAATTTTAAATAATGACCTTATATACTACCGAGGGTCTAGGACAGTAGACCAGATGATGAATAATTTTACAACTAATTTCTTGCGACTTATATCGGGTATGAGGAAGTTTGACTAGTTGATGTATGATAGATATGTGGTTGAAACTGGTGTGATTAGAAGGTTGATGTGAAAGAAAAGTTGTTTTAAAGGTTTTATTTGGTATGTGAAGAATTGAGTTTGTTAGGACTTGGAAGATGGATGAGATTCTTAGTCTTAGTTTGATTGTGACGAATTTGTGTGTTTGAATTGAAAGGTTTAAAGAGTAGTAGGTAAGTTTTGAAAGGATGAGTGAGTGGGAGCCTCATGTGAGATCAATTTTGGAAGTTTAGGGATGTTGAAAGTCGTATTGAGATTTGCCTAGTGATTAATCTGCCGTGTAGGAGTGAGTATTTGGATTTTGAGAGTGGGCTTCCATCATGTTAGGGATTCGACCTTGAGGTGCGAAAAGGGAAATAGACGTGTGTGATGAAGTTGACAACAATGTTAAGAAGGATGAGGAGCTGATGTCTAAGGAACTAGGATTTCTTTGTATCTTATTTCTTTTTGTGATCGAACTTATTTAAACCGTGTGTCATAGCATTGTGATGGAACTTATTATCCTTTAAGTTTGTTCGGTAGATGATTGTTGTGACAGACACTGCCACTATCCTGTTGAATCCCCAACGCAATCTGAATTACCCTCATGATCTATGATGTGCCTTTATTAACTCTTTTGAGTTTTGGTTGATGAGCCATTGTAGCTTGTGTTGTTCGTACATGTAGTATCCATGAGATGTCCTGATAAAGAATTCCTTCTTTTATCTTGATATGTATACTTATCATGTTTCTTTCTTTTGTGATGATGGAAGAAGGAGTAAGGGAAGCATATTTCTGTCATTAGTAGATCGCTACGTGACTAAGTTCCTTGAATTATGTCTCCAAAACTAACAATTGCTACTGTTAACACCATGATCGAACTAGTTATTGCTAGAGCACATGAAGCTAGTTGTGCTGCAAGGAATCAAGATGCTGGAGTTAGTTGTGCTGGAGATAATGGTGCTGAAGTTGATGCTGCTAAGAATAATGATGATGCTGCTGATCCAAATGATAGTGTTGCTGCTGTTCTGCAAGTTTCAAGAGCATGTATATATATGTTAGTTTTGGGAAGTGTGGTTCTGCGCAGTTTTGTGGTATTAGTGGTGCATTAGAATTGCATAGATGGATTGATAAGAAAGAGAGTACTTTTGAGATTATTGAGTGTTTAGAAACTAATAAGGTGAACTTGCTACTGCTATATTTCAGGATGGTACACTAAGATGATGGATTAATGATAGTTGTAAAATCACACTCGTTTAGGAAAACGAGGTAAAGCGGTAAGTATTAAGCGTACGTTTAGGAAAACGTAAACACTTATGACCCAAAGTGGGGATCGTTCTCGAGGAGGCTAGTGTGTTGTGTAATGAATTGATTAATGTTTGTGATTATATTGTTGAGAAAAAGAAAAATAGAAAGGGGACGAGAAGAGATTGACGGTTACGAAGACAGATCGAGCTAAGACGAAAAGATCGTTCACGTAAAACCGTAAAAACCTATAAATTAAAAACTTTAAACCTAAAAATTAATTAAAAGCTAAACTTAGTCTAAAATAATATAAATAAGAATAAAAATCCAATAAAAATATTTTAAAACCTTTCATTAATTAAATATTCAATTTTAAATGCTAATTAAAGCCCTAAAATTAAATATAATTAATCAAAATGTCCAAAATATTATTTTATTGAACAAATAACTTAATTATATTATCTAAAGACTAAAAAGTATTTTTCCTAATTTTTTAAAAACTATTTTTCTATTTTTAAATCACTAAAACTATTTTTAAACTAAAATAATTATAAAAAATTATAAAATAATGCCAAAAATAACTTGCCAATTTTAAAAATCCTAAATTACTCTAATGAATAGTAGAAAAATGAAAAAGTTTGAAAAATATTAAATTTCCCACTAAAAGACAAAAACAGTTTAATATTAAACCTTAATTAAGCTAATTTAATTATAAAAAATAATTAAAAAGTGAACAGTAAAAACTTTTTAGACTAAAAATCTTAAAATGTTTTTCTTAATCCAAGAAAATTCTTAAAACTGAAAAATGATAATTTTTTACACTAAATGCCAAAAACAGATTAATAAAAAGTATTTAAAATAGCAATTAAACCTAAAAAATAATGAACAGTAATAAAAATTTTACCTAAACAGAAAAATCAGAAATAAAATTAGAAAAATATTGGAACAAGTTTCAAGTCCTAAATCACAAATTAACCCACTAAAGACAAAAAATCAAAAAAGAATGATAGTGACACTTGCTTGGTTTTGTCTTCTTGCTTAGCAGTGCTAACTTTTGTGCTACCAGTGGGAAGTTTGTTCCCACTGCTAGTGTAAATTGTTGGTCAGTTAAGCTATAAGCTTAGGAAAGCTTATATTGAGAGCTTATATGGACAATAAGGCACCCCTATACTCAGTTGAGTATAGGGAGTCAATAACAACACAAAAACTAGCAAGTTACTTCACAAAATCTCACAAAAATGGCACAAGAAGTTTCTGATTAAGGCTATGCAGGTCTGGTGACAGTTCACTGATTTTACTTGCATAAAAGTGGATTTCAAATGCTTAAATCTTGCAATCAAGCTAAACAAATGACATACAAATGATTACCAACCCTGCTTGGACCTAGAATCTAACAGACTACCAAATTTGATGGCAAAATTTGCACAAAACATGCACAAAAAGGGATTGACAGTTTTTAGCTACTTTTCCAAATTTTTAACATGCAAACTTGTTTAAAACTCCACCAAACTGAAAACCAAGAACATGTATCACAAACTAACCATCTAAGAAGTGTTTTTAATAGGTTTTTAAGCAAGCTTGAAGTTAATAAACCCAACTTAAGCATTAATCCAAACACCCCTTAATTTCTGAAAATGATTTTTTTTTTCAAACCAAATTTACTCACAAATCATCCAAACTGATTAAACAAGTCCTAACATGCATAAAAACACCAAATCAAACATGAACAAACCTATAAACCAGCATCCAAACAGCTTTCATGCATTTTTCACTAAATCATACAAATCACACAATTTTGAAACTCAAAATAAGGGACAAGAATGCTACCTAGAGGGACCTACATCCAGGTCCCTCAGTGACTGAAAAGTCACCTCCCACAAGCTCGGGCTTGTGTTGAACCTTGGACAACAAGCTCTCAATGAAAACCTGCTAAGAAAAAATGAAGAAACACAATATGCAATTTTCTGATTTTTTTTTTCTTTTTTAAAACCTTTCTTTTCACAAACTTCTCACAATTACTCTTCTTTCAAAAACACTTAAATAAACAACTTATAACTCAGAAAACCAAAATTGAGAACAGGTTTTAATCAAGTCTTGAATTTTTTCTGAAACTTGAAGTTGCCTTTTGAAAACTCAAAAAACAATTCAACAATTAATTTTGGAACTCAGATTTCCTTAACTCACTTAATACCAACTTTTAAATACCAAAAGGAATTACAAATGAATTTTTATGAAAATACCAACTTTGCATTACTTAAAAAGGAATTACATAAAATTTTAAGGAAAATCTGGAACAAGGGTAATGCACAACCTGCATACTCCTTATATACTACTTAACAGAACATTCTAGAGCTAATAAATAAATAAATAAAAAGCTTTAATCCTAGCTAAGGGATTTCCTGAAATGCCCTTTGAATTTTGACTTAAAATGGTCAAGATGGATACATGTGACAAGCCAGCTGTTGTGGTTTGATCTTGGACGTCTAACAAGCCTTTGGGAACAAGTACTTCAATCTTAGGCGTTCATTTGGTCGGGTTTTGGGGTTTGAGACGAAAGTGATGGGCAGGGGAGGGTCCCACAACCACATGGGTGTGTTGTGAATGGAATCTGGGTTGTGGGTTGGGGTTGTGTGATGGGGAATTATAGTTCTGGAAGGTTATAGCAAAAACCCCTTTGTATTAATCTTTGTTCATCCTGGGGATTAGCTAGGGTTTATAGGGTAATTAGGGGTGGTTTAATCTATTTTGGGTAAATACTTTTTAAAAAAGGTGTTTGGGTGGGAAAAATGGGATTTGACTTTTGACTGAGTTTAATAAACTCGTGAGTGGGTTTCAGACGTGGAGGGTGAGGTGGAAGATGGGGGTGAGGTGGCGTGTGTCTATTGGGAGGGAGAGTTGTGTTGTCTGGGCAGAAATTCCCCCCTAGTTCCCTTTTTTCTTCACTTTGTAATAAGTAGCAAAAACCCCAATTTCCTTTTATAACAACTTTGGCAGCTTGTCACTTTTGGCACAACAATTTTGTAGATTTTAAACAAGGACATCAAATGCATATTTTGGATTCTTCAAGGGCTGTTCTTGTAAATTCTTGAAATATTAGGGACCCATATGTAATATGTGAGATTTACAAGGGTTTAATATGACAAGTCTTCAATAGTAGAGGGACCAAAGTTGCCAATCTTCAATTCTTCAAGGTCATTTTTGGAAATTCCAGATTCGGGTCCGGTTCATTGTGCGGCTTCGTTTCCCGTGTTCGTTTTTGATTGAATCTTGTGATCTTTTTGTCATTTCCTCAATATCCGTACCTAAAATACACAAGTAACAAACACGAGCATATATTTGGCAGTTTTAATGATATTTTATGCATTTTAAGCCCGATTTGGACGATGAGACTATGTATAAAAGCAGTCTCATCACTCCCCCATACTAAACCATTGCCGTGCCCTCACGCAATGCTAGAATTAAGTATCGTAGCACCTCCAAAATTCATTTTTATTCATTTTTAGCCTTATTTTGCAACAAAAATGATAACAAAAAGATAAACTTTGGAAAGCGTGAAGGTTTGGCAAGGCAAGTATCTATTCACCCCCCCCCCCATACTAAAGTTAAACATTGTCTTCAATGTTTCGAGTCTAGGGGTGCAAACACCCCCATACTAGAGACGTAGTCGAATGCCTAATATAGCATGGAAAGGGTGTAACCAATAAATTAATAGCCGTTTATGAAGTGTGCTTTAAACCTAAGGTTAGAACATCAAAGGATATATCATTTGTATATTGAGAAAGTCTTCAAAGCAAATGATCGAGTGCTCCCATAAAACGAACACGAGAGGCTCCAATCGTGAAGATCATGATCTAAAAACCACAATTCACAAACAACCACGGAACAAAGGTTGGAAGGGCACAAATCCCCTCACATTAAATTAATTAGAAAGCAATAATATGTACATGGATAAGCATGGGTCTCCCCCACGAGGCACCCTGTTTTTGATAACTGAGTCAAAAGCTCGGCTCGAATCCCCCATAAATGTGATCATTTATGGATTATCATGGTATGGTCAATTTTTAGTGGGGCTTACATGATAAACAAGGCCCAAAAACAACCGGTATTAAGGACTAAGTCCTTTGATGGTGCAAAATACCGGGATTGAAGATGGCGTTCTCATTTTCATTGGAAAAACAAACCAACGCCACTTCATCATGAGTCTACAAAAACCCAAAAGGGTTTCAAGAAAATAGATGAGAAGAAATAGAAGGGTGGGACAATGGTTAAGTCATAAAAACATTGAGCTACTCGAGGTAGACTCGCACCAATCAAATAGAAAGATTTTCCATTTATTGCATCGGTGGAAGACCGAGATTTACCTTTATAAGCATTTCCGGGATCAAATATCTCGTCCTTGGTGGAGAAAGGGGAGGGAACATAAGGGGCTTCCCCAACACTAAGTCCACACAAAACATCGTCAAAAGGAGAAGACGAGCTTGTAGTACTCAATACACGTGGTGATGACGGAGTTAGACTTGTAGAAAAATCTTTTAAATCTAATTTAAAATCTTTTCCTTTTTCATCTTTTAAACTCTCCTTATGAAAACCCGATTTAATTATGTCAAAAATATTTGGTGTTTCTAAAGCAATGTTAGTTACACTAAAAATTCTCACATTTGAAAACCGTTTTGGCAAAGGTGGTGGTAAGTTCTCAAAACGTTTGTCAACAAAGAAAACTACCCCATCGGGATCAACATATTCATCATCCGAAGAATCATTCACAATTGGAATCGTAGGCTTAACACTCTTAACCTCTACCGGCGGAGGGGACGGAACTTCATTTTTATCAACAACTCCTAAAACTCTTTTTGAAATCTTTTTACAAATGTTTTTTATGGGATTGACATTGTACAAATACGTGATAGAATACACATGAGAAAGTGTGGATTTTTGAGTTGCATTAATGACGAGTTCTTCCTCATTGAAACGAAGAGTGATTTTTCTTGCATGCACATCGATAAGTGCTCTCGAGGTATCCAAAAATGATCGACCTAAAATTAGCGGAACTTTAGGATCGATGGGAATGTCAACAACAATAAAGTCTACGGGATAGTAGAACTTTCCAACTTTCACAAAGACGTCCTCGGCTACTCCACAAGCTAGAATCGTAGAATGATCGGCCATCTCGATTGACATTCTTGAAGGAGTGAGATTGGGAAGATTGAGCGATTTAAAAATCTCAAGAGGCATCAAATTAATACTAGCACCAAGATCGGCCAAGGCGTAGCATTCTTCCATGTCTTGTATAGCACATGGGATTAAAAACTTGCCGGGATCACCTACTTTTTGAGGTATGCGGCTAAGAAAAACCGAAGAACAACTAGACGATTTTTGCAATTTCTCTTTGTTATTCAACATACTTTTGAAGTTCGCGGCAAATCGAGGCATCATGACTAAGGCGTCGGCAAAACTTATATTAAAATGCAAGTCACGAAACATTTTCATAAAAAGTTCAAATTGATAATTATTTCGTTCTCGTGCCTTTTCCTTGTCTCGTCTTGAAGGGTAGGGTAAAGGTGGTGTGGGTTGGGGCATAGGCATAGGCAACGGCCTTGGAATCTCGGGTTCTATAATTGGTATTGGTTCAACCGTAGGTGTGGTTTGAGCGGTACTTCGTGGCCTTTGAATTTGCTCCTTTTGTACCACCACCTCGGGTTCTTTCTCTTTTTCCTTCTCCATAGAAGTACTTGGACGAGAAATGGGTTCTTTGAAAGTTTTACCACTACGTGTAGTAATAACCTTCAATTCTCCTTTCGGGTTCACGATGGTATCACTAGGAAGACCACCCGAAGAAGACGGTTTACACATGATAGCTTCAAACATTTTTCCCATTCGGTCTTCAAACTTAGATTGCCTAGCATCCGCTTTTAACAACTCTTGCTTAATCTCATGTTGACCTTGCTCCATTTTTTGTTGATTTTGTTGGAGTCGTTGAACATTTCCTTCCATTTTATTAGCATGAGTCTTAAGTTCATTAGCAAGTTCGTTTTTAAGCTCGTTTTTCAACTCGGATCTTAAGCTAACCATTTCACGTTGCATATTATCAAACTTAGCATCGTTTGCCTTAGCATAATTCAAAAACTCTCCTTGAACATTTTTGGTGTGATCATTTTGAAAACCTTGAGTAGTAGTTTGAAAATCACGGTTTTGGTTTTGGTTTGAAATTTGCCCATTTCCACTTTGATAATTACCCTTGTTGTAATTACGTTGATTGCCTTGATAATTACCACCTTGGTTGTTGTTTCGATAGTTATTAGCATTTTGATTTGGTGGAGCTTGATTTTGGCGGGAACCTTGACCGTTTTGGTTATAAGTTCCCGTGACTACATAAGCACTCGAAGTGTTACCATCCGCGGTAATTCACTCAGAAAGATCATGAGCTCCACCACACGACAAACAACTCTTAGCAACCGCTTTAACCGAAGCGGAATTTGAAGCTTCTTGAGCTTTCCAATGGGACATAAGGTTAGCAAATCTATCAAAAAACCGATTTTCTTCATTTGCTTCATCATGTAAAGCATTAATGCTACGAGACGATGACGAGCCCATTTTGGCAACACTCGGTGTGTTACGAGGGCTATAAAACTTAGACCTATTTTCAATTATCACCAAAGCTTCCTCAACCGTTTTACACAAAAAATTACCACCCGCGACGGCATTTAAATAATCTCTTTCATGATCATTAAGTCCATTGTAAAACGTGTCAATTTGGTGCAAGTAAGAAAAACCGTGATGAGGACATTCATGTAACATCTCCTTAAACCTATTCCAAGCCGTTGAAAAACTTTCATTTGATTCTTGTGAAAATTTTGAAATCTCGTTTTTCAAATGCGTAGTCTTAGAGGGCGGAAAAAATTGGTTCACGAATTTTGAAACGAGATCCTTCCACGTCAATATAGAATTGGGTGGCTCTTTCTCTAACCAAATTTTAGCGGGTCCTGCTAAGGAATACGGAAAAAGCATCATCTTAATCGAGTCATTCGAGACATCCTTAAATTTGCAAGTAGCGGTAAGACGATTGGATTGGCGGATATGGTTGTGTGGACTGTCCTTCTCATCACCACGAAATTTTTTGTTTTGGATCATCGACAACAAACCCGTTTTCACCTCAAAATTCCCCGCAAGGATAGCGGGAATCACAATAGCCTCTCCATAACCCTCGGTGGGTGCTTGAAGTAACTCCATCATAGTTTGATTCGCCATGGTTGGTGCTTCTCGTACAATGGGTTCGTCAATAGGAGACTCCTCACTAGAATGATTTGGAGTGGGAGTTTTGTTCTTTCGTTTACGTGCACGTTTTGCTTGATTACGAGTTAGCATAAACGTCACGTACAACGAGGGGACGAGCAAAGAAGATTCTTTTTGGTGTTTTGTATTTTTCAATTTTTTTGTGGTTTTTGATTGTATTAACCTTTTTGGAATTTGGTGAATGTATTAAGTAGACACAAATCTACAAATCTCCTCCTTAATCAAATATCTCGATTAAAGAAGCCTCAAGGAATGAAAACGACCACGTGAAGTGAACGCCTTCGATGACTTTAGAACGTTGGTGGAACACCAAAACGTTCAAGAGGGTTTAATCAAATGAAACCAAGAAAATATATATAATACTTAGTAATACTTTGGGCGGCAAAAACCTCGATTGGCTCTCAAAATCAAAATACGCACAAGTAAGCGGAGGAAACGAGGCGTCGCGAAGCACTTAAGAGCCTTTTTCCTTTAGGTCGTGAAATACAACCGCCTTATACCCACCTTATAGTTTGTATTTTTCAAAATCGAGCTTCACGAAAGTATTTATCTATTTTTGCCTTTTTTCTTTGGTTTGAGATTCGAATACAATGATTGGTTAATGACCTCCCAAGTCAAGGTTGTGATTTCTCACGTATTTGGAGTACTTGTGAATTTATTGTTCTACGTATACAATATAGTAATAGTATTCACACAAAAACCGAAAAACGCTAATACGTATTAGTAGAGTGCTACTAATACAAATACTAATTATGGTTAGTATAAAAACAACAATTGTTCAATCAAAACACAACACGCCTCCCTGACAGCGGTGCCAAAATGATAGTGTAAAATCACACTCGTTTAGGAAAACAAGGTAAAAGCGGTAAGTATTAAGCGTACGTTTAGGAAAACGTAAACACTTATGACCCAAAGTGGGGATCGTTCTCGAGGAGGCTAGTGTGTTGTGTAATGAATTGATTAATGTTTGTGATTATATTGTTGAGAAAAAGAAAAATAGAAAGGGGACGAGAAGAGATTGACGGTTACGAAGACGAATCGAGCTAAGACGAAAAGATCGTTCACGTAAAACCGTAAAAACCTATAAATTAAAAACTTTAAACCTAAAAATTAATAAAAAGCTAAACTAAGTCTAAAATAATATAAATAAGAATAAAAATCCAATAAAAATATTTTAAAACCTTTCATTAATTAAATATTCAATTTTAAATGCTAATTAAAGCCCTAAAATTAAATATAATTAATCAAAATGTCCAAAATATTATTTTATTGAAAAATAACTTACTTATATTATCTAAAGACTAAAAAGTATTTTTCCTAATTCTTTAAAAACTATTTTTCTATTTTTAAATCACTAAAAACTATTTTTAAACTAAAATAATTATAAAAAATAATAAAATAATGCCAAAAATAATTTGCCAATTTTAAAAATCCTAAATTACTCAAATGAACAGTAGAAAAATGAAAAAGTTTGAAAAATATTAAATTTCCCACTAAAAGACAAAAACAGTTTAATATTAAACCCTAATTAAGCTAATTTAATTATAAAAAATAGTTAAAAAGTGAACAGTAAAAATGTTTTAGACTAAAAATCTTAAAATGTTTTTCTGAATCCAAGAAAATTCTTAAAACTGAAAAATGATAATTTTTTACACTAAATGCCAAAAACAGATTAATAAAAAGTATTTAAAATAGCAATTAAACCTAAAAAATAGCAAATGAACAGTAATAAAATTTTTACCTAAACAGAAAAATCAGATTTAAAATTAGAAAAATATTGAAACAAGTTTCAAGTCCTAATTCACAAATTAACCCACTAAAGACAAAAAATCAAAAAGACTGATAGTGACACTTGCTTGGTTTTGTCTTCTTGCTTAGCAGTGCTAACTTTTGTGCTACCAGTGGGAAGTTTGTTCCCACTGCTAGTGTAAATTGTTGGTCAGTTAAGCTATAAGCTTAGGAAAGCTTATATTGAGAGCTTATTTGGACAATAAGGCACCCCTATACTCAGTTGAGTATAGGGAGTCAATAACAACACAAAAACTAGCAAGTTACTTCACAAAATCTCACAAAAATGGCACAAGAAGTTTCTGATTAAGGCTATGCAGGTCTGGTGACAGTTCACTGATTTTACTTGCACAAAATGGATTTCAAATGCTTAAATCTTGCAATCAAGCTAAACACATGACATACAAATGATTACCAACCCTGCTTGGACCTAGAATCTAACAGACTACCAAATTTGATGGCAAAATTTGCACAAAACATGCACAAAAAGGGATTGACTGTTTTTAGCTACTTTTCCAAATTTTTAACATGCAAACTTGTTTAAAACTCCACCAAACTGAAAACCAAGAACATGTATCACAAACTAACCATCTAAGAAGTGTTTTTAACAGGTTTTTAAGCAAGCTTGAAGTTAATAAACCCAACTTAAGCCTTAATCCAAGCACCCCTTAATTTCTGAAAATGATTTTTTTTTCAAACCAAATTTACTCACAAATCATCCAAACTGATTAAACAGTCCTAACATGCATAAAAACACCAAATCAAACATGAACAAATCTATAAACTAGCATCCAAACAGCTTTCATGCATTTTTCACTAAATCATACAAATCACACAATTTTGAAACTCAAAATAAGGGACAAGAATGCTACCTAGAGGGACCTACATCCAGGTCCCTCAGTGACTGAAAAGTCACCTCCCACAAGCTCGGGCTTGTGCTGAATCTTGGACAACAAGCTCTCAATGAAAACCTGCTAAGAAAAAATGAAGAAACACAATATGCAATTTTCTGATTTTTTTTTCTTTTTTAAAACCTTTCTTTTCACAAACTTCTCACAATTACTCTTCTTTCAAAAACACTTAAATAAACAACTTATAACTCAGAAAACCAAAATTCAGAACAGGATTTAATCAAGTCTTGAATTTTTTCAGAAACTTGAAGTTGCCTTTTGAAAGCTCAAAAAAAAATTCAACAATTAATTTTGGAACTCATATTTCCTTAACTCACTTAATACCAACTTTTAAATACCAAAAGGAATTACAAATCAATTTTTATGAAAATACCAACTTTGCATTACTTAAAAAGGAATTACATAAAATTTTAAGGAAAATCTGGAACAAGGGTAATGCACAACCTGCATACTCCTTATATACTACTTAACAGAACATACTAGAGCTAATAAATAAATAAATAAAAAGCTTAAACCCTAGCTAAGGGATTTCCTGAAATGCCCTTTGAATTTTGACTGAAAATGGTCAAGATGGATACATGTGACAAGCCAGCTGTTGTGGTTTGATCTTGGACGTCTAACAAGCCTTTGGGAACAAGTACTTCAATCTCAGGCGTTCATTTGGTCGGGTTTTGGGGTTTGAGACGAAAGTGATGGACAGGGGAGGGTCCCACAACCACATGGGTGTGTTGTGAATGGAATCTGGGTTGTGGGTTGGGTTTGTGTGATGGGGAATTATAGTTCTGGAAGGTTATAACAAAAACCCCTTTGTATTAATCTTTGTTCATCCTGGGGATTAGCTAGGGTTTATAGGGTAATTAGGGGTGGTTTAATCTATTTTGGGTAAATACTTTTTAAAAAAGGTGTTTGGGTGGGAAAAATGGGATTTAACTTTTGACTGAGTTTAATAAACTCGTGAGTGGGTTTCAGACGTGGAGGGTGAGGTGGAAGATGGGGGTGAGGTGGCGTGTGTCTATTGGGAGGGAGAGTTGTGTTGTCTGGGCAGAAATGCCCCCCCTAGTTCCCTTTTTTCTTCACTTTGTAATAAGTAGCAAAAACCCCAATTTCCTTTTATAACAACTTTGGCAGCTTGTCACTTTTGGCACAACAATTTTGTAGATTTTAAACAAGGACATCAAATGCATATTTTAGATTCTTCAAGGGTTGTTCTTGTAAATTCTTGAAATATTAGGGACCCATATGTAATATGTGAGATTTACAAGGGTTTAATATGACAAGTCTTCAATAGTAGAGGGACCAAAGTTGCCAATCTTCAATTCTTCAAGGTCATTTTTGGAAATTCCAGATTCGGGTCCGGTTCATTGTGCGGCTACATTTCCCGTGTTCGTTTTTGATTGATTCTTGTGATCTTTTTGTCATTTCCTCAATATCCGTACCTAAAATACACAAGTAACAAACATGAGCATATATAGGCAGTTTTAATGATATTTTATGCATTTTAAGCCCGATTTGGACGATGAGACTATGTATAAAAGCAGTCTCATAATTAACCAAGTGACTACTTTAGGATTGGTTGTGGCGAATGGTAAGACATGGACCGTGATGAAATGACTATTGACTGCTAGGTTTTGTCCCGAAAAGGAACTAGGACAGTTGGTATCTGAATTAAGGAACTTCGTGCTGAGGGATGATGTTATTACTGCTTACTGGGAAATTTTCTGAGCTATATTTGCTATGTCCTGATACTTTTGGGAATGACTGTAAGGCAAAGAAGTAGTACATTAGAGGATTGTCTAGTAATATAAAGGATGAGATTATTTCTTCAAAACCTAAATCTTTCGATGAAGCTATTTAGATGGTGCATGATATAATGGTCGTGAAAGTGCAATATAGGAAAGATAGCATTGTTGAAAACAATAAGAGAAAATGGGAATCTGCTCAGTTCAACCAGAATCAAGGTTAGAATTGTGGGGATTACAGTAATAAACAATAACCAAAGATAAAACCGAAACTAGTATTTAAACCATGGAAGGAATGATGGGATTCGTGCTGCCACCATGCCTAGAAGTGAAAAAATAAATCTCAAGTGTGTTTGTTGTACTCTAGACCATGTAGGTAATTTTATACAGTTGCGACAAGAGTTAGGACAACCTGGTCATAAAGCTGCTAAGTGCAGAGCAAGAGGATTAGTCATTGTAATTAGTACCCCTGGAGTAGTGATATGTTTTAGTTGTGGTGAGAAAGGACACAAACTAACGAATTGTCCAAGGAAAGGAAATTGACAAGGTAGGAATGCTGCCGCTCCAGTTTACGTTTGAATGATGCTGACAAACCTTTAGGGTTTGAATATTGTAAATGGTATATTCTTATTTGGTGATCTTTATGTTAGTATGTCGTTTGATTTCAGATCGGGTAGAAACTGTAGAAATGTAAAGGTTCAGTTGTTTTATCATTGGAGAATTAGTAAGATTGACAATTAACTATGATGTGGAGTTAACCGATGGAAAGGTTGCTAGTGGTAGTTCTATACTAAAAGTGTGTTCCTTGAATTTAGGAAAGTAGGTGTTTAGTATTGACTTGATGCTCATAGAGTTGGGATTTTTGGATGAAGTTTATGGGCATGAATTGGTAGTTGTGTGAAGTGCTGATGTTTGAGATTGAACCGATCTTCACTATAAATTGATAGCTGCTGGTTTAGATTTTGCTGAAAAGCTGAGTGTTGACTGTGAAAGGTGATGAGTGAACTTTCCATTTGAGAAGTATCTTGTTTGGAAACAAGGAAGTATGTGGAAAAGGGATATGATGTATTTCTGGCTCAGGTAATTAGTGATAGGGTAGTTAAAGAGAGGTTGGGAGATCTGTTAATGATTCGAGAGTATTATGAGTTTTTCATGAAGTATTTCCGAATTTATGCCGTCTTGTGAAGAGGGATTCGTTTCGATTGAGTGTTTTAAGCGATAGGTGTAGTGCTTCTGCGTTTTGTTGAGTAGTATTTGTATGCCTTATCATTTGGTACCGTCAGAGTGGAATGAGTTACAGGGATGTATTAGAATCGGTATCCATTACCGAGGATTGATGATTTGTTTGATCCTTACAACTTGTCTGGATCCAGTGTGTACTCAAAGATCGCTTTGAGTTCTGGTTATCATTAACTGAGAGTTAGAGAAGAAGATGTTCTTATAGTTGTTTTTCGTACTTGATGTGGGTACCTTAAGTAGCAAGTGATGTTTTTGGAATTGACGAATGCCGTCTGCCATATTCATGGACTGGGTGAATCTTGTGTGTAAGATGTGCTAGGATGAGTTAGTCATTATATCTATTGAAGATATTCTATGTTATTCCAAAAGGAAAGGAGGAACATAATGTGACACCCCGGGTAGGGTCAAAATATGCGGAGAATATCCCCGGAGATGTCACAAGGGTGGATCGATAGCATATAGTCCATAGAGCATAAGATAAAAAGTTAGTCAAATCAGATTACATGTTTATTTAAACAAATAAATAAAAATTGTCTTAAACAAGACAGTAGGTGATTGTTTTTGTTTCCCAAATAGAACCCCTGACGAGTGCTATGATGCAGATTTCTAAGATGCTGGAGACCATGCACACACCACGTACTAACTTCATATTCATGTGAAAAACATACTAAGGGGGGTCAACATAAAGTTGGTGAATTTACAGATTTTAACAATTAATTAGTTTGGACATACAATAATCATAGAAGTAATAATGCAACAAAGCATTCTTACTAAAATGTAAATAACATTTGTTTATTATTAGAAACTGAAGCTTAACCCCATAGTCCTCAACAGATAAGGACGTAGTGTCTTACAAAAAGACACCCATTCTAGTTCCAACATGGTATACGTCTGTTGTCCCGGCCAAGGCACAGTGAGCATGACTCACCCAGACGGGGATGGTCAATCCCTAATAGATCTATTTATAACATTCGGGTGATTTACAACAATGTAACAGTTTCAATAATAATCAATCATAATCAAGTTTATACAATCCAGTTATGTCCAATATATGTTTGCATATTTTCTTTCCCAAAAGGGAAAGTTTTATCAAAGTTTAAATGGGGCTGTAAACTCACCTGGGAGTAGGCAATTGCTTGTTTAACACAGATACCCAAATAAATCTCACACCAAAGTTATGCCTGATCAGATAGTATAGTCTTAATAGATAGTACAAAAGAACATATATGTATGCTTATACAGATTTTAGTCAGTTTATTTATGCTACGGTGTTTATCTGAATAACCATAGTTCAAGTATCATCAATATTCATTAAACTTATTTATATAAGTCCTATCTTTAAGTAAACACGAAATGTTTAACTATTAATATCAGTTAGCATACATGTATTTATAGAAATCATTCAATCTTACAATTAAGTTTTACATTTAAGTAAACATAAAAGAAAGTGTTTCACTTAAAATATTAATCTATGTTTATAGTACTTGTATCAATAACATCCAATTAAACTTATAACCAAGTTCTATATTTAAGTAAACATAAGGGGTTTTACTTATTATATATTTACGTAGTAACATTCAATTTAATTAACGTTCATATAATTTTATTTATTAAAAGTATATGAGTACATGTTTTAATAATACATATTCATCTTGTTTATACAATTTATTTTGTAAAGCAAACATAAATATATATTTCATAAAAAAAATATTATTTTATTTAACTCTAAAGTTTTCATAAGTTATTTAATAATTATAAAATAATTTATTTATCACAAACTTAAGATTATACATTAATCCTCATGATCTAGACTTTTAATTATGTTTTATTATAATTAAAATAGCTTTTAGGGTTAGGGCTTGTTAATGTTTCGGAACGTGGCAAAACTAGTCCCTCCATATTTTTAAACAAGTAAACTTTCGGATTATAACACATTTGGTACCTAGGGCTTGTTTAAGTTTCGGCTTATGGCAGATTTAGTCCCCCTAGTATTATCTAGGTTTTGTAACTTTATAAAATTACAAAAACAGCCCCTAGGACTTCTTTAGGTTTCGGTAGATTACAAAAATAATCCTTAGGGTTTTAAAATGACGAAATAACTTTTAGAAACTTCCCAAAATGGTCCCTAGGGTTTAATTTGCCATGGTTAGTAATTATTAAACCCTAGACTTTTGGTTATTTACATTTTCAGTCCTTGTGCTTACTAGTTTATCAAAACAAGTTTCATAGGTTACGGTTTTAGTCTTTAAGTTTTGTAAATTGTCATTTTCATCAAAAATAGTTTTTATAAGTTATATTTTATTATAAAAACTTTTATTTTAACATTTAAACTTTATATGGGCTCATTAAATGGGCTAAACATCTAAAGGGCTATTTTTGTGGGCTTAAATATATTTCAAGTCCACTAATTTATTTAAATGGACCTTTAAATCATTTATTGGGATTAATACATTTTTAAGCCCCCTTTAATTAGTTAAATGAGCCTAAGTGTAATCTTAAGTCCATTAAGTTACTAGGATTTATTAAATGGGCTTATTGGGTCCATTAAGTTTTGAATTAACATTTCTTGGGCTTAAATAGTCCATTAACACTACTTTTCATTTTATGTAAGTTTTAACTTTAGGATATTTTTATAAGCTTATTATGAGCTTATTAATATTTAGTTTTCAATCTAAATAGATGAATAAAACTAAAAATTTATTTTATGTATTATACCAAATTAGATCTAGGTGTGTCATAAGGTTACAAGTAAGTCATAAGCCCTAGTAGGAGCTTATATCCCACGGCTAATATTAGTTATAGCTTATTAAGATAAGTCAGGTCTTATTTTAAGGTTGCATGTAATTTATATGTGTTACAAAATTAGATCTAACTATGTACACATCAAGAAAATAAGTTACAATTTCAAAATGAGATCTAAACTATGTCTAGACCTAAAAATCAAACATAGATCCATGTACCCTCATATATAGCTCACGGCTATATTTTTAGATCTTGGTATTTCCAAGATGTCCCTTTAACTAGTTTTTAAGTCTTGTAAATATTCACAAAAACACATCATGATTATCTAGGTTACATGCATGTTTCCAAGGCTACTATTATTCCAAGAAACAATGTATAACCCACGGCTATATTGTCTTCTCCCAATATTCCCAATAGATCTACTAGCTTATTTCATGTATACCATGTTAAGTTAACACTTATCATTAGATCTAGGTTTTTATAAGCATGCATGTACATCTAACCCATTTTAGGTCTAGTGTAACCCACGGCTACATTTATACACATAAGTTGTATTTGTGATTTTTTTAACATTCACATAAGTTGTATTTGGGATTTTTTTAACATTCCATTTAGTATGTTACATTTCATATTCCATCTTTAAAACTAAGTTGATAAATCATATGGTCGCCATTTAATTTAGCCGTGACCTTTAAGGTCGTGGTGTTCGTGGTCTTTAAGTTGCACAAGTTCATTTCATGAGATCTATGGTTATTGGTTAACCAAAGTCCCATAAACAAGATTTATACCCCATGCAATGTTTATATTTATAAAAGGTTTCATATGGTTTTTAAATCAAGTTTAAGACATAACACATAAGTCATAAGTTTCTTATTAAAAGATTTTGAATCATGAACATGGTTTGTATAAATATGTCGTGACCCATAAGGGACATAGCCTTACCAAATCTTGATTTTTAACATGTTATTCACTTGTGTTTATAGATGTATGAAGTTGCATGCATGAAGAAATGAAAGCACATGATGTGTATACCTTTCTTGCCTAAAATTACCAAGGATGATCTAGATGAACAAGGAGATTTGAGATATACTCAAGATGATGAAGAAAACCCTATGTATAAATCAAGCCGTGGCCTATAATGGTTCGGCTAGGGCTTGTTTATAGTGGTTCCAAGAGAAATGATGCTACCAAATGATTTGTAATCAAGATGGGACAAGGGTTTAGTTGATTTAATGAATCAACTTTGGAGTTTTGTATCTTATAACCGAAATATTGAGAGAGAGAGAGATGAAGAGAGAAGTGAGGTTGCATGTAGGAGAGATGGGAATGTGTGTGTTTCGGCTTAAAGATGAGAGAGGGAAAGAGAATGCAAAAGGCATGATTGCCTTGGTAAGAACACTTGTGCCAAGTGTAGGCTCTTCCCTTTCCAAGACAACCCTTCTTCTTCCACATATGCATGTGTGTGCCATGTAAGGCTATCCAAAGAAGAGGGTGGGCTTGTGTGGGCTTGTGTTGGGCTAGATCATATGGAATACTTAACCTTGGGCTAGTCTAAGAAAGTTTAGGGATATCTATACTATGCATACACACATATACGGCCACATACACATGGTGTAGCATACTCTTCCAATTTTTGTTAAGTGTTGTTTCATTAAATGTTGGTTGTGCATTTTTACTACTTGTTTTATGTACATAGCTTACATAGTCAACTTATTATAACAAGCATGAATGTAAAATATATGTACATGTTAGACAAGTTCACGCTTGACCTATAGAAATATAACACATGAGTTTGTGTTCTAGGATTAATAGGTGGAAGTTTATTATATTTAATCTTGGTAAAATCATGGATTTTACAG